>WNGS01093328.1:18575-38039 GCA_020271785.1 Procambarus virginalis | reverse complement strand
TTGGGCAGTTCTAATACTATAAGCATGTTGTGACAACCGCAATTGTAAGGACTTTCCTGTTTGTCCAAGGTACACAGAATCACAATCATTGCAGGGAATTGAATACACGCAACCTGCTGTATCAGGGGAGTTTTTTTATTAAATTGGATTTGATCGTACTATTAGTGAACACCAAATTTATATTAAGTTTCTTAAAAATCAAAGACAATTTTTCAAGTCCACTCGCATAAGGTACAACCAATGAGTTAATAATTTCTGGTTTCGCCTTAGGGATGTGATTATAAAACGTACGCTTGGCTTGTTCAAACGAGAAATCCAAAAACCTCTTAGGATATTGTAAACTCTTCCCGATTTCATATATTATAGCAATCTCTTCATCAAAAAACTCAGGGCTGCACACCCTCAAAGCTCGTAGAAACATTCCTGAAAATACTGCCCGTTTAACTTTACTATGATGATTCGAATAAAAATGAACATACGACCCCACGTTGGTAGGTTTCCTATACACATTAAATTTGAACTTTCTAGTGACTCTATGAATCATAATGTCCAAAAACGGAAGCATACCATTCACCTCAGTCTCACAAGTGAATTTTATTGAAGGTACCAAAGAATTGAGTTCATTAAGAAAAACTATATGGTCTTTGTCACACGGCCATAAACACAAAATATCATCAACATACCTAAACCAAACTACATTAGCCGGGATAATACTGGATAAGATTTTGTTTCGAAGAATTCCATATACAAATTACTTAAAACGGGGGAAAGAGGATTGCCCATCGCCATTCCAAATGTTTGTTTGAAAATTTTTCCATTAAAACTAAAATAATTGTCTTTTATACACAATTTGATAAGTTCTAATACGTTATTGGTCTGCAAGCTCAAATTATATTTAGGCAGTTCCTCACGTAGAAATTCTAACAGGTCATCAACGGGTACTTTAGTGAATAAAGAGGTCACATCGAAACTTATTAGTTTAAAATCAAAATTTAAGTTCAGTGTGGATAGCTTATTAACTAAGTCCACATTGTTTGTCAAGTGTGAGTTGGAAATAGTACCAACTATAGGGGACAAAACCTTGACTAACCACTTAAAAAGTTTATAAGCCGCCGAACCAATTGAACTAATAATCGGCCTTGCCGGATTATTTGGCTTATGAGTTTTTATAAGACCATACATGTATGGAAGAGAGGGGGATCGACTTGTTAGCCTAGATATCAACTCTTTATCACCTTTACACGCAGTTTTAAGAGATTTGTTAAAATGTGCAATCACTTTTTCAGTAGGATCTCTATTAATCAATAGATAAGTATCCCTGTCTTCCAGGAGTAACTCCATTTTTCGGACATAGTCATCTTTATTCATAATAACTACTGCATTTGACTTATCAGCCTTGGTAATATGTAATGAACTATCTTTTTTGAGATTTTTGAACGCATGAACAAATCGACTTGGACAGTTAGGAACAGAATTGTTAAGTAAAACACCATACATCAACCCTTTGCACACATTAATATCTTCAACTGAGACATTACTATACTTTTCAAGATTGCAGAAACCTTTGGCAATATCTACATAATTGACTGTTCCATTAGATGTGGCAAAGCTCAGACCATATCCTAATGCAGCAATCGTGTCATTATCAAGCTGTCTATCTGAGAGGTTTATAACAAACTCCTGGTTAGAGTGTTTATTCCAGTCACTTCGTTGAATAAGGTTCTTTAATTTGAAATCAAGTTTAGTACTCACCTTTCTGCAGGTAGACCTCAGAGTAGTATAACAGTAATCCATCAAACAACGGTTCCACTCAGGCGGAATGGCTTGGAGAAAAGCGTACTTACATTTATTCACCACTTTAAAACATTCACGAACTTCAAATTTAAGTAAATCGATGTTTTTTATAAGCACTATGCGGGGTATCTCATCAAACGGCTGATCTGACAATTTAAGAACGCTGTTGGGTAATAATGAACGGGGAAGCACTTGTTCACTGAGGCATTTTCGAAGAAAGCGAAGACGAAGTTTTAGGGAATGAGATTTCACTAAAGCAGAACGCAGTTTAGTAACAAAAGGTTTAAGGGAAGGGTAGAGAGAGGAGAAGGCTAGAAACTGGCACGTGGTATCCATTAATGCAATTGACGATCACAAAACACTGATCATTTTATGCGGAAAATCCACAGAGAAAAATGAAAGGAGGTAACGTTTCGACTTTGTTAAAGCCTTTGTCAAACCAGACTGACAAGAGGAGATTGATGATTGATTGATAAAGATTAAGCCACCCAAAAGGTGGCACGGGCATGACTAGCCCGTAAGTGGTGGCGCTTTTGAGCCATTACCAGTATCAAGAGCTGATACTGGAGATCTGTGGAGGTGCGACTGCACCCTGCGTGACGGGAGATGTCTCCCAAGAGGAGAAGATTGATTGATGAAGATTAAACCACCCTAAAAGGTGGCACGGGCATGAATAGCCCGTAAGTGGTGGCCCTTTGGAGCCATTACCAGTATCAATAGATGATACTGTAGATCTGTGGAGGTGCGGCTGCACCCTGCGTGACGGGAGACGTCTCCCGTGGACAAGAGGAGAAGGGAAGGGGGAGGATATATAGGCCGACACCTGACCAACCCAACCCTAGGGAAAGAATTAACCAGAGACAGGTAAAGCTTAGCTTAGAATGGTCAAAGAGGATTAAGCGGTCAGAGAAAAAGGATGAAAGATTAAAGAAAAGCCTCATGAACATGCAATAAATGAATATATAAATATAAAATTATAATGAGACATTGTAAGCCTCTCTAACAATTAGAGTTTTTTCTTAAACTGTTGTGCAATATTATAACTTAAAAATGGATCAAGTTTGTACATTCCAGTACTAACATTAAGAAGATTTGGACACTGACTGATTAGAGCAGACTCAATCAAATTCCGTTCCACGAAATCCCCACAATTGGTAATGCTTTTTGCACCATTCCAGTTAATATTGTGATCGCATAAATTCACTCTAATTGTTAGAATTAGAGAAAAAACTCTAATTGTTAGAGAGGCTTACAATGTCTCATTATAATTTTATATTTATATATTCATTTATTGCATGTTCATGAGGCTTTTCTTTAATCTTTCATCCTTTTTTCTCTGACCGCTTAATCCTCTTTGACCATTCTAAGCTAAGCTTTACCTGTCTCTGGTTAATTCTTTCCCTAGGGTTGGGTTGGTCAGGTGTCGGCCTATATATCCTCCCCCTTCCCTTCTCCTCTTGTCAGTCTGGTTTGACAAAGGCTTTAACAAAGTCGAAACGTTACCTCCTTTCATTTTTCTCTGTGGATTTTCCGCATATATATATATATATATATATATATATATATATATATATATATATTATATATATATATATCAGTATGAGCTATTAGTCCTGTCCTAAGTGAGAACTAGGTGAAGGAATTGTCCCCCCCTTCCATTTGTGCTGTTAAGAGTTATACACTAGGCTGTCTTGTAGGTCAAACCTGCTACTGTGTTCATGTGAGGTCTGGAGACATGTAAATCTTGTTATACTCGGCAAGTTGTTTCAGGTTGGGTGATTTTCTCAGTATATTCCTTAAGTGCTGGAGTTGTATTCCAGCCCATCCTCTTGTTCTGGAAGTACGAAGTACTTATTGTAATGGTGAGGACCATAGTACATATAACGACGTACAACACAATAGAAAGTAAAAATGGGTACTATTGAATTTGGACAAATCGGAAAAGATTTTATATATATGTTGCAAATACAATATAAACTAACTTAACACACCCTTCCTAGGCCTAATACAGGATATCTGAGGCATAATAGTACATATGTGTGCATTAAGGCCTATTAATATTTAAGTTTGTTTATTACCTTCATTTTTTTCTTACTATAAAGGGAATAATACTAAATTCTACTATCTAATCGCGTAGTACGTCAATCTTTGTACTATGTGCACATAGTTGCAAAAACTACTATCTAAACAGGAGGATGGACAGTAATTAGTGACAGGTTACCGTTCGTTTCTGACCTGTCCATGTGTAGATCTTTCTTCTTCTGTCAATTGTATTATTACCCTAATACTGTACTTATCGTCTGAGGCGGGGAGAGTTCATCATGAGCAAGTTGCCAGTCTTTTTTAATCTTGCAGAATTTGGCGAGCTGAATTTCCGCAGGTTCTGGCTGCTGCCGGCAGGTGGTGCATTTTTCTCGATTTCTCCAGTAAACATCTTTCATTTTCCTATGTTGAAATATTCTGAAATTTCTTGAATAATGCAAGAAATTACTTGCGAAGATATAGGCTGCCTTGAAGCATTACTCGGGGCGAGTACTGCTACAGAAGTACATGTGGCGAGAGGGAGGGATGGGTGGAAAGTTATTGATCAGTCGTCTGCTGGCGGCCGGCCACACTGGCTTCTCTCTCCTGCTACACCACACTCGCCTCTCCCGGTAAGTTGTTTACTACATACGTCAATTACTTGTACAAGCAGTATAATCTCAACGAGGTGGCGGATGACCTGGTCAAACACGCCACATCAAAACCACAGTTGACATTGAATATGTTTTAACAATGAGACAAATAAGAAGCAAATTAAGAAATATTCAGGCACATGCAGAACTGGCAAGGAGAGGTATACTGTATAAGGGAAGTCAAACCATGCAACACTACAGCGAGTCAAAACATCAGTTTCACTTTGGTAAAAGGAGAAATGCTTGTAGTGACTACGTATGCGGCTCAGGCTTGGGTACAAATATTACTGTGAAAATGGAATAGGTGTTTATGAGAATGACACGAAGTGTAAAGTATGTGGTCTGTTAAGGTCTCACGTCACCTTCACCCATTATGTTCTCGATTGCCTGTTGCTTAATGTATATAGAAACACTGAGATAAGGACTGTTCCTGAACAAATAGCCTGGCCGTGTCACAACGGAAAGATTGATGATGTTCTGGAAAGATATAAGAATTTTGGATCAAGATTGTAATTTTATTGAATTGTCTATTGCAACTGTGTGTGTGTACCCAGTCATAAAATCATTTGTGTGTACGTCTAAGATAGTACTGCATTTGTAAAGGAAGAAATGTGTATATTTATCAATCAAAATGTTCAGTAATATGTTGATTGTGTCATGTATGTCTATAATAATAATAATAATAATAACAATAATAATAATAATAATAATAATAATAATAATAATAATAATAATAATAATAATAATAATAATAATAATAATAATAATTTTTATTCACAAGAAGATGGGTTGGTGAGATTACAAATAGGACTGGTGTTTTTACATTCATGCAAAGCCACTAACACACATATTGTTTTGGACAAGTCCTTAATATAACATCATTTAAGATGAAAAGAAACATTGTAGCAAAATTTTATATCAACCTCTAGCTACAAAATAAACTGACAGGTGATGACACTGGTGAGGATATGTCTTAAGTATTAATAGTAGAGAAGTGGGAAGTACAAGATACAGTGCGAGTTTGAAGCACAAGGTAGGAAATTATGAGCATGAAGTTAGGTACTTTTTGGTTTTACTTTTGAATAAGACATAGGTTGGATAGTTTTTTAATTCATCAGGGAGTGAGTTCCACAGACTGGGTCTTTTCTATTGCATGGCGTGTTTGCACAGATGTAGTCTGACTCTGGGGATATCAAAGAGATATTTATTTCTGGTGAAGAGCTCATGGGGTTTTACAACATATATCAAGGAAAAGTTTCAGATCAAAATTAGCATTTAGGAACAAGGTTTTGTAATATTGATAGCACATGAGAATGTGTGGAGTGAGTATGTTTAGCATGTTGAGGGCTTAAACATAGGGGCTGTGTGTTATCTGAAGACAGAGTTTGTTGTAGTTCTATTAGCAGATTTTTGCTGAGTGATGATGGACTTGAGGTAGTGTTCAGTGGTTGAACCCCAAACACAGATACCGTATGTAAGATAGGAATAGATTACCACATAGTATGCCTGGTTGATACCTGGTTGATGGGGTTCTGGGAGTTCTTTTACTCCCCAAGCCCGGCCCGAGGCCAGACTTGACTTGTGAGAGTTTGGTCCACCAGGCTGTTGCTTGGAGCGGCCCGCAGGCCCACATACCCACCACAGCCCGGTTGGTCCGGGACTCCTTGAAGGAAACAATCTAGTTTCCTCTTGAAGATGTCCACGGTTGTTCCTGTAATATTTCTGATGCTCGCTGGTAGGACGTTGAACAACCGTGGACCTCTGATGTTCATACAGTGTTCTCTGTGCCCATGGCGCCTCTGCTCTTCACTGGTTCTATTCTGCATTTTCTTCCATGTCGTTCACTCCAGTACGTTGTTATTTTACTGTGCAGATTTGGGACCTGTCCCTCCAGTATAATGAGAGTTAGGAACATAATATCTGATTTTAGAAATTATGCCATCCGTTTTTGAGACTTTCTTGGTTATGTGTTGTATGTGAGTACTGAAGTTGAGTCTCGTGTCTATGTATAGGTCAAGGAACTTTCCATCATTTTATTGCTGATGTTAACATTGTCTAACTGAAGTTGAACTGCATTTGTTGATTTGCTTCCAAATAAGATGTAGTCGGTCTTTTTCTATGTTGGTTATTGGATGATCCATAGACGTGTGGCTCTTCTTTCATGATAGTATTATGATGATGATGATTGGTGGACTCCACAGTGTTGTGAAGGATCAGGTACTGCATACAGTCCTCAGTACTTCACACACCACCATTGTTTAAGGATGTCACAGTTACCCGTTTGCTGGTTATTAATTGCCTGTTTGCGGTGCGTGTGGGAATGGTGTGACCCCCATGTGTCTGCAGGCCCCGGCGATGCTTTGTCTAGGCCATGTGTAGGCTGGCAGCCAGGTGGAGGTAGTGAGACCCCGCATGTGTAGCGAGTGTAGGTCATGCAGCACCTCAGGTGTAGCGAGTGTAGGGCGCGCAGCACCTCAGGTGTAGCGAGTGTAGGTCATGCAGCACCTCAGGTTTAGCGAGTGACGGTTATGTAGCTCCTCAGGTGTAGCAAGTGTAGGTCATGCAGCACCTCAGGTGTAGCGAGTGTAGGTCATGCAGCACCTCAGGTGTAGCGAGTGTAAGTTATGCAGCACCTCAGGTGTAGCGAGTGTAAATTATGCAGCACCTCAGGTGTAGCGAGTGTAGGTCTTGCAGCACCTCAGGTGTAGCGAGTGTAAGTTATGCAGCACCTCAGGTGTAGCGAGTGTAAGTTATGCAGCACCTCAGGTGTAGCGAGTGTTGGTCATGAAGCACCTAAGGTGTAGCGAGTGTAGGTCATGCAGCACCTCAGGTGTAGCGAGTGTAAGTTATGCAGCACCTCAGGTGTAGCGAGTGTAAGTTATGCAGCACCTCAGGTGTAGCGAGTGTAGGTCATGCAGCACCTCAGGTGTAGTGAGTGTAGGTCATGCAGCACCTCAGGTGTAGCGAGTGTAGGTCATGCAGCACCTCAGGTGTAGCGAGTGTAGGTCATGCAGCACCTCAGGTGTAGCGAGTGTAGGTCATGCAGCACCTCAGGTGTAGCGAGTGTAGGTCATGCAGCACCTCAGGTGTAGCGAGTGTAGGTCATGCAGCACATCAGGTGTAGCGAGTGTAGGTCATGCAGCACCTCAGGTGTAGCGAGTGTAACGCGTGCAGCCCTGCAGGTGTAGGGAGTGTAAGGCGTGCAGCCCAGCAGGTGTAGCGAGTGTAAGGCGTGCAGCCTGCAGGTGTAGCGAGTGTAACGCGTGCAGCCCTGCAGGTGTAGCGAGTGTAAGGCATGCAGCCCTGCAGGTGTAGCGAGTGTAACGCGTGCAGCCCTGCAGGTGTAGCGAGTGTAAGGCGTGCAGCCCTGCAGGTGTAGCGAGTGTAAGGCGTGCAGCCCTGCAGGTGTAGTGAGTGTAAGGCGTGCAGCCCTGCAGGTGTAGCGAGTGTAAGGCGTGCAGCCCTGCAGGTGTAGCGAGTGTAAGGCGTGCAGCCCTGCAGGTGTAGCGAGTGTAAGGCGTGCAGCCCTGCAGGTGTAGCGAGTGTAAGGCGTGCAGCCCTGCAGGTGTAGCGAGTGTAAGGCGTGCAGCCCTGCAGGTGTAGCGAGTGTAAGGCGTGCAGCCCTGCAGGTGTAGGGAGTGTAAGGCGTGCAGCCCTGCAGGTGTAGCGAGTGTAAGGCGTGCAACCCTGCAGGTGTAGGCGAGTGTAAGGCGTGCAGCCCTGCAGGTGTAGCGAGTGTAAGGCGTGCAGCCCTGCAGGTGTAGCGAGTGTAAGGCGTGCAGCCCTGCAGGTGTAGCGAGTGTAAGGCGTGCAGCCCTGCAGGTGTAGGGAGTGTAAGCGTGCAGCCCTGCAGGTGTAGCGAGTGTAAGGCGTGCAGCCCTGCAGGTGTAGGGAGTGTAAGCGTGCAGCCCTGCAGGTGTAGCGAGTGTAAGGCGTGCAGCCTGCAGGTGTAGCGAGTGTAAGGCGTGCAGCCCTGCAGGTGTAGCGAGTGTAAGGCGTGCAGCCCTGCAGGTGTAGCGAGTGTAAGGCGTGCAGCCCTGCAGGTGTAGGGAGTGTAAGGCGTGCAGCCCTGCAGGTGTAGGGAGTGTAAGGCGTGCAGCCCTGCAGGTGTAGCGAGTGTAAGGCATGCAGCCCTGCAGGTGTAGGGAGTGTAAGGCGTGCAGCCCTGCAGGTGTAGGATTGTAAGGCGTGCAGCCCTGCAGGTGTAGCGAGTGTAAGGCGTGCAGCCCTGCAGGTGTAGCGAGTGTAAGCGTGCAGCCCTGCAGGTGTAGCGAGTGTAAGCGTGCAGCCCTGCAGGTGTAGCGAGTGTTAAGCGTGCAGCCCTGCAGGTGTAGCGAGTGTAAGGCATGCAGCCCTGCAGGTGTAGCGAGTGTAAGGCGTGCAGCCCTGCAGGTGTAGCGAGTGTAAGGCGTGCAGCCCTGCAGGTGTAGCGAGTGTAAGGCGTGCAGCCCTGCAGGTGTAGCGAGTGTAAGGCGTGCAGCCCTGCAGGTGTAGCGAGTGTAAGGCGTGCAGCCCTGCAGGTGTAGCGAGTGTAAGGCGTGCAGCCCTGCAGGTGTAGCGAGTGTAAGGCGTGCAGCCCTGCAGGTGTAGCGAGTGTAGGCGTGCAGCCATGCAGGTGTAGCGAGTGTAAGGCGTGCAGCCCTGCAGGTGTAGCGAGTGTAAGGCGTGCAGCCTGCAGGTGTAGCGAGTGTAAGGCGTGCAGCCCTGCAGGTGTAGGAGTGTAAGGCGTGCAGCCCTGCAGGTGTAGTGAGTGTAAGGCGTGCAGCCCTGCAGGTGTAGTGAGTGTAATGCGTGCAGCCCTGCAGGTGTAGGAGTGTAAAGCGTGCAGCCCTGCAGGTGTAGGGAGTGTAAGGCGTGCAGCCCTGCAGGTGTAGTGAGTGTAAGGCGTGCAGCCCTGCAGGTGTAGTGAGTGTAATGCGTGCAGCCCTGCAGGTGTAGGAGTGTAAAGCGTGCAGCCCTGCAGGTGTAGTGAGTGTAAGGCGTGCAGCCCTGCAGGTGTAGTGAGTGTAGGCGTGCAGCCCTGCAGGTGTAGTGAGTGTAAGGCGTGCAGCCCTGCAGGTGTAGTGAGTGTAAGGCGTGCAGCCCTGCAGGTGTAGTGAGTGTAATGCGTGCAGCCCTGCAGGTGTAGGGAGTGTAATGCGTGCGCCCTGCAGGTGTAGGGAGTGTAAGCGTGCAGCCCTGCAGTGTAGTGAGTGTAAGGCGTGCAGCCCTGCAGGTGTAGTGAGTGTAAGGCGTGCAGCCCTGCAGGTGTAGTGAGTGTAAGGCGTGCAGCCCTGCAGGTGTAGTGAGTGTAATGCGTGCAGCCCTGCAGGTGTAGGGAGTGTAATGCGTGCAGCCCTGCAGGTGTAGTGAGTGTAAGGCGTGCAGCCCTGCAGGTGTAGTGAGTGTAAGGCGTGCAGCCCTGCAGGTGTAGTGAGTGTAAGGCGTGCAGCCCTGCAGGTGTAGTGAGTGTAAGGCGTGCAGCCTGCAGGTGTAGTGAGTGTAATGCGTGCAGCCCTGCACGTGTAGGGAGTGTAAGGCGTGCAGCCCTGCAGGTGTAGTGAGTGTAAGGCGTGCAGCCCTGCAGGTGTAGTGATGTAAGGCGTGCAGCCCTGCACGTGTAGGGAGTGTAAGGCGTGCAGCCCTGCAGGTGTAGTGAGTGTAAGGCGTGCAGCCCTGCAGGTGTAGTGAGTGTAAGGCGTGCAGCCCTGCAGGTGTAGTGAGTGTAATGCGTGCAGCCCTGCACGTGTAGGGAGTGTAAGGCGTGCAGCCCTGCAGGTGTAGTGAGTGTAAGGCGTGCAGCCTGCAGGTGTAGGAGTGTAAGGCGTGCAGCCCTGCAGGTGTAGTGAGTGTAATGCGTGCAGCCCTGCAGGTGTAGTGAGTGTAAGGCGTGCAGCCCTGCAGGTGTAGTGAGTGTAATGCGTGCAGCCCTGCACGTGTAGGGAGTGTAAGGCGTGCAGCCAGCAGGTGTAGCGAGTGTAAGGCGTGCAGCCCTGCAGGTGTAGGGAGTGTAAGGCGTGCAGCCCTGCAGGTGTAGCTAGTCCTATACCATGTAACTACCTTAACTTAAATTATATTTTGTTTATGCTTGTAAGTGTCTTATAAAAGTCCTTCCCCCACTGGCCACTATGAAGTGAACTCTATAATAACCTAATTTGTACCTCTCGTACAAAAAATAATATTATAGTACTAATAGTCAACGTTTTGTACTATTAACTTTGTAGAGGGCCAGAGTAAGAAGGCAATAACCAAATACAACCTTTTAGGCCTATTAGTACTGATTAGGTCTAAAACTGCTAATGTTAGGCCTAGGATTGCTTATTTAGGCATTGGATAGATTAGGTTAATTTGTGAGCATACATAGCATGGTGTTAACATTCTTGTAAATCCACTAGCAAGCGCGCATTTCGGGCAGGTCCTTAATCTAACATATAATTTTAATTTTAAGTAGGTAAATTCTAGCAAAATTTATAAAGTGATAACAGGTACTTGCAAGAACAAAAAATGAGATGAGAGAGATTAGTAGGTTTATTAAAGCACATTAGTAGTTCTGATTGATTGCATTGACAGCTTGATTTTTAAATTAACTAAGATTAATGGCACATTACAGCATATTGATAGAACATATAAGAAGACAGCAATGAACACAATGGTAAAATTGTTTGGATTAGGTACATAAAGATTGGGGGATTGGGTTGCACTAGATACAGTGCAATTTTAAAGCACAAGATAGGACACTATGAAGATGAAATTAGGTACTTTTTGCTTTTGTTTTTGAATGAAGCAAAAGTTGGACAGCTTTTCAATTCATTAGAAAGTGGGTTCCATAGACTAGGTCCCTTTATTTGCATAATGATTACACAGATTAAGTTTGACTCTGGGGATATCAAAGAGATATTTATTTCTGGTGTGGTGATAATGGGTCCTATTACATCTGTTCATCGAGAGTTTCAGAGCATGGTTTGCATTTAAGAACAGGGTTTTGTAAATGTAGTTGACACAAGAGAATGTGTGGAATGAGTTTATGTTTAGCATGTTAAGGGATTTAAACAAGGGAAGTGAGTGTTGTCTGAAAGCAGAGTTTGTTATTATTCTGATAGCGGATTTTTGCTGGGTGATGATGGACTTGAGGTGGTTTGCAGTGGTTGAACCCCATGCACAGATACCATAATTAAGATAGGGATAGATTAGTGCATAATATAGTGAGAGGAGAGCAGAATTAGGTACATAATATCTGATTTTAGAGAGTATACCAACTGTTTTAGACTTTCTTAGTTATGTGTTGTATGGGGTGCTGAAGTTGAGTCTCTCGTCTAGGAATTAGCCAAGAAACTTTCCATCATTTTATTACTGATGTTAACATTGTCTATCTTAAGCTGAATTGCATTTGTTGATTTGCTTCCAAATAAGATGTAGTAGGTCTTTCTATGTTTAGTGTTAGTTTGTTGGTTGACATCCATAAGTTGACTTTAATTCATTATTCACAACATTATTTAATGTGTGTGGGTTAGGATCTGAGTAGATGAGAGTAGTATCATCAGCAAACAATATAGGTTTAAGAATGTAAAAGACATTAGGCAACCATTGATATACATAAGAAATAGGAGAGGTCCCAAGATGCTGCCCTGTGGCACTCCAACGGTTATTGGTAGAGTGGGAGAGGTTATATATTGATGGCTACACATTGGTGTCTATCACTAAGATAGGATCGGATATAGTCCAGTGTAAGGCCTCGGATTCCATAATGATTCAAAAAATTCAAAATTCAAATGTTTATTCAGGTAAAGTACATACATACAAGGCGTGATACAAATATTGATGAATTATAGATAGAGCTAGTACATACAATGCCTAAAGCCACTATTACGCAAAGCGTTTCGAGCAGGACAAAACTAAAGACTAAAACTTAATACTAATTGAGATTAAAGTATAAAAGTGTTGAGAAAATATAAAATAAAAAAGGGGGAACATGGCAGAAAAACAGGAAAAATACAATTTGGTCGACAAAACAGCATTGTTTAAAAATAGCAGACATGGGCTGACATTATAGGGGTAAGGTAGGTTACATTGAGTTAGTTAGTTGATTTATTATGCACCCCATACCCATCTTGTAGGCGGTAGTGGAAAGGGTTACAGAGGCACATAATGGGCTCAGGGACTGAACCCCACAATTCATTTAGTTAAGCAAGTTACAATCTTGATGAACTAGTTACAAAATTCAGTATAAGTCATTGAATTAATTAGGTAGTGCTTAGTTTTTTATCTTAAACTGGTTGAGAGAGGTACAGTCTTTAACTTGAATGGGAAGGTCATTCCACATTCTGGGTCGCTTGATTTGTAGAGCATTTCTAGTTTGATTAAGTCGTACTCTTGGAATATCAAAAAGGTATTTGTTTCTGGCGTGGTGCTCATGGTTTCTGTTACACCATCAATGAAGCTTTTATGGTCAGGATTGACATTACAGTTCAGCGTTTTATATATATATATATATATATATATATATATATATATATATATATATATATATTTATATATATATAGGGGGGTACCACCTCTGGTGCAATTATAGGGACCCACAGCCTCAGAGAAGGGAACACAGAGCATTCAGGGAAAAACTTGCCATTTAACTCTGAATACATGAGGGTGTTCGCTTCTCCTACCACCCCCTTTTTTATGGTGTACTTTATTAAGCAAGTTATACAGTTACATATCTGATTGTATACAAAAAATGAGCATTAAGAGGACACAAAAATAGTTCGCTTCCTAGAGGCTGTAGATTTCCTCGAACTCCTCCGACGTTGGGCAGGAACCGAGGATGCAGCGAGCATTCCCCCTCTGGATCGCGACACTGAGGCGCTGAAAGAGAAAACTGCCGCTCTAGGGTCTCTTGTGGTGTCAATGAGCTTGGAACCAAGATCCTTTAGAAACCTTCTTGCACTCTCTCCCCATGGGCCTAGGGTCTCAGACCCTATGGAACGAAAGTTGTACCGATGATATATATAATATATATATATATATATATATATATATATATATATATATATATATATATATATATATATATATATGGGATACATAGGGGATATAAATGGGGTCAAACATATGAACATAAGAATAGAGGTAACCGCAGAAGGCCTATTGGCCATACGAGGCAGCTGGTACCTACATACAAAGATTAATCCAGTGTAATTGGCCTGTTATGTTGAACATTGTCTTCTGTGTTGGCATCGTTATGTTCTGGTCTTGTCCTTACTCTCATTGTGGTAGAGTAAATAGTTCCGTGATTTGGGTGTTCATGGTAGGTTGTTCTATTCTTATGTGGATTGCTTCAAGAATTGTAACCTTCTTGCATCTTGGGTTTTGTCTATTATGCATGTATTTTTGTTCAACATTTCTCTTGTTAGGGTGATGTCATGGGCTTGTCTCATGTGATTCCTAGGGGCACCGGATTGAAGATGGCATGTCAAGCTGACGAGGCGTTGACATGCCATCTTCAATCCGGTGCCCCTAGGAATCACATGAGCCAAGCCCATGACATCACCCTAACAAGAGACATGTTGAACAAAAATACATGCATAATAGACAAAACCCAGATGCAAGAAGATTACAAATTCTTGAAGCAATCCACATAAGAATAGAACAACCTACCATGAACACCCAAATCACGGAACAATTTACCCTACCCACAATGAGAGTAAGGACAAGACCAGACATAACGATGCCAACAGTTTAGTTTAGTTTAGTTAATTTATTATGCACCCCATACCCATCTTGTGGGCGGTAGTGGAAAGGGTTACAGAGGCACATAATGGGCTCAGGGACTGAACCCCACAATTCATTTAGCTAAGCAAGTTACAATCTTGATGAGCTAGTTACAAAATTCAATATAAGTCGTCACATCAACAATGGGTTCGAGATCGACCTCAAGTACAGGTTCTAAATTAAGCAACTGACATATGTGGAGAGCTAGTGTCAAAATTTATATGTTTGTCCTGCACACCGCCTCCCATCCAGTGGGCAGCGGTGGATAGGTACAATCACTCAGTTACTACCTACAGTTAGCAAACGGGGATATTTGGCTAAAATTTCTGGTAGCAGATCATTTTGAATGAAATATTTACACATCGCTGGAACATTGGTTATAGAATTGTCTCTAAATTCACGTATCTTCCAACACAGAAGACAATGTTCAACATAACAGGCCAATTACACTGGATAATCTTTGTATGTAGATGCCAGCTGCCTCGTATGGGCCAACAGGCCTTCTGCGGTTACCTCTATTCTTATGTTCATATGTTTGACCCCATTTATATCCCCTATGTATCCCCCTATGTTTTCACCTTTATTGTCTTATCACCTGACCCAGTGCGGGTATAAAATCAACTATATATATATATATATTATATATATATATATATATATATATATATATATATATATATATATATATATATATATATATATATATATATATATATATGTCGTACCTAGTAGCCAGAACGCACTTTTCAGCCTACTATGCAAGGCCCAATTTGCCTAATAAGCCAAGTTTTCATGAATTGATATATTTTCTCTATTTTTTTCTTATGAAATGATAAAGCTGCCCATTTCATTATGTATGAGGTCAATTTTTTTTATTGGAGTTAAAATTAACGTAGTTATATGACCGAACCTAACCAACCCTACCTAACCTAACCTAACCTATCTTTATAGGTTAGGTTAGGTTAGGTAGCCAAAAAAGTTAGGTTAGGTTAGGTTAGGTTAGGTAGGTTAGGTAGTCGAAAAACAATTAATTCATGAAAACTTGGCTTATTAGGCAAATCGGGCCTTGCATAGTAGGCTGAGAAGTGCGTTCTGGCTATTAGGTACGACATATATTATATATATATATATATATATATATATATATATATATATATATATATATATATATATATATATATATATATATATATATATATCCACACCAGATATAGGTGTATTTGCGGCGAGGTGGTGGCTGACAGGTACGGCCACCATGGCCTACTCTGCCAAAGCACGGGAGGATGGCACTCGAGGCACAGTGAAGTTAACGACATCATCAAGAGGAGCCTCACCACAGCTGGATGCCCAGCCGAGAGAGAGCCTCGTTACCTAACGCCCCGTAACTCTGATGCTCTTATTGGTCGCCCGGATGGTATCACAGTGAACCCTGGAAGAATGGCAAGCAGTTGGTATGGGACTACACGTGCGTATCAACCCTGGCTAACACCTACATTGACCTCAGTGTTGCACAACCAGGTGGCGCTGCCACCCACAGGGAAGCAGCCAAATCCCGTAAGTATAGAGAACTTGATCACCACTACAATTTTGTCCCCATTGCTTCTGAGACACTCGGCGCCTGGGGTAAAAGTGCTACCAGTTTTTTGAAGGAACTGGTTCTAGGCTCATTGAAACAACAAGGGACCCTAGAGCTGCCAGCTTTCTTTTCCAGCGCCTCAGCGTGGCGATACAGAGGGAAATGCGCACTGCATCCAGGGTTCCTGCCCGCCATCTGAGGAGCTGGAGGAACTCGACAACCTATGATAACCATCTTTGTAACCTATATGTAACTCCTTTTTTGTAACACAGTTCAAATAAAGCAAATATATATGTGTACATACAAAAGAATGGGGGTGGTAGGAGAAGAAAATATTAGTGTTCAGTGAGAAACCACAAGGTCTCCTCTGAATACGTTTTATTTTCTTCTCCGAGGCTATGGGTCCCCACATTGGCACCAGAGGTGGTACCCTCACAAACTTTATATATATATATATATATATATATATATATATATATATATATATATATATATATTATATATATATACACATGAGAGGATGTGCAGTGACTTATATCTAACATATTCAGAGATTTGAGTAGGGGTACCGAGTGATGTCTGGGGCCAGAGTTGGATAATGTCCTAATAGCAGCTTTGTGTTGAGTAATTAGAGGACGTAAATGATTTTGGTAGTGGAACCCCAAGTACAAATACCATAGTTGAGATATGGATACATGAGAGAGTAATAGAGCGTCACTAGGGCAGGGCGAGGTACATAATATCTGATCTTAGAAAGAATTAGAAGGCCCAGGCAGGAGTATGATGACAACAACAAGGCATGTATAGATGAACTGCAGAAGGCAGCAAAATTAGCTCACAGAATGAGAGCGAAACTGCTGGTCATGGGGGGACCTAAATCTTGGAGAGGTAAATTGGGGATCAAGGAATCCCCATGGCGGGGAAGAAACGTGGGGAGCAAAGTTGATAGATGTTATAGACAGGAATTTCCTAACGCAAAATGTGAAGGAAGACACAATGGAAAGAGGAGGGGATACACCGAGTCTATTAGACCTGATTTTCACCCAGAACATAGAAGACATCGAGAATTTGGAACATGAAATACCTCTAGGGGCCAGTGACCATTGTGTCCTAGTCTTTGACTACATGATGGAACTCAAACTTGTGACCATGGGACAAGAGATCTGGAAAAGGAGAGTTGACAATAGGAAATTGGACTACAGGAGGATAAGGGACTCTCTGGAAAAGTGCAGTGGGAGGAAGAAATAAGAGGAAAAACAGTCCAAGATGTTTGGACTAGTCACACGGACCTAGTCACACAGAAATGCCAGGAGGCCGAAGAGAGATTTATACCAACAGTTTTATTGTTTTATTTAAGGAAAAACAGAGAGGTAAAAATACTCAATGCCCATAGATTCACAGTCCAGTCCAACACCAATCAAGTACTGAAGCTTACTCTGGCTTCACCGGAGCAAGCAACACAAGCCTGCACCCAAGGCTTTTCTGCATTTGGCATCAAGGTTGAACCTGACAAAATCTACCCACAGAGGTTCTACAAACTTAAGCAATGCTTCAAATGCTTTAAGTATGATCACTATTCCAGTGCATGCAACAATGGAACCCCCAAGTGCAGCAGGTGTGCGGGGGAACACAACTACAGGGAATGCATAAACCCAACACCCAATTGTGCACTATGCAACGGTGCTCACATTGCAATCTCGCATCTATGCCCTCGTAGGAAGGAGGCAATCAAGGAATTGCAAGAAACGGCAGCAGCAGCCCGTCAACGAGCAGCTAATACCGTTCCTGCCCCTCCTCCACCAATAAATCCTTGGGGTAACCCCAACCAACAACAGGCCCAGTCGGTTGCCCAAGGGGGTCACCAAAGCAACCAACAACCCCATAACCCCATGGTCATACCTGAACAAACTCAGAACCACACACAACAGGCTTCAGCACCTAACTCTCTCGCACCAAACACCGACCCTAAGTCCAGCCTAGGGGCTGAACTCCTAACATTTGCTCAAATCCAATTTCCAGACAACCCTGTGAAGCTCCTAGGTTTCTGGAACTCCCTAAGGAAGGACAATGGCCTGCCCCCTGTCCACATGTCCGAGGACTCGCTTGCCTACTTGACTCCAAACATCTCAACACCCGCCGGTTAGGCCCAAGCACAGCCCAACAACCCCAACCCTAGTACTCCTCGCCTCCAGGTCTCATCCAACGCCCAGGAGACACCAAACTCCCAGAACCACCCAGCCCCCTCCACCTCGACAATCTGGCAAACGCCTAGGTCCACCCTTCCCACAGTAATCCCAGACGGGATTATACTCAAAGCACTCACAGACTCCCTTGCCATCCGAAACCCTAAGCGCAGGAAGCGCCTCGAACACAGCAGTCCCACAATAACAAGTCCCACAGAACGTGGTTACAAGAGGCTTAGGACCACACTCACAGACGAGGTTCATCTCCTAATGAAAGGACAAGGGCAGGCAGCTTCCCTAATTCCTCACCAACGAGCGACTCTAGCACTACTGATGTGGAAATCACGAACAGCAGTGACACCGAAGACCTCAATGCGCAGCAACGTGTGGGAAACCCCTACCAATCTCCTGCAGCAACCAGAACATGATCCCTGGCTCAGAAATTTACCCTCCACCTCAACAAATAGCAGCATCCAAACGAACATAACAACACTGGCGCTCGAGCCAAACAAACACATACGTCTCATAACCAATAATGGGATCACAATCCTTCAGGTGAACATCAAACATTACTTCAATAACAGATACCTCCTCACTCTGGAGGTAGCCAGACTTAACCCAGATGTTATCTTACTCAATGAAACTGCGGTTAGACAGGACCAGCACATCTCCATTTGGGGATATCCACCAGGAAGTCAACAGGGGGATGCACGGTGGGGTGGCAATACTAATAAGGAGAGGGCTCTCTTACCGCCCCATCCTCATAGAAGATGACCACTTCCTAGCAATAGAACTCACCACTTCACACGGCCCCCTCATAGTCTGCACCGCATATCTGCCACCTAGACTGGCCTACCTCCCCTCCATCCCTCTGAACAAACTACTCGATAGGAACCTCCCTACCATCATCGCAGGGGACCTGAACGCCACCACCAGGCCTTATTCAACGCTCCTGCCAGGCCAGACCTCAAGGGCAGGCAGCTCTTCAATCTAATGCAAACCGGGACCTCTCCTTCCAAGGCCCCCACTTTAAGACGTTCTTTAGGGGCAATGTGAGGGGCACCCCCGACATAGTGCTGACCAACAGAGATTGCGACCTGTTCCACTGCAGAGTAACCCCAGGCAAGAACGTGGGGTCGGACCACATCCCTGTGGTCACAACCCTCCAAGCATCCCCCTTCAGGTACGTGACACCTCCCAGGCCCAGACTGGAAACCATACGGGCCAGGGACTACGATGCCTTCCTGGCTGACGACCCTCATTGAGTTTGAAAACCTCCCAACCCAAACAATAGACCAAGCAGTAAACACCATCCACAACCGCATCCAACTCGCAACTGAGGCCACTTGCGAAATATCCACCACAAGGACCTACCACCAATATAAACCACCCGAGAAATCAGAGCCAAAATGTATGAGTACCAGAGAGCCTCCAAAGCCACTCCAAACTGGCCATCCACCAGCATTAACCCTTCAAACACTCAGAAGGAAGCCAT
>WNGS01093328.1:5889-17575 GCA_020271785.1 Procambarus virginalis | reverse complement strand
AACCAATAATGGGGATCACAATCTTCAGGTGAACATCAAACATTACTTCAATAACAGATACCTCCTCACTCTGGAGGTAGCCAGACTTAACCCAGATGTTATCTTACTCAATGAAACTGCGGGTTAGACAGGACCAGCACATCTCCATTTGGGGATATTCCACCAGGGAGAGTCAACAGGGGGATGCACGGTGGGTGGCAATACTAATAAGGAGAGGGCTCTCTTACCGCCCACTCCTCATAGAAGATGACCACTTCTGCAATAGAACTCACCACGTTCACACGGCCCACTCATACGTCTGCACCGCATATCTGCCACCTAGACTGGCCTAGCTCCCCTCCATCCCTCTGAACAAACTACTCTGATAGGAACCTCCCTACATCATCGCAGGGGACCTGAATGCCCCCCACCAGGCCTTATTCAACGCTCCTGCCAGGCCAGACCTCACGGGCAGTCAGCTCTTCAATCTAATGCAAACCGGGACCTCTCCTTCCAAGGCCCCACTTTAAGACGTTCTTTAGGGGCAATGTGAGGGGCACCCCCGACATAGTGCTGACCAACAGAGATTGCGACTGTTCCACTGCAGAGTAACCCCAGGCAAGATCGTGGGGTCGGACCACATCCCTATGGTCACAACCCTCCAAGCATCCCCCTTCAGGTACGTGACTCCTCCCAGGCCCAGACTGGAACCCATACGGGCCAGGGACTACGATGCCTTCCTGGCTGACGACCCCATCATTGAGTTTGAAACCTCCCAACCCAAACAATAGCCAAGCAGTAAACACCATCCACAACCGCATCCAACTCGCAACTGAGGCCACTTGCGAAATATCCACCACAAGGACCTACCACCAATATAAACCAACCCGAGACATCAGAGCCAAAATGTATGAGTACCAGAGAGACTGCCAAAGCCACTACCAAACTGGCCAGCCACCAGCATTAACCCTTCAAACACTCAGAGGGAAAGCCATAGACCTTACGCTGACTCACAAGAGTTACTTATGGGGAACCCTAGTGAGACAGGCACCCAGTACAAAAGGGAGCCAGGAACATTCTGGCGCAAGATCAGAAAGCTCTTGGGATCGGTTAACCCCAGCCTCACCCACCTCGTTCACACTTTCCTAGACGAAGATGACGAGGAGCAACAAGCAAAAATAGAAGACCCGCAAGACCAAGCTGACCTCATGGGCGCAGTATGGAAGAAGACACTCACGGCGTCTAACAGCAGAGCCTTCAACAACACCACTTTGACGTACGTGTCAACCAATGGACAACAGAAAACGCCGCCATCCCTTCTCAGCACCCCTCTGATAGACCTGACAACCCTGGAAGACGACCACCCTCTAACAAGGCCCATAACTATGCTAGAGATGCGAGGAATCATCAAAAGCACCCGAGATAAGGCCCCAGGACCATCGGGGATCAAAGCATTGCAGATAAAACTCCTGCCAGGCAACATTCTGCAATCCCTTCTTAACCTATTCAACGCTATGCTGGCGTCGGGTCACATTCCTGTTGCATCCAAGTCGGCCAAGATGATATTCATTCCTAAACCCAAGAGAGACCCCCACCAACCTGGCAACTACCGTCCAATCTCCCTCTTAGACACAATAGGCAAGTGCTTTGAAAAATCGTGTCAAACCGTCTTAACTACTACATGGCAGTACAACAACCTCTTCACTGAAAAACAGTTTGGCTTTCGTGCACATAGATAACCCAACATGCAATAAACATCATCTTCTGATGCAGTAAGCTCAATTCGCAGGCAAAACAGGTAGCTTTGATTGCGACGAGGGACGTACACAAGGCCTTCGACAGCCTTTGGCATGATGGTCTTGTGTATAAACTAGCAGACTTACCATCGCAAAAACTGGACCCTCCTCAGGCTGATCAGAAATTTCTAAAGAATAGGCAAGTTACCCCCAACTTCAAGGCGAAGGAGGCCGCAGCCTTCACCCCAAAGCTGGAGTCCCCCAAGGGTCGTGCTTGAGCCCCGTTCTCTTCAACATCTTTGTGAACGACCTGCCCCAGCCAGAGTATAGGGGACACCATCATCGTGCAATTTGCGGACGACTTAACACATGTAATAACATCCAACCCAAGCAGCCAAGCGGCCAAACATGCAACTGTAACCCGCAAGGCAAATGTAGAACTAGCCAGAACTGCTAACTGGGAAAGGAAATGGAGGATCACCACTAACCCAGAAAAAGATCCAATTAAGCACTGTCGGATGAATGGCCTTCTCAATCGAAAATGAGGGTGGAATAAGAATAGGGGCGAACCCATAGCCATCTCAAACTCCAACACACAGTGCTCGGATACAACTTCAACAGGCTACTCAACTCCTCCCAGTTTGTATCCCAGAAGACAGCAATGGCTCGAGGTTCGCTGGCGAGACTCTTCCGCTTCAAGCAAGCCCCATCCCACATCAAGCTCCACCTGTACAGAATGAATTATAAGGCCTAGCCTTGAATACCCTTACGTCCCCCTGAACCTCACCAACAAATCCAAATGCTGAAGATCCAACGGGTACAAAATAAGGCACTTCGCTTCGCGAGGGCCTGACACTGATGGATAGAGTAAGAACTGACCAAATCCATGAAACCCTCAACATGAAGCCAATGAACATCAGGCTCAGCTACCTGGCCAGAAGACAGCTGTACCGCATGAAGAATATGTATATCCCAGACCCCGAAGATCCCTACGTAGCAGAAAACACCACCAGCGACTACGAGATCCGCGAACCACCACACAGAACTAGAAAAATCACTCTCCAACAAAAGTGATCAGACATATCCACGATGAGGCCTTCCCAAGACATCAAATACTAAGCGGCTTGCCAGACGACCCTGATGAGTGGCCCATCCCGGACCCCATCTACACCAAATGAAGAATAAAGGAAATAAATAAATAAATAAAAAAAAATAAATAAATAAATAAATAAATAAAAAAAAAAAAAAAATAAATAAATAAATAAAAAAAAAAAAAAAAAAAAAAAAAAAAAAAAAAATAATAATAAATAAGAAAAAAAAATATATAACACAATAAAACTACTACAAAAAAATATAAAACCAAAAAACCATTTGTCGTGATATCAGAAGTGTGACTACCCTGATGTTGTTAAGATTAACCTCCCTCAGCCAACTCCACGGCTCTAGTGCTTTAGGACACCAACAAGGTCACAAACACTAGTCCCCCCAGCCAATGTACTGACAACCCAACATAACACATACAGAAACAAACGACACATACACATATGTTAACCCACGGTGGACAGGCCACCGAACTTTCAATCCTCCTCTCTCTCTACACCCGCATCCTCTTCCTGAATTTCATCTCCCCATCCCTCTACCTCCCCCATCCTTTCCAAGCCCTTTGGACATCAAAGCGATACCAACAGTAAAGGAAAAAAGTAAGACGGAATATAATAACCCATGGTTTAATAGACTGTTTCAGGAAGCGAAAATGAGAAGCAGGTGGGAATGGAGGAAGTACAGAAGACAAAGGACAGAGGACAACAGGATCAGATGCAAAAGAGCTAGGAACGATTACATTAACATAAGAAGAGCATCGGAAAGATATTATGAGAACGATATTGCGATCAAAGTGAAAAAGCAACCAAAATTACTACACAGCTATTTAAGAAGAAAAATGTCGGTGAACGACCAAGTGACAAGACTAAGGAAAACAGAGGGGGCATATACATAAAGTGACAAGGAAATCTGTGATGCACTTAATGCCAGTTTCCATGGAGTGTTCACAACCCGAGCCTGAGCAGCTACCATTGTTAGAAGAGATTACCCTGGATGAAAAATCAGATATAGAGGTGACAACAGAGGATGTAATGAAACAGTTGACAACATTGGATGCAACTAAAGCGGTTGGACCAGACAAAGTATCACCGGGATACAAAAGAGGCAGTGCAGCCCCTCAGTGTGCCTCTGGCAAGAATCTTTAATGAATCACTTATGCCGGAGAGTTGCCCAATTGCTGGAAGAGGGCAATGAACAAATTTTCAATAAAGGTGATAGGGAGGAGGCACTTAACTATTGACCTGTATCACTGACAGCATACCCTGTAAAATACTTAATAGAATAATTAGGGTAAGATTGGTTGCAACACCTAGAGAACATGTGGTTTGTAAACAAACATCAACATGGGTTCTGAATAGGGAAATCTTGCCTAACAAACCTTTTGGAGTTCTATGATAAAATAACGAGGATAAGGCAGGACAGATAGGGTTGGGCAGACTGCATATTTCTGGACTGCCCAAAAAACTTTGATACAGTATCGCACATGAGACTTCTATTCAAACTTGAGAGGCAGGCGGGGGTGAGCGGAAAGGCTCTAGCATGGGTAAGGTACGTACTACTTAACAGGAAGGAGCCAGAGAGTTACGGTCAGGAACGAGAAGTCGGACTGGAGAAGAGTAACGAGTGGAGTACCTCAAGGATCGGTGCTAGGACAATTATATTTGTAATATACGTTAACGACAAGTTTACAGAAGTAGAATCCTATATGTTGATGTTCGTGGATGACACAAAGTTAATGAGAAGAGTTGTGACAGATGAGGATTGTAGGGTCCTCCAAGAGGACTTGAACAGGTTGCTGAGATGGTCAGAGAAATGGCTACTGGAGTTCAACACGAGCAAATGTAAAGTTGTGAAAATTGGACTAGGTGATAGGAGATCAAAGGGACGTATACAATGAAGAGGAACTGCCTTCCTGTACGACGCGAGAAAGAGACCTGGGCGTGTGACATAACCCTAGTCTACTCCTGAGCACATATAAATAGGATAACGACAGCAGCGTACTCATCATTGGCAAAAGTTAGAACATCATTCAGAAACCTAGGTAGGAGGCATTTAGGGAACTTTACACTGCCTACATGAGCCCAGTCTTAGAGTATGCTGCCCCATCATGGAGTCCCCACCTGAAGAAACACATAAGGAAACTGGAAAGGTCAGAAGTTGCAACGGGACGTCGTTCTAGCGTTATGAGGGATGGGGATGAAGAGTGCCTGAAGAACTGAGCCTTACGACACTAGAAAAAAGAAGGAGAGGGGAGATATAAGAGGAACGTATAAGATACTCAGGGGGATTGACAGAGTGGACATAGACAAAATGTTCACACGGAATAATAATAGAAGGGATCACATGGGTGAAGCTGGAAACTCAGATGAGTCACAGGATGTTAGGAATTTTTCTTTAGCGTGAGAGTAGTGGAAAAATGGAATGCACTTAAGGAGCAGTTTGGTGGAAGCAAATTCTATTCATAATTTTAAAACTAGGTATGATAGGGATATAAGACTGGAGTCATTGCTGTAAACAACTGATGGCTCGAAGGCAGGATCCAAGAGTCAATGCTCGATCCTGCAAGCACAAATAGATGAGTACATGCATGCACTCAGAGTGCGAACAACCTGTCCTCTTAAAAATAACGTCGCTTTTGGCCGTTTACCTGTATGGCCGAAAGTGGACATACAGTAATTTGAAAATGAAAATAAATTTGTATTTTTTTTCAACAACAGTAAGTTAAGGAGGGTCCTCTGGTAGGTTAGGTGGGCAGGAAATTCTCATAAAGTTTCAGAACGTTAATTGAAAGTTTCCTCTCCTAACCTAACCGAGGAAGCCGACGACTCAAACAGAAAACGGGACAGTACGTCACTTTTGTGAGTCGATTTCATTCAAATTAACGTCCATTTTGGCCATAGCGAGCATACGAGCGAAAATCGATTTTATTTTTAAGAGGACGGGTTGTGGAAGCAGCCTGTAACAGCTGTAACTTCCAGTTACCTATTTACTGCTAGTAACAGAGGCACCAGGGAAAAGAAACTGCCCATTTGTTTCCGTCCGCCGGTGCCGAGACCGGGGATTCCTTCACTAACATCCACCTTTATTTTCTGAATTCTATCTAATTATTTTGACAATATTGTCTACAGCACTATTATTAACGTTATTTGTTATCATATTTTGTTAACTAGGTAAATTCTCTTCAACTTATATTTACAGATTGACTTGAAGTTGAGAATGGATCGAGGAGGTTGTGAGGCGTTCTGCGGGTACAAGTTGTCTCTGTGTGGTGTTGCTGGTGAGAGTGTGTGGGGGCTGACCAGCTGCTTATCATGGGAGTCTTCTTCTATACCGAGACTCCAGCCTTCCTCGAGGACCTCCCACTCGAAGGACCGTTTGAGAGCGTCGAGGAGTACTTCCCTGAGTCCGACGAGGCTTCAGAACCACGCCTTAACTGCCTCATCGCCGCCTGCCTCTATATCGTCACACCCTCGGCGTCTCTGGCTGGCATTCTATCTCAATCAGAAAACTACCTACCAGGTGTAAATAGGTTAAAAATGTATATTTCTAGCACAGTGGATGACTGTTTAGAACTGGTCTATCATTTTCAGATATGCATAAAGTGTTCTTCGTAGCCGTGTGAATGATTGTTAAAATATTTATCACGTGTAAAGGGTGATGGATTACTTTTTGCTTAGTGGGTAGTATTAAAACATTGTTTAAAATTTTCATTTTGTGAAAATAAAGTAACAAAATTTGAGCGTGTTTGCTGCTGATGTTGTCATGGTACAGCACTACTCACCAAATGGTAAAACACGTCGTTTTGTTTGGTTCCATATATTATATATGTTATATACAGACTAATTTAGTTTTGTTTAATGATAATTTGGAACCTTATTTATCATGTTGTCCAACATTAGAATCTGTTTGTATAATGTTATACTTTTTTTAGACACACCTGTAGATTTGTTACTGATACTGTACATTAAATCTTAGTAAAATACCTTGAATTTGTGTTTACCGTATATATTGATGAGAGAATGCGTCCTTTTCTCCAAGGATGGAGACCAGATGCTTAGGCTAGTTTTACCAAACTTTGGCAGGGGAAAAAGAGGCGGCCTGGGTAAACGACACGGACATAGGCTGGTCCGGGTCGTCAGAATTCAAGGAACAGCGTCCCAGGGGGTCATATTCTGACCCCCACTGCGATTGTTGGGGTCCACGAGGACTGCTCTCCCGAGCACTCACTAAAGCTCTGGTGGGAAGACGACAGCTCTCTCTTCCCCTGCAGAAGAGCACTCGGGTAGCCGTCCCGGTCAGGCTGTGGCTGAATCTTAGCCAAGTTTTTTCCAAATTCCTGTCCGAAACGCTTTGCGTATAGTGGCTTGTTATAAAAAGTGTGGTTGCTATGGGGGAACTGGTACTATTAAGGGGTAAGGGTAAGTAGAATACAGAGGTATCAAAAATGGGAGAACTAAAAGGCCCGGCCCCCAAAGTAAAATATCACAATAATAAATGCTTGCTACTAACCCGGTTAGTCTAGGAATAGATTATTGTACTCCCACACAAAAAAAGGGATACTCTGTTCAAACTTACTTATTTATTAACCCCTTAAACACCCCCCATACACAATCCACACCAATAACAATATAATACTAACTTTACCACACAATCTTACGTTAAACAGCCTTGGTCCACGTAGACAGGATACAAGGTTTTACACTGAAAGCAAGCTAGGGTAAAGCTCTACTATAAAACACTTGAGGTAGTCAGCTTAGGGTAGGGGACCACGTGTTTACACTGGGACCCCCGTTAGCATATCAGGTAAGATAAACATTAAAAAAACTTACTACACCCCAGGTATACTACTCTACACATAGAACAATGGGTATGCCAGACATATACAAAAATGAGTTATGGAGTACTAACCAAACTAAGTCACAGAAATAAAGAATAAGAGGAAAGAGAAGCACGTCAAGCACCACAGTCAGCCAGCAGAGAGCCCGCCTCCGTCCAGAACAGCCTGCAGCATGCGTGTGGTGCCGGGAAGAGCCAATTGATCATACAGCTATACACATTAAAACATCTTCCCCTTATGCCTCGTATTGCTACTTTCCTCGTTCTACGGGCAGTTAAACTTATAACAATGTTACTTAATCCACAACAAGTTCAAGAGTCTAAATGCTTTGTGAGCAACAAGAATAGTCTTACGTCTGGCAGGGAAGATTACAAACAACTTCAGCTCTCTATGCGTCCCATGTCATATTGTAGTTTATAAGCTCAATTTTGACCTCTGGTTCATCTAAAGAACCCAGAGTCGTAACACTCCTTTAGGCATTTTATGTACTAGCTCTATCTATAAATCCATCAACTTTTGTATCTCACCTTGTATGTATGTACTTTTACCTGAATAAATATTTGTATTTACATTTGTATTTGTAAGTGTGTGTGTCAGTCTCACACACTCTTGTGAGACTGTCAAAGGTCCCCATATAGGAAGCCTTAACCGCCACTCCCTATAGTTATCACTGTCTCCCACTTAACTCTCCTCTGACTCCCACACTTATACTGTCATATTGGCAACTCAAATCAAATCAAATGTTTATTCAGGTAAAAGTACATACATGCAAGATGAGTTACAAACATAATGTTGGATTTATTGATAGAGCAAGTACATACAATGCCTAAAGCCACTTTTACGCACAGCATTTCGGGCAAGGGTGGGGAAAAAATACTCAAACTAAAACGTAATATTACTTAAGATCAGAGCATAAACTGAGTTGAAAAGGGGGAAAAAGGGGGGGGGGGGAGAGACATGGCAGATATCAAAAGTTGTACAAGTTGGTCAACAAACAGTATTGTTTGAAAAAAGCAAGACATTGGTTGACAATGATCTGCTACCAGAATTTTAGCCAAATATCCCCAGTTTGCTAACTGTAGGTAGTAACTGAGTGATTGTAATGTATTACCACTGCCCACTGGATGGGGGGCGGTGTGCAGGACAAACATATAAATTTTGACACTAGCTCTTCACATGTCAGTTGCTTAATTTAGAAACCTGTATTGAGGCAGTCTTCCCTGTGCCTCGGGAGCGATCGGTCGCACCAGGCCTCCTCCAACATGGATTTACTACAAAATGGATACAGTCGGCGCTAAGGATTTATACAACTTAGCAGTGATATACACCTGGGTCACGCATACAGAACAGGTGTGTGTCTGAGGTATGGTCATCACCTGCACTATTAAATAGGAAGTGCCCTTGATGGAGAACAAGGTGGACCACGCAGCCGTGTTGGAAAGGTGGTGGTGAGGGGACAACCCTCAGACCCTCAGGCCTCCTTCCCTCTTAACTCGCCATTGGGCGTATACCGCACGTGTGTCGGGCGCACGAAAATAGCTCTTGCGCCCAACTACCACAGCGCCGTGATTGCTTGTTTTCGTCCGGTGACGCTGGTGACTTTGAAACAATGTAGCCTCAGTTCAGTGTACATACGTTAACCTGACCAACTTCTACATTCGTTAATTGTGTGTGTGCAGTGTTGTTGACGTCTGAGGGTGGTGTGTTGGCCTTAGGTTAAATGTTGCAGTGAAGGTGAACCATAAGCAACTGTGCTGGTGTAATTGATTCCAAAGCAACTAAAGAGGTCGGTGCCCTCCCGTAACCCTGCAGGTGCCAACCCTCCTCCCACCCCTCCTATGCTAACGAGTGAACACTGTGCTATTAGCTGTTCAATGTACGTGATGCTGCATGATTATCTGCAGCTCACTACCCAGCGAGCAGTTCATCGATGGACATGCCTTCTTGTTACCACTGATATTATTAATCTGCATAAATGACAAGCTAAAGGAATCATGGCAACCGCCCTTGTCCCAGGTGAGTCGCCGCTGCTGCCAGATGTGCATTCAGCAGCCCAGATTGTTCCTGATTCACCTGCTGCTGGTACACCAGTCTCTCTCCAGGTAGGAGAGAGCCAAGAAGAAAATGGGGCTTTATTCCATGATGTGGTGAACAAGAGGAAAAAAATGCGACTACAGCGGGAAAGAACTCCACTAACCCGCGTGATCTTCCCTCCTGGCACTGGTCTTGCTGACAGATTTCGGTGGTTTTCTGCAGCCTCCAAAGCCCATCACACTAAACGAATGAAGATAAACAGAGATGAAGACAATCATGTCTTTGTCACGAATGATGACGCATTGATTAACGACTTGTTAACACAGGAATATGCTGGGATAAAAATGTTGCGAGCACCGTGTGATGACTCAGTGAAGGTGAAAATCGTTTTTTTTGGTGTTAACAAGTGCATTGACCCAGAGTGTTTCCGGTCCGAAAATGTGCAAAACCCACACCGTACTAAGAACGACCTCATCGTTGCAAGCTGGACAGCAACAACGGAGATCCCCAAGCGACTCTCAGTGCCCCTAGCGCTGGGTAGAACTTACAGAGTGGCTCGCTATATACCTCCACGCCGGAGGTGCTACAAATGTCAGCGTTGGGGACACACTGCAGCGCGCTGCACCTCCAGAACCCACCGATGTGCAGTGTGTGCTGGTGATCATGATTCTAAGAGGTGCTTTGACCTCTACAAAGCTGGCAGACGGTGGAAACAAGATGCGTTAATTGTCGTGCTCCTGGCGTGATGGCAACTCACCAGAGCTGCCCAGCTGCTGCTAGGCCGCCCCTCCTAGCAGTGTCCCGCTCTACAAGGCGCCACGTCATGATGATAGAGTGTCACCATCAGTGGAAAGTTGTCCTATGCCATCAACTACGGTGGGCCACAGCTGGCACTCTGACTCCCCGCTCACCCTTGACTCACTCTGGACAACGAAACAGCGGCGAGCGTCTCTGCCCACTCATTTGAGCACCGGGTGCCACAGTACACAGTTGCCAGGTGTGGCTCGCCCCGGCCAGCGCGGGGTGGTAGGTCTCCACCCCGCCTCTCGAGGTTGGGGCCGCCACCAGCTTGGCCTCCCCTCCCCACCCACAGGCAACCTCCCAGGGTGGGAAGGTGTCTGTGAAGGTGCGGACATTTAAATGCTCTGTGGAGCGGCAGCCTGCGCTACAACATATAGATTCGGAGTTACAGCACGCTCGGGAACTTGAGTTAGACGAGATTCGCCGTCAGCACGAAGCAGATATGTTAGCAGTTAAACAGACGTATGAGCAGAAGCTGAAAGAAATAGAGCAGCGCTGTCGCTGTCACCGTGAAGAACATGGCGAGTATAGTGACCTGGACAGTAACCCACAGTCACCAGCCAGGACTGAGAGCAGTGTAGTGAGCGAGGCTCACACACCTGGTGACATAATACCACCACTCGTCTAGCTAGTGTGCTTGATATATCGCGGCTAGAACCTGCGGAAATTGACGACCTATTAAAAACAGTGTTCCCCAAATCCTTAAAAACAAATGTCAGTGAGTTCATAAATAACAGTGCCATTGAAAAAGAAACGAGAGACAGTGTATTGCAGCTGTATTGTCTTGCAGCCAGCTGCATCACAGAACTTAGAGGGATACCAGGAGTGATACAAAGCAAAGCAAGGGGACAGTAAATTATACAAACACACATAAAAGCTTTGGGGACTAATAATTAAATATAAACTATGGATCCCTCCACAAACTCCCCCAATACAACGGTGCTTCGTATCCTCAGTTGGAACATAGCATCACTCAGGAAAAGACTTCCTGATCTCCACCACAAAGTGACGACCGAGCCCATTGATGTCGTCTGCCTTCAGGAGTGCAGAGTTCCCACCAGGTCTCCACCCCCAAAATTACCCTCCTTTGTTGTCTATAACCTTAAATCCAGTCACTCTTGTATTTTGTATGTTAAGAAGTCCCTTCCTCACCAGCTACTCCCAGCCCAAGTCAACTGAAGGGCTTCAGTATCATGGG
>WNGS01093326.1:82232-109148 GCA_020271785.1 Procambarus virginalis | reverse complement strand
AAGTAGATGGGGTCGCCATGGGTTCTCCCCTTGGTGTCCTGTTTGCGAACTTCTACATGGGTACCATCGAGAAAAAAGTCTTAGTCGATATGAACTTGAAACCGGGCATATACTGCAGGTATGTTGACGACATTTTTACACAGGTACCTGATGTCAGACATCTGCAGGAGCTGAAGGAGGCATTTGAGCTGTGTTGCGTTTCACTTACGAGATGGAGAAGGATGGGAAGCTGCCCTTTCTAGATGTAACAGTCATGGAAAGGAGCGGAGGTTTCCACACTGCAGTCTACACTAAGGAAACAAACATAGGAATGTGCCTAAATGCCAACAGTGACTGCCCAGATAGGTACAAGAGGAGTGTTGTTAACGCTTATGTCGACCGTGCTCTCAGCCACAGCTCAGAATGGAAGTAAGTCGACGAAGAACTCTGTAGGGGAAGGCAGGTCCTAGTCAGCAACGGCTTCTCCAATGGTTTCGTTGAAGACATCATAAGAAGGAAAGTGAAACGTCATGCAACCTCTGAAGAGACAACTAATACAACACCAATACCCCCTATTAGACTATTTTACAGGAACTTCTTTTCCACAGCTCATAAATCGGAGGAAAGGGTCCTGAAAGATATTGTTAATACAAATGTTATCCATACAGACAAAAATCAGAAGATACAACTGACGATTTACTATAAAACCAAGAAAACGGCCAGCCTACTCATAAGAAACTCTCCAGACACGGAGCAGAACACTCTAAAAGAGACCAACGTCGTCTATGCCTTCAAATGCCCTCTTGGGGACTGTAAGCCTCAAAAAACTCAGTATATAGGCAAGACAACAACATCTCTTTCCAGGCGTTTAACGATGCATAAGCAACAGGGCTCCATTAAGGAATATATAATCTCTTCCCACAACCAAACCATCACCAGAGAAATCTTAGCAAACAACACAGAAATTATCGATAGATACAGCGACAGCAGGCGGCTTGACATCTGCGAGGCACCACACATCAAGAAGTCAACACCAGCAATCAACAGCCAATTAATGCACAACTATATTCTACCCACTTCAAGACTCCGCTCCAATATAGAAGCATCAAGAAATATGGGCCAATAGGCCCTCTGCAGTTACTTCCACCCTTCCCTTTAGCTCATACCCCGACTCTATACCTCGATTCTTTACCCCGTTCTATACCCCGTTCTGGCTTGTGTTGAAAATCTGTTTTCACCTCATTCAAATACTATTGTAACATGTCACCTCACCCAAATGCAGGTATATAAAATCGAAGATGTTTTAGCTCTATTCAGTTATAGTTGTGTCTGTGTATAAACTAAAGTCTTTGAAAACGTAATAAGTTTTACCAAACGCGCTCAAGCGTCGCGTCAGACTAGAAATAAAAATGAATTTTGGAGAATTGATTTTTCATTTACCATCAACAGTAAAAAGAAACATAAGGAAGATCGAGAAAATTCGTGTTAGAATTATTAATCTTACTTTTTCGGTTATATTTAATAATATATGTCTACAGGAAAGATTGCTACCAAAATATACTATTATATATATATATATATATATATATATATATATATATATATATATATATATATATATATATATATATATATATATATATATATATATATATATATATATATATATTATATATATATATATATATATATATATATATATATATATATATATATATATATATATATATATATATATATATATATATATATATATGTTAGTATATTTTGGTAGCAGTCTTTCTTGTAGACATATATTATTAAATATAACCGAAAAAGTAAGATTAATAATTCTAACACGAATTTTCTCTATGTATCTTATGTTTCTTTTCACTGTCGATGGTAATTGAAAAATCAGTTCTCCAAAATTCATTTTTATTTCTAATCTGACGCGACGCTAGAACGCGTTTTGTAATAATTTATTACATTTTCAAAGACTTTAGGTTACACACACACACAACTAACACTGAATATAGTTTAAACAGCATTCATCTTTTTATACCTGCATATCGGTGAGGTGATATGTTACAGTAGTTTTGGATGAGGTGAAAACAAATTTTCAACACAAGCCAGAACGGGGTATAGAACGGGGTATAAGCTAAAGGGAAGGATGGAAGTAACTGCGGAGGGCCTATTGGCCCATATTTCTTGAGGTTTCTATATTGGAGTGGAGTCTTGAAGTGGGTAGAATATAATTGTGCATTAATTGGTTGTTGATTGCTGGTGTTGACTTCTTAAAGTGTAGTGCCTCGCAGATATCAAGCCGCCTGCTATCGCTGTATCTATCGATGTTTTCCGTGTTTTTTGTTAAGACTTCTCTGGTGATGGTCTGGTTGTGGGAAGAGATAATATGTTCCTTGATAGAGCCCTGTTGCTTATGCATCGTTAATCGCCTGGAAAGAGATGTTGTTGTCTTGCCTATATAGTGAGTTTTTTGAGGCTTACAGTCCCCAAGTGGGCATTTGAAGGCATAGACGACATTGGTCTCTTTCAAAGTGTTCTGCTTTGTGTCTGGAGAGTTTCTCATGTGTAGGTTAGCATTTTTCTTAGTTTTATAGTAAATCGTCAATTGTATCTTCTGATTTTTGTCTGTAGGGATAACGTTTCTATTAACAATATCTTTCAGGACCCTTTACTCCGTTTTATGAGCTGTGGAAAAGAAGTTCCTGTAAAATAGTCTAATAGGGGGTACAGGTGTTGTGTTAGTTGTCTCTTCAGAGGTTGCATGGCGTTTTACCTTCCTTCTAATGATGTCTTAAATGAAACCATTGGAGAAGCCGTTGTGACTAGGACCTGCCTAATCCTACACAGTTCTTCACTGACCTGCTTCCATCCTGAGCTGTGGCTGAGAGCAAGGTCGACATAAGTGTTAACAACACTCCTCTTGTACCTGTCTGGGCAGTCACTGTTGGCATTGAGGCACATTCCTATGTTTGTTTCCTTGTTGTAGACTGCAGCATGGAAACCACCGCCTCCTTTCCATGACTGTTACATCTAGAAAGGGTAGTTTCCCATCCTTCTCCATCTCGTAAGTGAAATGCAACACGGAATTCTGCTCAAATGCCTCCTTCAGCTCCTGCAGATAGGTACCTGTGTAAAAATGTCGTCAACATACCTACAGTATATGGCCGGTTTCAGGTTCATATCTCCTCCTTCGTCCTGTCCCTCTGCAGGAATACTTGTTTGTATCCCTCCACATATTGGAGACGACTCTTCCTTTCTAGAATATCCTCCTTCGTGTTTTCGTTTGCAAACACCACCTTTACAAGTCGGTTTCTGTCCCTGTTGTACCAGCCCAACCTGAAAACCTTCTCAATGTTGTGTACAGCCCCTTCCATCTGTAACCCCTTCAGTAGCCCATGTACTGCCTCTCTATCCTTGCCATTCCATTCTTGCCTGTTGGATCCTTCCTGTTCTTTGATGCCTACAACTTCCGCTGATCTCTTTCTCTCCAGCAGTTGAGTGGTGCACCTTGCTGCTTCCTGTGAGGTAGCAGCTTGCATGGCTACCTCCCTCACTGTGGCCATTGCTTCTGAGCTCTTTTTCAATATGTCCGCAAATGTTTCAGGTACAAAGGCATTTCCTTCCAATGTAACATTCCCACCTTCCCTTTGGATGATAATCTGATGCTCGGTCTCTTTATTTTTCGCTGTGAGAGATTTGATCTCCTCCCTTGCTGATGTCAGCTCACTTTGCAGGTGTTAATTGTAATCCTCATTTCATTCATCTCCCTCCTGAATTCCTCCAGTACTTGGTGTAGCAATTCCTGCGTTTGATCGCCCTGGCTTTTCCATAACCCTGTTTTGGCCTCCTGCCATGTGTGTGTGTGTGTGTTGTGTTTGTGTGTGTGTGTGTGTGTGTGTGTGTGTTTGTGTGTGTGTGTGTGTTGTGTGTACTATTTGTATTTACCATCTGCATCTGCAGATCGAGCTATTAACTCTTGAACCCTGCCTTTCTAACCGATTTATTTTTTCTCTATTATGTCTACTACATATATTTCTCTTACACACACACAACATATCCCCAGGAAGCAGCCCGTAGCAGCTGTCTAACTTCCAGATCGCTGTCTACGTAGCCGCTAGGCCCCCAAGTTGTGTGTACTCACCTAGTTGTGAATACACACATCTTATGGGCCCTAGATGTTGGTGTGTGTAGTGTGTATGTGTGTGTTGTGTGTGTGTGTGTGGTGTGTGTGTGTGTGTTGTGTGTGTGTGTGTGTGTGTGTGTTGTGTGTGTGTGTGTGTGTGTGTGTGTACTCACCTATTTGTGCTTGTGGGGGTTGAGCTTTGGCTCTCTGGTCCTGCTTCTCAACTGTCAGCAACTGGTGAAGATTCCTGAGCCTACTGGACTCTATCTTATCTATATTCCAAACTTTGTAGGGAGACAGCCTCCACCATATCACTGCCTAATGCATTCCATCTGTTAATTACTCTGACGCTGAAAAAGTTTTTTCTAAAGTCCCTGTGGCTCATTTGGGTACTCAGTTTCCACCTGTGTCCCCCATGTTCGCGTACCAACCATGTTTAACAGTTTATCTTAGTCTTACTTGTCAAATCCTCTGAGAATTTGTGTAGGTAGTGATCATGTCTCCCCTTACTCTTCTGACTTCCAGTGTCGTGAGGTGCATTTTACGCAGCCTTTCCTCGTAACTCATGCCTTTTAGTTCAGGGACTAGCCTAGTGGCATTCCTCTGAACTTTTTTCAAGCTTCGCCTTGTGCTTCACCAGGTATGGGTTTCATTTTGGCGCCGCATACTCCAGGATTGGTCTCACATATGTGGTATACAAGGTTCTGAATGATCCTTACACAGGTTCCTGAAGGCAGTTCTGATGTTAGCCAGCCTCGCATACGCCGCAGATGTTATTCTCTTGATGTGGGCTTCAGGAGACAGGTTTTGTGTGATATCAACTCCTAGATCTTTCTCTCTGTCCGTTTTCTGAAGTACTTCATCTCCCATTCTGTATCCTGTGACCTACCTCCTGTTTCCACTGCCTAGTTTCATTACCTTACATTTACTCGGGTTGAACATTAGTAGCCATTTTGGAGCATTTATTTGGTCTGTCTAGGTCATCTTGAAACCTCATACTATCTTCCTCAGTCTTAATCCTCCTCATTATTTTGCTTCATCAGCAACAATGAGAGGAATGATTCTATGCCTCTGGTAGATCATTTACTGTTTCATCAGAAACAGTATGAGTCCAAGGACTGAACCCTGCGGGACTCCACTGGTGATGTCTCGCCAGTCTGAGACCTCACCCTCATAGTGACTCATTGTCTTCTGTTACTTAGGTACTCTCTTATCCAATGGAGTACCTTACCTTTCACTCCTGCCTGCATCTCCAGATTTCGCACTTGTCTCTGGTGTGGTACTGTGTCAAAAGCTTTCTGGCAATCCAAAAATATGCAGTCTGCCCACCCCCTCTCTTTCTTGCCTGATTCTTATTGCCTGATCGTAGAATTCAATTAATCCAGTGAGGCAGGACTTGCCAATCCCTGAAACCTTGTTGGTGTTGTGTCACAAAGTTCCAACGCTCCAGATGTTCCAGTAGCTGTGTTTGCACAATTTTCTCCAACAACTAGCATGGTATGTAAGTTAGGGACACTGGTCTGTAGTTCAGTGCCTCCTGTCTATCCCCCTTCTTGTATATTCGGACTACGTTTGCATCTTCCAAATTTCTTGCAGTTCACCTATTACCAGGGATCTGTTACACACTATGGAGAGTGGCATGCACAGTGATTCTGCTCCGTCCTTTAGTATCCATGGCGATATTACATCCCGTCCTATAGCCTTTGTCACATCCAACACTAGCAAAAGCTTCCTTACGTCCACACTGGTAATCTCATATTTATCTAGTGGTGCCTGGTTAAATATTCCTTCTCTTATCTTTGGAACTTCCCCTTGCTCTAATGTGAAGGCTTCTTGGAATTTCTTATTGAGTTCCTTTCACACTTCTTAGTCGTTTGAAGTGAATCTGTCTGCCCCTATCCTCAGTTTCATTACCTCTTCCTTCACTGTTGTCTTTCTCCTGATGTGGCTATGCAGCAATTTAGTCTGAGTTTTAGCCTTGTTTGCTATGTCGTTTCATATTGCCCTTCTGTTCTCTCTTCTCACCCTGACGTATTCACTCCTGGCTCTCTGGTATCCTTCTCTGCTCTCAAGTGTCATGTTATTTCTTTAGTTTCTCGACGCTCTTTCACTTAGTTGTTTGGCTAGCCTACAAATCTGATTACACAATGGGGTTTTTCATCTGCATTTCCTTTTTTTCCTTTTAGGCCATGATAATCTTTTCTGCTGCCTCCTTACACTTCTGCGTGATGTATTCATCATGACTTGGCTGTCTTTCCCCCCCTAAGCTCTGTTTCCCATGTGATATCCGTTAGGAATTTTCTCATCTCATAGATTCCCTTATGGAATGCTTGCCATTTACTTTCATTTCCCTTCCTCGAGTGCTTTAACCCTTCTTCGACCAGATACTCAAACGTCAGTACACTGTAGTCGTTCATTCTACTGGGACCTCGAAGTCAATTTCCCTTATGTCCGAGTCAGAGTGAAAACTAGTCGAGTTTTTTAGGCGTGACGGTAAAGTGTTGGAGTGTTGATGTTCGGCAGTCCTCCAATGGCAGGTGTCAATGCCTGGTCACACTTACAAAAAAAAAGAGACTGCTTGCCTGCTGTCTGTGGTAAAGTAGGGAAGACATGCAAAACTCAAAGTATAAACAATAAAACTTTAATTACTTTAGAAAACAAAATTTGAACAAAGACAATCCCTTGGCTTAATTATAGTGAAATTTAAACAAGTCAAAAAATAATAGAACAAAAAGTTAATATGGATGAAATGACTCTACAATAATAATAAATACAATACAATAAAAATCAGGTTCTGAGAATATGGCGCTAGCTGAGAGACATCCAGCTGATACAGCAGTATCAGTTAGTTGTTCACTGCGTGGAGCACAAGAATATTCTGAAGATGACGGCTTGAGCTGGCTCAGACGTCGACTCAGGTAGATGGCGTGACAGTGAAGACGGGTGGCGAGCCGGCTTGAAGGGGGGTTTGCAAGGTACGTTTTGCTTCCTGGTCAAAACGTTTTGAGCTACTGGTGGACGTATCTTGAATGTAGCATCTTGTACTTGTATAATTGACGTGACTGAGATAGGGAAGAGCAGGCTCAATCTCTCTTGAAAGAGATTATCGTCACAACTCTCCCCCGAAGCCTGCGGTTCCGGAAGAAGTCACGTCTTCAGGTGGTAGAGTAATAGGTAGAGCTGCCTCTACTTCATAAACTCTGGAGAGGGCGTCGGCTATGATATTGTCAGAACCCTTTAGGTAGAAGATCTCCAGGTTGAAATCTTGTAGATATAAAGCCCATCGTAGAAGACATTGATTATTGAATTGGGTTTTCTGCAAGAAGCGTAATGAATTGTGGTCTGAGTAGATGGTGGTAGACCGAGCACCTTGTATGTATGGTGCGAAGTGCTGTAAATTCAGGACGATGGAGAGTAGCTCCTTCTCGAGAGTGCTGTATTTCTTCTGGTGTGGTTTCAACTTGTAGCTGTAGTAGCTAACAGGTAGAACCTCCTCGCCTCGTTGTTGCATCAGGACACCTCCGATGCCGGCACCACTGGCGTCGACATGAAGGATGAAAGGCTTCGTGATATCTGGCGAGGCGAGAATAGGATTAGAACAGAGCAGTAATTTAAGTTGTTCAAAAGCAACGGTTTGCTGAATGGTCCAATTACACCGTTGTTTGGGACTGGTTAAAGTGATGAATGGTGTTGCTACCGTACTAAAATTCTTCACAAACCTACGGTAGTAGGAGGCAAGACCAAGGAAGTGCAGGAGCTGCTTCCTGGTGGTAGGCTGTGGATAATGCTTGATGGCTTGAGTGTGTATGTTTAACGGAGCTAGGCTGCCACTTGCTATTACATGACCCAGATAACGCACTTTACCTTTAGCAAAGGTGGACTTGCCCAGGTTGATGGTGAGGCCGGCTGTCAGGAGCTTGGCGAACAATCGTTGCAGCTGGAGCAGATGTTCGCTCCAGGTGTTGGACGCTACAACGATATCATCCAAATAGGCGTAGGTGTTATCCAAGCCCTGGATGACGCGGTTGACAGCTCTCTGGAAGGTGGCCGGGGCATTACATAGTCCAAAGGAAGGCGTTCGTACCTGAAAAGTCCAAAGGGAGTGGTGAAGGCAGATATTTCCTTGGCTCGCTCCGTCAAACACACTTGGTAATACCCCTTGAGCAAGTCCACTTGGAACATGTATCGGGCATTACCAATGGCGTCAAGGATGTCATCTATTCTAGGTAAGGGGTACGCATCCTTGACAGTCACAAGATTCAATTTCCGATAGTCGGTGCACAACCTCACCTTACCTTATGGTTTCGGCACCAAGATGCAGGGTGAGGCCCAAGGGGACTCACAAGGGGTAGCCAGACCATGATCCAGGAGGTACTGTACCTCAGCACGCATAACCTCCTTCTTGCTAGGGCTGATTCGGTAGAATGGTTGACGAATCGGCCGGGTGTCAGGGAGCAGTTGGATGTCGTGCTGAGTCACATTACACTCTTGTGGATCGTCGCAGAACAACGCCTGATGTTCCTTGAAGAGTTTGATGAGAGGTGCACTATTATTGTCCTGAAAATAGGTATGAAGATCAGTTAGGATTTCCGAGTTGGAAGGCACTGACTCAGTGTCAGTGTTTTTGGGAGGAGAAGCAGGGAAGGTCTCACTGTGGAGGTATGGACCTTTAAAGGAAGAGTATGTTATCAACACAGTGGGAGGAGTACCGTTATAAAGCTTCAGGAGGTTGACGTGGCACAACTGGGTCTTCCGCCGCCTGTCTGGAGTCTCAAGAACGTAGTTGTGGTTGTTTCTGCACTCCTGGATGCGGTAGGGTCCTGAAAACCTGTTTTGCAAGGGAGAACCTGGGATAGGAAAATAGGCCAATACGAAGTCTCCTGGTTTAAATTTCCTTACTTTGGTGTTTTGATCGTAATGAGTCTTCATCCTCTCCTGGGCTTTCAATAGATTGTCTTTAGCAAAGTTATGTACCACACATTCCATCTTGTGGGTGGTAGTGGACCCCATACCCATCTTGTAGGTGGTAGTAGACTCCATACCCATCAAGTGGGTGGTAGGAGACCCCCATACTCATCCTGTGGGTGGTAGTGGATCCCATGCCCATCCAGTGGGCGATAGTGTATCCCATATTACGCTGGGAGACAGTACCCTAAACGATAATGGATGCATATTTATCAAATATGTTTATGACAGCAGATTAATTGTGTATGCTATAGATACCCAAACTCATTTATTGGCGGCAGACCTGATTATGTAATGGTTAGAAACGTTGGGCAAGACAAAATGGAATGCTCGTTGGTAAATCACTTGGTTACTGATCACTGTCCAGTTTCTGCTTCCTATGAGATACAGTGTGATGTACCTCATAGACATCAGAGACGGAAAATGAATATTCCATCTGGTTTGCATAGCCACTTAATTAACTGTATATCAAAATGGTATCAAGATTACACAATACCGAATGTACAAGCCTTTTCCAGAGACTTCGTTGATACAATTACTACCTACTACGACACATGGGTGTGTTGAGGAACAAGCCGTAATCCAACAGCAGTGGACAACACCTACCACCACACAAGTGGTTCCTTGATCCCATATTTGTTAAAGAACATGAACGAGTAAAGCAACTTGGAGTTTAATATAAACGAACCAAAGCACAAGTTGACTTGCATGCATTTCTTGTCGCAAATAGAGAGGTGAGAGGCATGAGCAACGTTATTCGTAATAAACATAGGGAAGAGTTCCTACAAATTATAAATGAGTAAACAACTTGAAGTTTGGGAAAAGATGCGAAAAATCTCTAGAAGCAACCCATCAAAACCCCTGCACCACAGCACATTAGAACAGGCAAACATTCTACTTGACCAATGGGCACTAACATCAGGCGTCAAATCACTCCTAAGTAACATACAGAACAAATTTTATGGCACACGCCACAACAGACAACGAACCATCAATCTTGCCTGTACAGCTATCGACGTGTCGGATCTTAATGATGTAACTGAATGGGAACTAAATCATGCACTAAAGATCGGCAAATCAACTGCATCTGGAGAGGACGGTATTACTTACAGTTAACTGAGATTAGTTTCACAAGTATCAAGTAATCCACAATTAGTGCTATACAGAATGAGTATAAGGAAGGAGTATTGCCGGATGCTCGGACAATGTGTACCATTGTTCCTATCCCCAAACCACACTCAGATAATTATAGACCCATATTGTTGGAAATTTCCAACATCCAATTACTAACTTCTCGTACGATAAGATGTATTTTCTTGTACAATAATTTACTAATACTACTAACTAGTAGTGTAACAACATTTATTCATATTACTCTGCGACATAGTAATGCAAAATCTTTCATTGAAATTATAGCCATGGTTACGTTAGCCACCCGGCCGGAGGGAATAATTTCCACATATTTATGAATCGAATTACATCCAGTCTAATTTTTGCATTCTTTATTAGGAATTATCGCTGGTAATGGATTCATTTCTAGTTAATAAATATATAGCTGCTTATTGGAAATATTCTATACAGTTACGATCGGCTGTTGCAGTAAATAACGCGATAAATTTAATTTCCACTCAATATTCATGTTGATTAAACGTCATCTAAATTAACTGATTTGCACCACGAGAAATACTTTGCTCATATCCAACACATTTTATATCCAACAATAATTTCCTGAGTTCCAACACTGGGAGTTAGTGCGCATCCGCCACCAGTGGAGTAGGAGACCGGGAGAGAGCAGCCGTCTTATTAATCCGGCATTGAGTTGTTCTGGAGCTGACCATTTGTCATCGATAAAATTTAGGAGCATCTGTCTACCTACGACCTTCAGATCGAGTTTACAGCTTCCATAGTTTATGAACACCGCGATTGGCAGGACAGTATACCTTAGATTTAGTAACTTTGGCCAATTTTATGAGATCTTATAGGTGTCTTGTCGTTACGATACATATCATCCCCATAACCCACCGTGGAGTTAACTTCGAGAGAGAGGTGATTCTACCTGCACGATCACGTGTCACTAGGGATAGCTGACTTGGACAGGAATAAACGTGTCATAGTTACTGGACGCAATCTACGTTCATCTTTGAACGTAGCTAAGCCGTTTCTATTTCCATATTGTAGTTAGCAAATTAACTTTTTTAATAGTAAAATTTATTTTATAAATGCATTATTTCATTATTAAGTGTATATTAACATCATAAAATTTACCCCCCAGAAAGGGTGTGTAAGGGAATTGCTCTAAATTTAATACAAATTTTCAGTTCACTTAGATTAATTTTGATTTCATTGTTGCACTTATTATAGGAGATCCATAAGCCACTGGTTCTCTGATTCTTTAATTCAAATTATAGTTCTTCGAAATATTTAATATTATCATATTATAGAGCTAATTCTCCCTCACATATCTCTAACATCGTGTGTTTGTAAAGTGCTTGAATGCGTTGTCCCTAACCGACTCATGTATCGTAAACAAGGAGCACCTGCCACCCAAACTGTTTGGATTTATGCCTTGGCTCAGTACTGTTTTGCTGAGTACTTTGCTCATATTGAAGCTTACCCTCAAGCAGTCTTCATCGACCAAGCAGCAGCCTTTGACATAGCAAACAGGGAAATCATACTAGAACAGCTTGCTGAGCTAGGAATACAAAAAAAATACTGAAACGGATAAAGGGCTATTTGTCTAATCGAACAGCATATATATTGTTTAATGGTGTTAAAAGCACAGAGGGAAACACTTTGAACTGGGAACTCCACAAGGAAGGGTCCTCGACACCTTGTCATTCAACGTTCTAATGCATAAAATTATCAAAGATCATCCAACTAATAATTAAGACACGGTCATTTCTTATGCTGATGATAAATGTTTACAGGCTGCCTCCGAGCCTAGAATTCATGTTCTGTTCGATGCGTTTCCTACTAGAGCTGAGGAATGTGGACTCCTTATCTCTACACAGAAAACTTCTTCCCTCATTCTATGTGGTATTCCACCACCCAATTATCATATAGATAGACAAGCACTTGAGAACTGCGAGTCTTACAGATACCTTGGTGTCTCCATTAACGACCCTGGGTACCTTTTCTCTCTCAAGAGGAAACTCTGGGAGAGATTAAAGCCCTTGCGGAGCCTCATTGGTGTCAATCCTTGCTGGTATTGTGTTGGTGTATACTTTAATCTCAATTAGTATTAAGTTTTAGTCTTTAGTGTTTTTCCTGCCCGAAACTCTTTGCGTAATAGTGACTTTAGGCATTGTATGTACTAGCTCTATCTATAAATTCAACAATATTTGTATCACACCTTGTATGTATGTACTTTACCTGAATAAACATTTGAATTTTGAATTTGAATTTTGGATCGTGGAATTAACGTTTGACTTGCTAAAATGTTTTAAGTATCATTTATACGCTCTATGATTGAATACAGTGCTCTACATCTCAAACTGTATAAAGTCAAAGAGCTAAAATCTCTTGAAACCTTGCAAAATGACGCTATGCGTCTCATCTTTGGGGCTCCAAAGTCCACGAGAATATTTAATATGAGAGCAGAGTTCAAATTACGTACCATAAGTGAGAGAATTTTGTCCATTAGCACAGTTTTTGGCGTGAAGGCGTTGTGTAGACATCGGCAATACATGACGTTTCAAGCTAAACTTTCTAATATGCTACACTCACCTGAGGTCTATAGAAGAAGAACGAAATCAGATTATGCATTTTGGTTCTACATGGTAGCCAACTGCATCAAAATATTAAATATGTGCCCGACTCAATTAATGACTAATCAATCAATTACTCCATGGGATAACTGGGATCTATCAGTTGATTTTGTAAATGCACCCAAGAAAGATAGTGTACACTCTACATTATTAAAACAGTTAACACTAAAAAGCATCACTGCGAGTACTCACGGTTTGGGTAACGATGTGTATCAGTGCTATACCGACGGTTCTGTAGAAGTTGGACGATGTACCAGATGTGCATGTAAGGTGGTTGACCCTGAGCAGCCGTGGAGTGCGGACGTATCCCTCCGTGACTGCTGGGGTAGTTAGCTGTTTGGTCGCCAGGTGGCAGGGCGTCGCTGCCCTCCCAGTGTTGTTGCCTGGCTGGCTGTTTGCTGACGTGGCGGAACTGAGTTACGATGGGGGTCCCCCTCCCACCAGTACTGCGGGCTCAGTCTGTGGGCCTGGAATTTTCCAGCCGGGCTGGGTACCCAGAGATTGCACGGGTGTGTGAGCAGCTGCAGGTACCTGTGATGGATATCTACGGTGTCGAGCTGGTGACGGCCCGTCGGGTGATCCTGAAATTCACTGAAGAAATGGCGTATCGCGAATTTCTCCGTAGATACGAGGGGCGGACTCTGCCTCTACAGGATGGTGAGGGCACTGTTTCCATCTCGGATCGGAGTGGTGCCCTCACCTACGTCAGCGTCCATGGGGCTCCGTTGGAATTTCCGGAGGGTCTGCTCCGGCGGTATTTCGGCCGGTTTGGCGCCGTCGATAGTGTGCGAGTGAATGTGGTGTCTTCGAGCCCACTTAAGGGTGTCCGGACGAACATTCGTACCCTGGGCATGAGGCTACGGGAGGATATTCGTCCTCTGTGCGGCTGATGGGGTACACAGTTTGTGTGTTCTACGCCCGCCAGCCTCGGACATGTTATCGTTGTGGCCTGTCGGGCCATCAGGCTGCTGAATGTTCTGCGCCGGCCTCTGCGCCTGTGAACCTCTTCAGCGAGGAGGACTTTCCACCACTTCCTGTGGAGGAGGTTTCTGTGGCTCTGGACGCCTCTCCGGACGCGGCTGCGCCCCCTGTGTCGCCTGATGCGCCCCCTGTGGTGGAAGTTCCCCCGAATGTCGCCGACCCTCTTCAGGATGTTGCGATGCCCTCGGTGGATACTCCTGCTCCTGTCCCTGCTGCTCCCGTGAGCCTTCCTGATGCTCCCTCCTCGCTGTCTGCTCACCTGTCTGCTCACCCGTCTTCAGTTGCTGCACCTGGCCCTGCGTGCTCGCCCAGCACCGGCTGTGCTGGGTGCTGGGGTGGCTGTGGGGCCTCCTGTTGTGTGTGGTCCGGTTCCCCCTGCGGTTGAGGCTGCTGCCGTCATGAGACGGGCGTTGGTTCGCACGGCTTGTGATGCCCGTGGTTCTGGATCCGCCTCCGGCTCTGAGGATGTGCGCCCGGTGCCCAAGCGGTCCCGGCGTTCTTCTACTGCTTGGGCTGATGTGGAGGGTTTCGACGCCGATGGGTCTTCAGGAGATGATGTGGTGGTCGCTGACGTCCATGTGCCTGCTGATGCCGGCGAATGTGTTTATAATTCACCTCCTGTTTCTTCTGCAGGCGGTTCTCCGCAGTGGGAGGTGGTAGCTCCTCCGGACGTAGGTGAGGTGGGTGCTGGTGCAGGCCGCGACCTCGTGTTGTTGCTGAAGAAGGATGTTCGGCGAGGGGGGCCCCTGCAGATGTCGAGTCCGGTGGTTGTTGCGGAGCCCTGTGGGGCTGCCAAGGTGACAAGTGCGCTGCCCGCGCCTGTAGGGGGAAGCCCGTCCCGATCATCTTGGCCTCCGGCGTGGCGTACGATCAGAAGACCAACCCTTTGGAGTTTGGCTTTAATGACCGAGTGCTGCCTGTTCCGTGGTGCCCCTCGACTATCTGGGTTCCACAGGCTCAGGTTTTTGTTGAGGGTGTGCCGAATTTGATGCCCGATCCTCGTACGGCCCATAGTCACTCTGACGACATCATGTTGCTTTGGGAGGCGTATTGTATTCGTTTCCCGGCAGCTGAGTGGCCGGATAAGTATGCGCACTCTTGATAGTTTGTGTGCTTGCTGAGTATTTCGCGGATGTAGAGGACTTGGTATGTTCTTGTGGTATTTATTGTGTGCCCTTCAGGCCGGTGTCGGAATTAGTTTTCTAAATGTCCCTGTTTATTGTAGTTAGTGTGTGGCTATACCATTTCATGATTATCTGTTTCTATGATTGTTTGTTTTATGTGCCCCTACGGCTATGCTGTTTGCCCTCTTACGTGCGTGGTTGTGCATGTTTGTTTTATTGTTTGTTTATTGTTTGTGTTGTTATTGTGCCATGTGTGGCTTTTTGTTTGTTTTTTTGGATTGTTGTATGTTTTATGATTAATTATTTTTTCTTGTTTTCCTCTGCTTTTTCTGTGTATTATGATCTTGTTTTATGTTTTGGGTATTGTTTGCCTGTTTGCGCTATTTGTTTTAATGTTGTTTTTGTACTGTGCTGTCGGTCCTTCTGGCCGGTGGCCTTTTTTTTTCTGCTAAATTTTGGTTTCTTATGTAAATTTTATTGTATTTATTGCTTTATACTTGCATGCTTGCATGTAAAAATAAATTTAAAAAAAAGATGTGCATGTAATATATTTGGACAATCTTTTTCTCGTACATACAGCAATGAAGTGCGTCAATGCCTGAGCAAGTACAACACAAACTGAACTTGCAGGCATATACCTTGCCACTGAATTCTTAAAAGACAAAGAGAGTGAACTTATATACTGTGACTCGCAGAGTGTACTCCTGGCATTGAAGGCACATAGTAGTAACACCCAGAAAATAGTCAGTGATATTCGAATGAATGTTTTAGCTGCTAAAGAAAACCGAGTTGAAATTAAATTCCTATGGATACCATCACATGTTGGCATCTCAAGGCATGACACTGTTGATATGCTTGCAAAAACAACCTGTAGAAAACCAGTGGTAGAAATTGATATGGCTGTTTCAGTAGCAGTGACAAAGAGAATACTTAAACAAATATGTAATGAAAATCTCACCGACCTAGCAAATTCAAATTCACAAAGACCTGAAGGCTGTTGCATTAAACTTTATGATAATATCGTGATGAGACATTCACATATGGGACTAATTGAGCAAGAACTCGGCAATGTGATGTTATAGTGGCTAGAATACGCCTAAGATATAGACGTTCCTGGCAGTTTTCTCAAACCCAAATGTCGAGTACACAATGTGTCAACTTTGTGAAAGATATATAACATGCACTGCTTTGAACATTATATTGTAGAATGTCCCATACTGACTGACTTTCCCCCGTCCTGGGCTGAGGTATGCTGAACTCTGTAACTACTACATGAATACTGGAAAACTTGCTGATATATAGGACTTGTACTCAAGATTAACCATGTAATGTATCAATTATACAATGCATGTGATGTAACTATATAACCTGTGCTTATAAAATCCTCTTAATCACCTTCAGTTATTACGTGCTTAATAACACACTAGTCTATCAGCTATCTTACCCTGTCAGAGTAGGAGAGACATAAATGTATGTGTATGTATGTGTATATGTATATATATGTATGGATGTATATATGTATGTGTGTGTGTGTATGTATGTATGTATGTATGTATGTATGTATGTATGTATGTATGTATGTATGTATGTGTGAGTATAAAGTAGGTATATGTATGTATGTACGTATATGTATTTATGTACGTATATGTATGTTGAAGCTGATCAGAATCACATTTCAACTTTGTAAATGCATTAATGACACTATGTAAAGGACAAATCGAACACATTATGTAGGCAGACATAATTCTGCATATCTATGTATTTATGTCTGATGGTCATATTAGAATTTTAAATGCACCACAATCACCTTCTGTGGTTGATTCTTCAATAAATCCCTGGACTATATGTTTAACAGATCTCTAACCCTGTCCATGGAGGAGGAAAAAAAATATATATGTTTGTTATCACGGTTAATGTGTGGCCACATCTGTGGTAGAAGAAAAAATCCTGTGGGCGGTAATGGACCGAATATCTATCCTGTGGGCGGTAATGGACCCCATGGCCATCCTGTGGCGGTAATGGACCCCATGGCCATCCTGTGGGTGGGAATGGACCTCATGGCCATCCTGTGGGCGGTAATGGACCCATGGCCATCCTGTGAGCGGTAATGGACCTCATGGCAATCGTGTGGGCGGTAATGGACCCCATGGCCATCCTGTAAGCGGTAATGCCCCCATGGCCATCCTATGAGCGGTAATGAACCTCATGGCCATCCTGTGAGCGGTAATGGACCCCATGGCCATCCTGTGGGTGGGAATGGACCCCATGGCCATCCTGTGGGCGGTAATGGACGCCATGGCCATCCTGTAAGCGGTAATGGACCCCATGGCCATCCTATGAGCGGTAATGAACCCCATTGCCATCCTATGGGCGGTAATGAACCCCATGGCCATCCTGTGGGCGGTAATGGACCCCATGGCCTCAACAGTGAGAGGTTGTGTTAGCTGAAGCTCCGATTGTAGTAACATTACTATAGCAATAATGGAAGGATTAGTGAAGGAATTGATGAATCTAGTTGGAACTCTAAGAGCAGAGATGGATTCCCTACGAGAGGAGGTACGACAGCTGAAACATCGGGAAGAAACGAAGGAGGAGACCAATATTAATAAGACCTCGTCGTGGAAAGTCGTTAAGGACAGGGGTCTTAAGAAGACCTTGACAAGGCCGCCTACAGACGCCCTAAAGACAGCAAATTCATTTGCCGTGTTGGAGGACGAGTGCTGTGGTGAGCCTGCAGTTCATTCGGAACGGAAATCAGCGAGGAGCGGCGGAGCGCGGGCCCCTCAGGGTGCTCAGAAAGTTAAGAAGGTACCGAAGCGAATTTTGGTTGTGGGAGATTCCCAGGTGAGGTATTTAGACAGAACGTTTTGTGCCAGAGATAGGGGGAACAGATTAAGAGTTTGCTATCCGGGAGCTGGAATTGGTGATATTGTTGGCAACATGAATGATATTATGACGGGAAACGCGAACAAACCCATAATTTGTATTAGTGCAGGGGGTAATGATGTCGGACGAGTTAGGAGTGAGGAACTAATACAGAGATTCAGGACAGCCATTGAATTAGTTAGGAGCAAGGGAGGAATCCCGGTCATATGTGGCATTCTTCCAAGAAAGGGAGTGAGAAATGAATGGATGTCGAGGGCACTTGGTGTCAATTGCCGTCTGGAAAGATATTGCAAATCAAATGCAATACCTTTCATAGACAACTGGGAACAATTCTATGGAAGAAATGAAATGTATGCTCGTGATGGGGTGCATCTATCGAGGGCTGGGGTTGTTGCTGTTGCGAACTCGTTGGAACCAGTGGTTAGAGGTGTTTGTTTGGGTTTAAACTGTTAGTAGATAGTGGTATGGGAATGCATTTGGAGGAAGGAGGTAATAAAAGTATGTGTTTGTGGGAGAAAGGAATTGGCAAAATGATCAGGGAAAGAGAAGGGCCTCAAAATAACAATTCACTTAGGGTATATTACACTAACAGTAGAAGTCTAAGAAATAAAATTAACGAATTAAATGCTCTTATCTGCACAGAAAAATAGATATTATTGCACTTACCGAAACGTGGATGAATTTAGAAAATAGAGAACTATTAGCTGAATATCAAATAAATGGATTTAAACTATTTCACACAGATCGATATATTAGACGAGGAGGGGAAGTAGCCAAATATGTTAGAGACAATTTGAAATGGTCTCAAAGAGGGAATCAAAACTGAGCCACACACAGAAACTATTGATAAAAAATTAAACGAAAAAGCAAATAATATTATAATAGGAGTTATATATAGGCCACCAAATTTAGACAGAATGGAAGCAAAGCATCTATGGGATGAAATATCTAGAGCATCTAGATCTAACAGTATTTATGTCATGGGTGACTTTAATTTTAGTGGAATACTGTTTGAACAAAACAGGGAATAGTGAAGCAGAAGATTTCTAGAATTAATTGACGATTGCTTTCTTACGCAACACATTAAGAACCACACGGGAAAATAATATTTTAGATTTAGTGTTAACTAACAGGGAAACACAAATTAATGACATCGAAATAGGGAGTGAGCTAGGGAACAGTGATCACAAGAAATCAGATTTANTCTCTAGTGCCCACTCTCCAAGTTCACTAGTTTTATTTGTAATCCCATCTATGTTAGTGTACATCGCCTTGAAGCTCACTTTCTTCTGTTCATTTACATATCCCTTGCTTGGCGAGTATTCTACTGGTGTGGGAAGCTGTTCCGTGGGTGAGAGGATCTGTGAGGTGGTTTGCAGGGTCGCAGAGGGTTTGGGGTGGGGGGTGGGGGTTTAAGGGAAGGGGGAACGGGTAGGGTGTGGGTTAAGGAGATAGTGAGGACATGGAGGATACGGGGTGAGGGGGGAGGAGGAATAGGGAGGGTATGGGATGAAGGGGAAGGGGGACTGGGGGGGAAAGGTGGGAGGGGGGACATGATGGGAATGGGGATGGGTGTCGGGGTCAGAATGGGGTGAAGGGGGAGGGAGGGTTGGGTGGGGGCAGGTAGGGTGAGGGGAAGGAAGGGTTTCTATGCAGAGGGGGTTGGTGGTGTTGCCCCCCCCCCCTCTGGTGTTGCTGGGATGCTGGTTCTGGGTTCCCCTCTTTTCTCTGGGACTGCTGTGTTGGGGGCCGTGATTTCCTGGTTTGCTCCTCTCTCCCTGCGCTTCCTCCTTGCCTCTGCTGCCCTGGCTCTCTCCTCCTTCGTCCTGTCCCTCTGCAGGAATACTTGTTTGTATCCCTCCACATGTTGGAGACGACTCTTCCTTTCTAGAATATCCTCCTTCGTGTTTTCGTTTGCAAACACCACCTTTACAAGTCGGTTTCTGTCCCTGTTGTACCAGCCCAACCTGAAAACCTTCTCAATGTTGTGTACAGCCCCTTCCATCTGTAACCCCTTCAGTAGCCCATGTACTGCCTCTCTATCCTTGCCATTCCATTCTTGCCTGTTGGATCCTTCCTGTTCTTTGATGCCTACAACTACCACTGATCTCTTTCTCTCCAGCAGTTGAGTGGTGCACCTTGCTGCTTCCTGTGAGGTAGCAGCTTGCATGGCTACCTCCCTCACTGTGGTCATTGCTTCTGAGCTCTTTTTCAATATGTCCACAAATGTTTCAGGTACAGAGGCATTTCCTTCCAATGTAACATTCCCACCTTCCCTTTGGATGATAATCTGATGCTCGGTCTCTTTATTTTTCGCTGTGAGATATTTGATCTCCTCCCTTGCTGATGTCAGCTCACTTTGCAGGTTGTTAATTGTAATCCTCATTTCATTCATCTCCCTCCTGAATTCCTCCAGTACTTGGTGTAGCAATTCCTGCGTTTGATCGCCCTGGCTGTTTCCCATAACCCTGTTTTGGCCTCCTGCCATGTGTGTGTGTGTGTGTGTGTGTGTGTGTGTGTGTGTGTGTGTGTGTGTGTGTGTGTGTGTGTGTGTGTGTGTGTACTATTTGTATTTACCATCTGCATCTGCAGAATCGAGCTATTAACTCTTGAACCCTGCCTTTCTAACCGATTTATTTTTTCTCTATTATGTCTACTACATATATTTCTCTTACACACACACACATACATATCCCCAGGAAGCAGCCCGTAGCAGCTGTCTAACTTCCAGATCGCTGTCTACGTAGCCGCTAGGCCCCCAAGTTGTGTGTACTCACCTAGTTGTGAATACACACATCTTATGGGCCCTAGATGTGTGGTGTGTGAGTGTGTATGTGTGTGTGTTGTGTGTGTGTGTGTGTGTGTGTGTGTGTGTGTGTGTGTGTGTGTGTGTGTGTGTGTGTGTGTGTGTGTGTGTGTGTGTGTGTACTCACCTATTTGTGCTTGTGGGGGTTGAGCTTTGGCTCTCTGGTCCTGCTTCTCAACTGTCAGCAACTGGTGAACAGATTCCTGAGCCTACTGGACTCTATCTTATCTATATTCCAAACTTTGTAGGGAGACAGCCTCCACCATATCACTGCCTAATGCATTCCATCTGTTAATTACTCTGACGCTGAAAAAGTTTTTTCTAAAGTCCCTGTGGCTCATTTGGGTACTCAGTTTCCACCTGTGTCCCCATGTTCGCGTACCAACCATGTTTAACAGTTTATCTTAGTCTTACTTGTCAAATCCTCTGAGAATTTTGTAGGTAGTGATCATGTCTCCCCTTACTCTTCTGACTTCCAGTGTCGTGAGGTGCATTTTACGCAGCCTTTCCTCGTAACTCATGCCTTTTAGTTCTGGGACTAGCCTAGTGGCATTCCTCTGAACTTTTTCAAGCTTCACCTTGTGCTTCACCAGGTATGGGTTTCATTTTGGCGCCGCATACTCCAGGATTGGTCTCACATATGTGGTATACAAGGTTCTGAATGATTCCTTACACAGGTTCCTGAAGGCAGTTCTGATGTTAGCCAGCCTCGCATACGCCGCAGATGTTATTCTCTTGATGTGGGCTTCAGGAGACAGGTTTTGTGTGATATCAACTCCTAGATCTTTCTCTCTGTCCGTTTTCTGAAGTACTTCATCTCCCATTCTGTATCCTGTGACCTACCTCCTGTTTCCACTGCCTAGTTTCATTACCTTACATTTACTCGGGTTGAACATTAGTAGCCATTTGTTGGAGCATTTATTTGGTCTGTCTAGGTCATCTTGAAACCTCATACTATCTTCCTCAGTCTTAATCCTCCTCATTATTTTTGCTTCATCAGCAAACAATGAGAGGAATGATTCTATGCCCTCTGGTAGATCATTTACTGTTTCATCAGAAACAGTACGAGTCCAAGGACTGAACCCTGCGGGACTCCACTGGTGATGTCTCGCCAGTCTGAGACCTCACCCCTCATAGTGACTCATTGTCTTCTGTTACTTAGGTACTCCCCTTATCCAATGGAGTACCTTACCTTTCACTCCTGCCTGCATCTCCAGATTTCGCACTTGTCTCTGGTGTGGTACTGTGTCAAAAGCTTTCTGGCAATCCAAAAATATGCAGTCTGCCCACCCCTCTCTTTCTTGCCTGATTCTTATTGCCTGATCGTAGAATTCAATTAATCCAGTGAGGCAGGACTTGCCAATCCCTGAAACCTTGTTGGTGTTGTGTCACAAAGTTCCAACGCTCCAGATGTTCCAGTAGCTGTGTTTGCACAATTTTCTCCAACAACTAGCATGGTATGTAAGTTAGGGACACTGGTCTGTAGTTCAGTGCCTCCTGTCTATCCCCCTTCTTGTATATTCGGACTACATTTGCATCTTCCAAATTTCTTGCAGTTCACCTATTACCAGGGATCTGTTACACACTATGGAGAGTGGCAGGCACAGTGATTCTGCTCCGTCCTTTAGTATCCATGGCGATATTACATCCCGTCCTATAGCCTTTGTCACATCCAACACTAGCAAAAGCTTCCTTACGTCCACACTGGAAATCTCATATTTATCTAGTGGTGCCTGGTTAAATATTCCTTCTCTTATCTTTGGAACTTCCCCTTGCTCTAATGTGAAGGCTTCTTGGAATTTCTTATTGAGTTCCTTTCACACTTCTTAGTCGTTTGAAGTGAATCTGTCTGCCCCTATCCTCAGTTTCATTACCTCTTCCTTCACTGTTGTCTTTCTCCTGATGTGGCTATGCAGCAATTTAGTCTGAGTTTTAGCCTTGTTTGCTATGTCGTTTTCATATTGCCCTTCTGTCTCTCTTCTCACCCTGACGTATTCACTCCTGGCTCTCTGGTATCCTTCTCTGCTCTCAAGTGTCATGTTATTTCTTTAGTTTCTCGACGCTCTTTCACTTAGTTGTTTGGCTAGCCTACAAATCTGATTACACAATGGGGTTTTTCATCTGCATTTCCTTTTTTTCCTTTTAGGCCATGATAATCTTTTCTGCTGCCTCCTTACACTTCTGCGTGATGTATTCCATCATGACTTGGGCTGTCTTTCCCCTAAGCTCTGTTTCCCATGTGATATCCGTTAGGAATTTTCTCATCTCATAGATTCCCTTATGGAATGCTTGCCATTTACTTTCATTTCCCTTCCTCGAGTGCTTTAACCCTTCTTCGACCAGATACTCAAACGTCAGTACACTGTAGTCGTTCATTCCTACTGGGACCTCGAAGTCAATTTCCCTTATGTCCGAGTCATTCAGAGTGAAAACTAGTCGAGTTTTTAGGCCGTGACGGTAAAGTGTTGGAGTGTTGATGTTCGGCAGTCCTCCAATGGCAGGTGTCAATGCCTGGTCACACTTACAAAAAAAAAGAGACTGCTTGCCTGCTGTCTGTGGTAAAGTAGGGAAGACATGCAAAACTCAAAGTATAAACAATAAAACTTTAATTACTTTAGAAAACAAAATTTGAACAAAGACAATCCCTTGGCTTAATTATAGTGAAATTTAAACAAGTCAAAAAATAATAGAACAAAAAGTTAATATGGATGAAATGACTCTACAATAATAATAAATACAATACAATAAAAATCAGGTTCTGAGAATATGGCGCTAGCTGAGAGACATCCAGCTGATACAGCAGTATCAGTTAGTTGTTCACTGCGTGGAGCACAAGAATATTCTGAAGATGACGGCTTGAGCTGGCTCAGACGTCGACTCAGGTAGATGGCGTGACAGTGCAGGTGCAAGTGTGCTGTCGGCAGCTCGCCAATCAGGAGCAGGCAGGCAGAGAATGGGTAGTTAGCTCGTTGAAGACGGGTGGCGAGCCGGCTTGAAGGGGGGTTTGCAAGGTACGTTTTGCTTCCTGGTCAAAACGTTTTGAGCTACTGGTGGACGTATCTTGAATGTAGCATCTTGTACTTGTATAATTGACGTGACTGAGATAGGGAAGAGCAGGCTCAATCTCTCTTGAAAGAGATTATCGTCACAACTCTCCCCCGAAGCCTGCGGTTCCGGAAGAAGTCACGTCTTCAGGTGGTAGAGTAATAGGTAGAGCTGCCTCTACTTCATAAACTCTGGAGAGGGCGTCGGCTATGATATTGTCAGAACCCTTTAGGAAGAAGATCTCCAGGTTGAAATCTTGTAGATATAAAGCCCATCGTAGAAGACATTGATTATTGAATTGGGTTTTCTGCAAGAAGCGTAATGAATTGTGGTCTGAGTAGATGGTGGTAGACCGAGCACCTTATATGTATGGTGCGAAGTGCTGTAAATTCAGGACGATGGAGAGTAGCTCCTTCTCGAGAGTGCTGTATTTCTTCTGGTGTGGTTTCAACTTGTAGCTGTAGTAGCTAACAGGTAGAACCTCCTCGCCTCGTTGTTGCATCAGGACACCTCCGATGCCGGCACCACTGGCGTCGACATGAAGGATGAAAGGCTTCGTGATATCTGGCGAGGCGAGAATAGGATTAGAACAGAGCAGTAATTTAAGTTGTTCAAAAGCAACGGTTTGCTGAATGGTCCAATTACACGTTGTTTGGGACTGGTTAAAGTGATGAATGGTGTTGCTACCGTACTAAAATTCTTCACAAACCTACGGTAGTAGGAGGCAAGACCAAGGAAGCGCAGGAGCTGCTTCCTGGTGGTAGGCTGTGGATAATGCTTGATGGCTTGAGTGTGTATGTTTAACGGAGCTAGGCTGCCACTTGCTATTACATGACCCAGATAACGCACTTTACCTTTAGCAAAGGTGGACTTGCCCAGGTTGATGGTGAGGCCGGCTGTCAGGAGCTTGGCGAACAATCGTTGCAGCTGGAGCAGATGTTCGCTCCAGGTGTTGGACGCTACAACGATATCATCCAAATAGGCGTAGGTGTTATCCAAGCCCTGGATGACGCGGTGACAGCTCTCTGGAAGGTGGCCGGGGCATTACATAGTCCAAAGGAAGGCGTTCGTACCTGAAAAGTCCAAAGGGAGTGGTGAAGGCAGATATTTCCTTGGCTCGCTCCGTCAAACACACTTGGTAATACCCCTTGAGCAAGTCCACTTGGAACATGTATCGGGCATTACCAATGGCGTCAAGGATGTCATCTATTCTAGGTAAGGGGTACGCATCCTTGACAGTCACAAGATTCAATTTCCGATAGTCGGTGCACAACCTCACCTTACCTTATGGTTTCGGCACAAGATGCAGGGTGAGGCCCAAGGGGACTCACAAGGGGTAGCCAGACCATGATCCAGGAGGTACTGTACCTCAGCACACATAACCTCCTTCTTGCTAGGGCTGATTCGGTAGAATGGTTGACGAATCGGCCGGGTGTCCGGGAGCAGTGGATGTCGTGCTGAGTCACATTACACTCTTGTGGATCGTCGCAGAACAACGCCTGATGTTCCTTGAAGAGTTTGATGAGAGGTGCACTATTATTGTCCTGAAAATAGGTATGAAGATCAGTTAGGATTTCCGAGTTGGAAGGCACTGACTCAGTGTCAGTGTTTTCGGGAGGAGAAGCAGGGAAGGTCTCACTGTGGAGGTATGGACCTTTAAAGGAAGAGTATGTTATCAACACAGTGGGAGGAGTACCGTTATAAAGCTTCAGGAGGTTGACGTGGCACAACTGGGTCTTCCGCCGCCTGTCTGGAGTCTCAAGAACGTAGTTGTGGTTGTTTCTGCACTCCTGGATGCGATAGGGTCCTGAAAACCTTTTTGCAAGGGAGAACCTGGGATAGGAAATAGGCCAATACGAAGTCTCCTGGTTTAAATTTCCTTACTTTGGTGTTTTGATCGTAATGAGTCTTCATCCTCTCCTGGGCTTTCAATAGATTGTCTTTAGCAAAGTTATGTACCACACATTCATCTTGTGGGTGGTAGTGGACCCCATACCCATCTTGTAGGTGGTAGTAGACTCCATACCCATCAAGTGGGTGGTAGGAGACCCCCATACTCATCCTGTGGGTGGTAGTGGATCCCATGCCCATCCAGTGGGCGATAGTGTATCCCATATTACGCTGGGAGACAGTACCCTAAACGATAATGGATGCATATTTATCAAATATGTTTATGACAGCAGATTAATTGTGTATGCTATGGATACCCAAACTCATTTATTGGCTGCAGACCTGATTATGTAATGGTTAGAAACGTTGGGCAAGACAAAATGGAATGCTCGTTGGTAAATCACTTGGTTACTGATCACTGTGCAGTTTCTGCTTCCTATGAGATACAGTGTGATGTACCTCATAGACATCAGAGACGGAAAATGAATATTCCATCTGGTTTGCATAGCCACTTAATTAACTGTATATCAAAATGGTATCAAGATTACACAATACCGAATGTACAAGCTTTTTCCAGAGACTTCGTGGATACAATACTACCTACTACGACACATGGTGTGTTGGGGAACAAGCCGTAATCCAACAGAAGTGGACAATACCTACCACCACACAAGTGGTTCCTTGATCCCATATTTGTTAAAGAACATGAACGAGTAAAGCAGCTTGGAGTTTAATACAAACGAATCCAAAGCACAAGTTGACTTGCATGCATTTCTTGTCGCAAATAGAGAGGTGGGAAGGCATGAGCAACGTATTCGTATATAAACATAGGGAAGTGTTCCTACAAATTATAAATGAGTAAACAACTTGAAGTTTGGGAAAAGATGCGAAAAATCTCTAGAAGCAACCCATCAAAACCCTGCACCACAGCACATTAGAACAGGCAAACATTCTACTTGACCAATGGGCACTAACATCAGGCGTCAAATCACTCCTAAGTAACATACAGAACAAATTTTATGGCACACGCCACAACAGACAACGAACCATCATCTTGCTGTACAGCTATCGATGTGTCGGATCTTAATGATGTAACTGAATGGGAACTAAATCATGCACTAAAGATCGGCAAATCAACTGCACCTGGAGAGGACGGTATTACTTACAGTTTACTGAGATTAGTTTCACAAGTAACAAGTAATCCAAAATTAGTGCTATACAGAATGAGTATAAGGAAGGAGTATTGCCGGATGCTCGGACAATGTGTATCATTGTTCCTATCCCCAAACCACACTCAGATAATTATAGACCCATATTGTTGGAAATCCAACATCCAATTACTAACTT
>WNGS01093326.1:0-81232 GCA_020271785.1 Procambarus virginalis | reverse complement strand
GTCTTGATTCCGTGTGTGTCTTGATTCCGTGTGTGTCTTATTCGTATTAGATTATCGATTAGATTATATAATTAATAGGTCGATAGATAGATAGATTAGATTATTAGATAGATACACCCATTGGGCCTTATTTTTTATGAATAAAAAATAAATAGAAATAAAATATTTATATATATTGTGCTGTTATACCAGAGATATTAGATTAGGTTCTAGTCTAGTTTCAAAGTACATTTAATTGTATAAAGAAGAAGTAAACTTTTTTTCAACCTATGAGAGACAAATCATTGAATATGCAGCCCCAGTCTGTTTTCCGACAGAGCTGAGAGTTATGAGTTATGAGTTATGAGTTTCCTTCTGGAAAAACTACTTGAGCAATTGAGATGATTGAGAGGTGGGACCAAAGATCTGAAGGTACAAACAGAACTAGGTGAATACAACTAGGTGAGAACAAACTTACAACCCACAGTTGTAGATGCAAAATTCAAAATTTTAAAAGTTGATATGACAGAGAAATAGACCAGGAGTCATTGCTTTAAACAACCGGCGGCTATAATGTTCAAAAACTGTTGCTCGGTCCTGCAAGTACAAATAGGTGAGTACACAGAGATATGAAACATGTATGTGTTCCTTCTAGACTAACAATCGGGGATTCCTGGATCGAAACCCGGACAGGCAGGAATGAAATTATTGGTGGCGTTTCCTATCACCTAATGCCTCTGTTCTCCGAGCAGTAAACAGGTATCCAGGAGTTGTGAGCTTCTTGTAGGATTGCATCCTGGTGAGGGTTAGGTCAGGGTCAGTTTAGGTCAGATCTTGCGAGGTGGGTGTTGGTTAGGTTAGGTTAGGATAGGTTCGGTTAAGTTTGGTTAGGTTAGTTAGGTTAGGTTAGGTTAGTTAGTTAGGTTAGGTAGGTTAGGTTAAGTTAGGTTAGTTAGGTTAGGTTAGGTTAGGTTAGGTTAGTTAGGTTAGTTAGTTAGGTTAGAATAGTTAGGTTAGGTTGGTTAGGTTAGGTTAGAATAGTTAGGTTTGGTTAGGTTAGCTTCGGTTAGGTTAGGTTTGGTTAGATTAGGTTATTTAGGTTAAGTTAGGTTAGGTTAGGTTTAGGTGTAGGTTAGGTTAGGTTTAGATTAGGTTAGGTTTAGATTAGGTTAGGTTAGATTAGGTTTGGCTTACGTTCTCTAGACCTAAACATCCCGTGTTATCTCGGCCTAAACATCCCGTGTTCTCTAGACCTGAAAATCCCTGTGTTCTCTAGACCTAAACATCCCGTGTTCTCTTGACCAAAACATCCCGTGTTATCTCGACCTAAACATCCTGTGTTATCTAGACCAAAACATCCCGTGTTCTCTCGACCTAAACATCTCGTGTTCCCTTGACCTAAACATCCTGTGTTCTCTAGAACTAAACATCGTCATCATGACCATTACATTTCCAGCATTATAAATATGCCTATTACCCATCGGGCATAGTCATCATGACTATTACACTCCCAACAAACCTAACCTAATCTAAACCTAACCTAATCTAAACCTAACCTAACCTACACCTAACCTAACCTAACTAACTTAACCTAAATAACCTGATCTAACCAAACCTAACCTAACCGAAGCTAACCTAACCAAACCTAACTATTCTAACTTAACCTAACCAAACCTAACCTAACTATTCTAACCTAACCTAACTAACCTAACTTAACCTAACCTAACCTAACTAACCTAACCTAAACCTAACTAACCTAACCAAACTTAACCTAACCTAACCTAACCAACACCCACCTCGCAAGATCTGACCTAAACTGACCCTGACCTAACCCTCACCAGGATGCAATCCTACAAGAAGCTCACAACTCCTGGATACCTGTTTACTGCTCGGAGAACAGAGGCATTAGGTGATAGGAAACGGCTTACGTAGGTAGATTGTGGTTAGGGTAGGATATAGGTTAGGCTTGGTTAGGTTAGGAAATAGGCCAGGAGTTATTGCTATAAACAACCGACGGCTTATAAGGTCTAATCTTCTAATCTAATTAATCTAAGATTAATCCTCCATCCATGCTCGATCCTCCTGACACAAATAGGTGAGTACACAAATATGTAACATGAATGATGTGTTCCTTCTCGACTCACAATATGGGATTCCAGGGTTCGAATCGCGGTCGGGCAGGGCTGTAATTGTTCGTAGCGATTCCTAGCACCTAGGTAGGTTAGGTGAGGTTAGGTGAGGTTGGTGAGGTTAGGTTAGGTTGGGTTGGGTTGGGTTGGGTTGGGTTGGGTGAGGTTGGGTTGTGGTTGGGTTGGGTTGGGTGAGGTTGGGTTGGGTTGGGTGAGGTTGGGTTGGGTTGGGTTGGGTTAGGTGAGGTAGGTGTTGGGTTGGGGGTTGGGTTGGGTTGGGTGAGGTTGGGGTTGGGTTGGGTTGGGTTGGGTTGGTTAGGTGAGGTTAGAAGTTAGGTGGGGTTGGGTTGGGTTAGGTTAAGTTAGGTTAGGTTAGATTAGTTTAGGCTAGGTTTGTAGAAATAGGGCTGTAACTGATGGTAGCGTTTCCTATCACCAAATGCCTCTGTTCACCTAGCAGTAAATAGGTATCCAGGAGTTAGTTAGGTTAGATTAGGTAAGGTTAGATTAGGTTAGGTTAGGTTAGATTAGGTTAGGTTAGTTTAGGCTAGGAAATAGGCTAGGTTTGTAGAAATATGGCTGTAATTGATATCACCGAATGCCTCTGTTCACCTAGCAGTAAATAGGTATCCAGGAGTTAGTAAGCTAGCTACTTGGGGCGTGGTGAGGGTTAGTTAGTTAGTCACTAGTTGGACCTTGTGGGGTGGTGGGTGTTGGAGACCACTATATAAGCCTAACATGTATAAAGTGCCTGTCTGCCTGTCCCCCGACTCAATAATGTTACATGTATTGACTAAATGAAGCCTAAGAGAGCATATGCAAGGCCTAAGATGAGTCATTTGTCAGCAGGAGCAGCAGCAGCAACTTGTGCGAGATCAATGGCAGCGGCGGCGGCGGTATCCCAACATTTCTATTTTGGAGCAACAGTAGTAGTCCATTTGTTGTTGGTTGGTTTGACTAAATAGTTGCAATTAATACTGTCATTAATGGAGAATTGGCTGCTATGTGTGAGTATCCTCCGCCTGCCTGTCTGCCTGCCTGCCTGCCCGCCGCCCGCCGCAGTTACCATTATCTTGACTCACTCACTAACATGTGATTAGTTACTACTTGTATACAATTGTAACGGCCTATTACCAATTACCTACCTACCACCTTGAGAACACTGCGTCTCGTCCCATACATCAGTCAGGTTAAGCACCGTTGACTTTGGTTAGTACTTGGATGGGTGACCTGCCTGGGAACACCAACTGCTGCTGCTGATGGTATTAATATTTGGGCAGTCTCCGTGGGTCAGTGTGTGTGTGTGTGTGTGTGTGTGTGTGTGTGTGTGTGTGTGTGTGTGTGTGTGTGTGTGTGTGTGTGTGTGTGTGTGTGTGTGTGTGTGTGTAGTTGTACTCACCTAGTTGTGCTTGCGTGGGTTGAGCTCTGGCTCTTTGGTCCCGCCTCTCAACCGTCAATCAACAGGTGTACAGTTTCCTGAGCCTATTGGGCTCTATCATATCTACACTTGAAACTGTGTATGGAGTCAGCCTCCACCACATCGCTTCCTAATGCATTCCATTTGTCAACCACTCTGACACTAAAAAAGTTCTTTCTAATATCTCTGTGGCTCATTTGGGCACTCAGTTTCCACCTGTGTCCCCTAGTGCGTGTGCCCCTTGTGTTAAACAGCCTGTCTTTATCAACCCTGTCGATTCCCCTGAGAATCTTGAATGTGGTGATCATGTCCCCCCTAACTCTTCTGTCTTCCAACGAAGTGAGGTTTAATTCCTGCAGTCGCTCCTCGTAGCTCATACCTCTCAGCTCGGGTACTAGTCTGGTGGCAAACCTTTGAACCTTTTCCAGTTTAGTCTTATGCTTGACTAGATAGGGACTCCATGCTGGAGCCGCATACTCCAGGATTGGTCTGACATATGTGGTATATAATGTTCTGAAAGATTCCTTACACAAGTTTCTAAAGGCCGTTCTTATGTTAGCCAACCTGGCATATGCTGCTGATGTTATCCTCTTGATATGAGCTTCAGGGGACAGGTCTGGCGTGATATCAACCCCCAGGTCTTTCTCTCTCTCTGACTCTTGAAGTATTTCATCTCCCAAATGATACCTTGTATCTGGTCTCCTGCTTCCTACCCCTATCTTCATTACATTACATTTGCTTGGGTTAAACTCTAACAGCCATTTGTTCGACCATTCCTGCAGCTTGTCCAGGTCTTCTTGAAGTCTCAAGCTGTCCTCCTCTGTCTTAATCCTTCTCATAATTTTGGCGTCGTCAGCAAACATTGAGAGGAATGAGTCTATACCCTCTGGGAGATCATTTACGTATATCAGAAACAGGATAGGTCCAAGTACAGAGCCCTGTGGGACTCCACTGGTGACTTCACGCCAGTCTGAGGTCTCACCCCTCACTGTAACTCTCTGCTTCCTATTGCTTAGGTACTCCCTTATCCACTGGAGCGCCCTACCTGTTACTCCTGCCTGTTTCTCCAGCTTATGCATCAACCTTTTATGGGGTACTGTGTCAAAGGCTTTCCGACAGTCCAAAAAAATGCAGTCCGCCCACCCTTCTCTTTCTTGCTTAATTCTTGTCACCTGATCGTAGAATTCTATCAAGCCTGTAAGGCAAGATTTACCCTCCCTGAACCCATGTTGATGGGTTGTCACGAAGTCTCTTCTCTCCAGATGTGTTACTAGGTTTTTTCTCACAATCTTCTCCATCACCTTGCATGGTATACAAGTTAAGGACACTGGCCTGTAGTTCAGTGCCTCTTGTCTGTCACCCTTTTTGTATATTGGTACTACATTAGCAGTCTTCCATATTTCTGGTAGGTCCCCCGTTTCCAGTGACTTACTATACACTATGGAGAGTGGTAAGCAAAGTGCTCCTGCACACTCTTTCAATACCCATGGCGAGATTCCATCCGGCCCAACAGCTTTTCTCACATCCAGCTCCAATAGGTGCTTTTTGACCTCATCTCTTGTAATTTCGAACCTATCCAAGGTCACCTGGTTTGCTGCCACCTCTCCCAGCGCCGTGATATCTCCCTGTTCTATTGTAAAGACCTCCTGGAACCTTTTGTTGAGTTCTTCACACACCTCTTTGTCATTCTCTGTGTACCTGTCCTCGCCCACCCTAAGTTTAATCACCTGTTCCTTCACTGTTGTCTTCCTCCTGATGTGACTGTGTAGTAGCTTTGGTTCAGTCTTGGCTTTGTTAGCTATATCATTTTCATACCTTTTCTCAGCTGCTCTTCTCACACTGACATACTCGTTCCTGGTTCTCTGGTATCTCTCTCTACTTTCTGGTGTTCTGTTATTACGGAAGTTCCTCCATGCCCTTTTGTTCAGCTCCTTTGCTTTCATACATTCCCTATTAAACCACGGATTCTTCCTTTGCTTCTCTGTTTTTTCCTGTTGGGCTGGGACAAACCTGCTTACAGCCTCCTGACATTTTTGGGTGACATAGTCCATCATGTCTTGTACGGACTTGGTTCCGAGTTCTGTGTCCCAATGTATATCCCATAGGAATTTATTCATCTCCTCATAGTTTCCCTTTCGGTACGCCAGCCCTTTGGTTCCCAGTTCTTTTTGGGGGTGATAATTCCTAGCTCAACCAGGTACTCAAAGCTCAATACACTATGATCACTCATTCCCAAGGGGGCTTCCAACTTAACTTCCCTTATATCCGACTCATTTAGGGTAAATATCAAATCAAGCAAGGCTGGTTCATCCCCTCCTCTCATTCTTGTCGGTCCCTTGACGTGTTGACTTAGAAAGTTTCTTGTTGCCACATCCAGCAGCTTAGCTCTCCATGTGTCTGGGCCTCCGTGTGGGTCTCTGTTCCCCCAATCTATCTTCCCATGGTTGAAGTCTCCCATGATTAGAAGTCTGGATCCGTTCCTGCTAGCCACAGAAGCTGCTCTCTCTATTATATTGATGGTGGCCATGTTGTTTCTATCATATTCCTGTCTGGGTCTTCTGTCATTCGGTGGGGGGTTATATATGACTACTATTATAATTTTCTGTCCTCCAGTTGCAATGGTGCCTGATATGTAGTCCCTGAAACCTTCACAGTTCTGAATTACCATCTCTTCGAAACTCCAACCTTCTCTTAGTAGCAAAGCCACACCACCTCCTCCTCTCCCTTCTCTCTCTTTCCTCACTACATAGTAGCCCTGTGGAAACACTGCATTTGTTATGATTTTCGTTAGCTTTGTTTCTGTGAGTGCTATTATGTCTGGGTTTTCTTCTAGTGCCCACTCTCCAAGTTCACTAGTTTTATTTGTAATCCCATCTATGTTAGTGTACATCGCCTTGAAGCTCACTTTCTTCTGTTCATTTACATATCCCTTTCTTGGCGAGTATTCTACTGGTGTGGGAAGCTGTTCCGTGGGTGAGAGGATCTGTGAGGTGGTTTGCAGGGTCGCAGAGGGTTTTGGGGTGGGGGGTGGGGGTTTAAGGGAAGGGGGAACGGGTAGGGTGTGGGTTAAGGAGATAGGGGGGACATGGAGGATACGGGGTGAGGGGGGAGGAGGAATAGGAAGGGTATGGGATGAAGGGGGAAGGGGGACTGGGGGGGAAAGGTGGGAGGGGGGACATGATGGGAATGGGGATGGGGTGTCGGGGTCAGAATGGGGTGGGGGGGGGGAGGGAGGGTTGGGTGGGGGCAGGTAGGGTGAGGGGAAGGAAGGGTTTCTATGCAGAGGGGGTTGGTGGTGTTGCCCCCCCCCCTCTGGTGTTGCTGGGATGCTGGTTTTGGGTTCCCCTCTTGTCTCTGGGACTGCTGTGTTGGGGGCTGTGATTTCCTGGTTTGCTCCTCTCTCCCTGCGCTTCCTCCTTGCCTCTGCTGCCCTGGCTCTCTCCTCCTTCGTCCTGTCCCTCTGCAGGAATACTTGTTTGTATCCCTCCACATGTTGGAGACGACTCTTCTTTTCTAGAATATCCTCCTTCGTGGTTTCGTTTGCAAACACCACCTTTACAAGTCGGTTTCTGTCCCTGTTGTACCAGCCCAACCTGAAAACCTTCTCAATGTTGTGTGCAGCCTCTTCCATCTGTAACCCCTTCAGTAGCCCATGTACTGCCTCTCTATCCTTGCCATTCCATTCTTGCCTGTTGGATCCTTCCTGTTCTTTGATGCCTACAACTACCACTGATCTCTTTCTCTCCAGCAGTTGAGTGGTGCACCTTGCTGCTTCCTGTGAGGTAGCAGCTTGCATGGCTACCTCCCTCACTGTGGCCATTGCTTCTGAGCTCTTTTTCAATATGTCCGCAAATGTGTCAGGTACAGAGGCATTTCCTTCCAATGTACCATTCCCACCTTCCCTTTGGATGATAATCTGATGCTCGGTCTCTTTATTTTTCGCTGTGAGAGATTTGATCTCCTCCCTTGCTGATGTCAGCTCACTTTGCAGGTTGTTAATTGTAATCCTCATTTCATTCATCTCCCTCCTGAATTCCTCCAGTACTTGGTGTAGCAATTCCTGCGTTTGGTCGCCCTGGCTGCTTCCCATAACCCTGTTTCGACCTCCTGCCATTTTGTGTGTGTGTGTGTGTGTGTGTGTGTGTGTGTGTGTGTGTGTGTGTGTGTGTGTGTGTGTGTGTGTGTGTGTGTGTGTGTGTGTGTGTGTGTGTGTGTGTGTGTGTGTGTGTGTGTGTGTGTGAAAGTAATTTGCCGCTAGGATAACCCCTCCATGGTGTCGCTGTGAGATTTTAACCTGTGGGGATGGCACTAATACAAGTGACCTCAGTCAGAAAGGACTTCACTAGCAACAAACAAATGCTGTTTTGTCTGCTTAATACTTTAAGACTACACAGGTGGTGTAGAGTCGCCGCCAGAGTCCAAATCCTTGGCACTCTTAATCCACCGAGTCATGGAGCTTCAATAACTAGTGACGGATATTGTCAGAGTAGGTTATAGGTGTCTCACACCAATGATTTTTTTGGTGTGTGGCTATGAAATTTGGTTAGTCAAAGTATCCAGAGCAACACTAAGAGTCACTTTCAAGTGTATGTCAGAGGTAATAAATAGTGATAAGGGTCTTAGAAGCTGTAAACGTTGGGTTATAGTTCCAACAATAAAAATTATTCATAAAACCTAATAACAATACAAGGCAAGAATAATTTAACATTACATTAAAGTCCGTAGTGGCGCTGTCAATACTAGACAAGATGAATAAACGCATTTCAGGTACAAACTGCTCACGGTTCCAATATTAACTACACTGAAACAGTGGGCGACTACTTCAGACGCAAGTAGCAGTTCATGACGACTGCAGCAAAGCAATAGCAACAATAATAATGAAACCACTGCAGACTGACCTGTCAGTGTTCCGTGCAACACTCGGTTAATTACATTAAGACTCGTCTCTCAGGACGGCAGTCAAAGCAATCAATTACGTTACAATACGATGACACACAGATGACAATTTATCTAATCAATTTTAATGAAACAAGTTATAACACATTTATGTTACTTAGTAATCCAATTACGTTAATCTGTCTCCAGGACACTCAAACCAAAATAAAGTAAACTACGTTAAATAATGTCAACCAAACCAGGCTTAACGAAGTCAATCGATAAACACTGGGTAATTAGCAATCCCTGAGTAACTGCTCAAAGTCCTGTCAAACTGGAGTCCACCCTGAGCTGCCGTTGAGTAAGGTCGTGTGGTCTGACCGCTCCGGCAGGGTTTTGGGAAGTTTGCCGTTTTCGCCACCAGGGGGTGGTGGTGTCTCCACCCTCCCTGCTGTCCCTGCCTGGTGTTGACGTGGCGCCCTTGCGATGAGCGGCCATCTTCCTGCTGTCGAGAGGGTACACTCCATGGGGTTGGAGTTTACCTGCCGTGCGGGGTATCCTCTAGTTGAGCAGGTCATGTGTGACATGTTACATGTCCCGGTCATGGAGATCTACGGGGTTGAGCTGGTGACTCCTCGCCGGGTGATCATCAAGTTTGTGGGTGAGGAGGCGTACCGTGGATTTCTCCGGCGGTACGAAGGCCGTACTTTGCAGTTGTTGGATGGCACTGGTTCTGTGGCCGTTTCTGATCGGAGTGGTGCCGTGACGTATGTGAGCGTCCATGGGGCCCCAGTGGAATTCCCTGAGTCCCTTCTCCGGCGATTCTTCCAGAGATTTGGATCCGTCGTCAGTGTGAGGATGCACAAGCTATCTTCTGGGAAATATGCGGGGGTGAAGACGAACATTCGTACCCTCGGGATGCGCCTGAGGTCGGACATTCCATCCTCTGTCCGGCTTTTAGGGTACTACGTGCGGGTGTATTATGCCCGGCAACCCCGTACTTGTTTCCGGTGTGGCATGTTGGGGCATCAGGCTGCCGGATGCAATGCTGATCCGGTTACTCCAGTCAACTTGTTCTGGGAAGAGGATTTCCCACCGCTCCCCCTGGAGGAGGTCTCCAGGAATGAGGTGGTGGGTGTCCTGTTCGCGGCTGAGGCTCCCCCAGCGTCGCCCGACGTTCCCCTGATTGTCGCGGACCCTCCTCCGGGTGTTGCGGTGACGTCGGATGTTCCTCCTGACCATGTCTCTGGCCCTGCAGCTCCCTTGGACCTTCCTGGTACTCCCGGTGTGGCGTCGCCGTCTGCTCCCTCGTCTTCGGCTGCTGACCCTGGCCCTGCATCCTCACCTCGGGTCCCTACTGTTTCGGCTGCGCTGGGTGCTGGGGGGGCTGCGGAGCGTCCTGTTGTGTGCGGCCCGGTTCCCCCTGCGGTTGAGGCTGCTGCCATCATGAGACGGACATTGGTTCGCACGGCTTGTGATGCCCGTGGTTCTGGGTCCGCCTCCGGCTCTGATGATGTGCGCCCGGTGCCCAAGCGGTCCCGGCGTTCTTCTTCTGCTTGGGCTGATGTGGAGGATTTCGACGCCGGTGGGTCTTCGGCGATGATGTGGTGGATCCGGGTGCTTCACGCTCTGTGTCGATGGTGGTCGCTGACGTCCATGTGCCTGCTGATGACGACGATTGTGATTATGATTCACCTCCTGTTTCTTCTGCAGACAGTTCTCCGCAGTGGGAGGTGGTAGCTCCTCCGGACGTGGGTGGTGTGGGTGCTGGTGCAGGCCGCGACCTCGTGTTGTTGCTGACGAAGGATGTTCGGCGTGGGGAGCCCCTGCAGGTGTCACGTCCGGTGGTTGCCGCGGAGCCCTGTGGGGCTGCCATGGAGGTTACAAGTGCGCTGCCCGTTGCCCGGGCCTGTAGGGGGAAGCCCGTCCCAATCATCTTGGCCTCCGGCGTGGCGTATGATAAGACGAACAACCCTTTGGCTTTTTACTTTAGTGACCGAGTGCGGCCTGTTCCGTGGTGCCCCTCGACTGTCTGGGTTCCACAGGCTCGGGTTTTTGTTGAAGGTGTGCCGGAATTGATGCCTGATCCTCGTACGGCCCATGATCACCCTGTTCCGGACGACATCCTGTTGCTTTGGGAGGCGTATTGTGTTCGTTTCCTGGCGGCGGAGTGACCGAATAAGTATGCGCACTCTAGATAGTTTGTGTGATTGCTGTGTGTCTCGTGTATGTATAGGACTTGTGGTATGTTCTGATATGTTATGTATTTATTGTGCGCCCTTCAGGCCGGTGTAATGTTTAGTTTCTCAATGTCCCTGTTTATTGTGGTCCTTATGTTTTTTAACTTGATTAGTGTGTGGCTATACCATTTCATGATTATCTGTTTCTTTGATTCTGTTGTATTATGTGCCCCTCTGGCTATGCTGTTTGCCCTCTTACGTTCTGTGCTTGTGCCTCTCCTTATGGTTTTTGTACTGCGAGTGGTTGTGCATGTTTTTGTTTATTGTTTGTGTTGTTAATGTGCCATGTGTGGCTTTTGTTTGTTTTTTGGATTGTTGTATGTTTTATGATTTTATTATTTTACATATTTTTTCTTGTTCTCCTATGCTTTCTCTGTGTATTATGATCTTGTTTTATGTGTTATTGTGTTTTGGGTTTTGTTTGCGTTTTTGCGCTATTTGTTTTATTGATGTTGGTTGTTTTTTGTACTGTGCTGTCGGTCCTTCTGGCCGGTGGTTTTTTGTTTCGTTTAATTGGTTTCTTCTGTAATTTTTATTGTATTTATTGCCTTATACTTGCATGCTTGCATGTAAAAATAAATTAAAAAAAAAAGTCCTGTCAAACTTGACACTCAAACTTAACTCATGAAGAATTTACGTTAACACTAGTTAACACTGAGACCGCTTGACAAACTGATTAGCCAGCACGATTGCTAATCACCTCGCACTACTAAAGACGGTAATTAATTACATTAATTCAATGACACTGACTTCACAATAATGAACACAAATAAAAACACTGGGTCACGTAGACCAACACAAATACAGTAGCAAAATAGTGCTTAACCACAGCGCTGAACACATCACAACTGACAACAAAAGTTATAAAATCAATGAATACACAATTCAGTAAAGTAAACCCTATTACTTTTATCACTGCTTGTCTTCTGGAACAAAAGAAAAGAAACAAGGATATGGTTAGACAGTGACAGTGTATATTAAATCACACTAAACATCAACACAAATAATAACACACAAATACTAAATATGTAACAGTGTAAGATAACCATCACACTAACGTAAAGTTAGTTATCACACAGATTAGCTGTAATAAGCCTTTACCTATCGTGCTTCTTCGGTAATTGAACTCCTTCCCATGGCAGGATTATGAAGAACACCACACCGGTCGGCGGACTTGATATTGCACGAGGAATTAATGCACTTCAGACGTATGATACAATTACTTTAATTTGAGTACTCACATTGACTAAACCGGTAACTGCCACAATCCACAATACATTCACACTCACTATGACCCTGCTGTTGATTTAAGATCGAACACCACAGAGGCAGTCCAGGTTACACCGGGCACATAGCGGCGTAGGGGTATGTGAGTGAGAGGTGGGCTGGGGTTGGTGTGCACTGGGTGGTGTAGCGAGCTATGAGACCCTAAGGTCGAATATCGCCTGACACCCAAAAATCACTGATGGAGGCAGGGGTGCGTTTAGGGATGCACACCGGAGAGAATTGCACTAGTGTGTTTTGCTGACGGCACACTGAATAACATGCTGATGGGGCGACGATGGACACCACGCGATAAGTACACGGGGGTGGACAGCACATTGGACGAAATAAACAGTCGACACAGTCCCCAATTTTTTCATAAAATCTCTCGGAATTCTAACTCAAACACTTGGAACTGTATTCCTAGATTCCCTGTATACAGTTTACGTAGTGATCCATATCACTGGTGACGGATCGCTCTTAGTTTTGCCGATGATTACAGATACGTTGGCTACAGTCCTGGTGCTTCTGCAGCAATAATGTCTGGCGCCGGTACTCTTCCTTGTATCTTCAAATATTATATATCTATCTGCGCCTAGCAGTTACCGGATTCTGTGACGGTAACATTTAGACGGAATAGATACACTCGAGCTTGCTGAACTATGCTGTAGACAGGAAAACACCCTGTTTCCGGCCTAAAACAAGATCACGTTTACACAACACAGCAACTTTCCTCAGAATGCTGTGCTATGGGCGGGAAACGGAGCTGGCGGTGTTCCCCCTTGGCTTTTGAGATGGCCAATCTGGTGCCAGCGTCCAAGAGGCCAATAGTGCTGCAACCAATGAGAATTACCTGCAAGTGACACTTACATGCTGGCTGGGGGAAACCGTTAAGACATTTGTCTACGGTGCCTGGCCTTTCTCTGCCTGTATCTGGGCAGCCAGAACTAAAATTAATGCTAATTCTGTAACTAATTATCCAGAAATGCTACAATGCCTTGCGAGTTTTCTGGGCAGCTGAGGGTGTCTGCTTTCCAAAGACACTCAATTCCGACCTTCTAGCTGCTCTAATAAGAGATAGTATTTTGTGCACTCCTGTGCACTCTCTGATATCTCCTGAAGTCAGAGTAGTGGAATCCGTGCCTTCCCATCCCACTCCTTGTATGGAAATCAGATAAGGAAATCAGAAGCGGGGTGCCACTTAGTGCCACTCCATATTAGGCCATCTGGGGGGGAGGGTAGTAGTGGTCAAGATAACTAATGTATATAGCTGTATGGATATGTTCATTTATACAGTCTTCCCATCCCACTCCATGTATGGAAATCAGATAAGGAAATCAGAAGTGGGGAGCCACATAGTGCCACTCCATATTGGGTCATCTGGGGGGAGGGTAGTAGTGGTCAAGATAACTGATGTATATAGCGGTATGGATATGTTCATTTATACAGTAGTAGTAAGACAGTATATTTAAGTAAAAAAAATGAATTTATTGTATACTAAACACGGGTGAGAGCCAGCCACACCCCGCCTCATTCCCGCTATGGGACGGGTGTAACAAAAAAAAACAGGTTAGTCTGAGTAGAGGTGGGGTCCCCCACCCTCCCTCGTACTGTGTGACCTTGAGTGAACCGTAAGAGGGTCAACGCCCTCCTGACACACTTATAGTTCAGTCCCATATCGTACTTGGTGGCCTTGGGTGGTGCAGCCGTACCCTTCCTTGTACCTAATGGCCTTGACTTCACCTGGGGGGGCTCGTGTAGATTCTTATATATATATTTATAAGAGCATTTAAGGAGTATTAAAAATCAAAGAATTTTATTAATGCTTTATTAGGTAAAATCACAACAATGATGTATAAGAAGTTAATTATAATAGTTAATTGTAGTTATGGGCCCCTCTCTCTTATTCCTCACTCCACCCCCACCTCCCCATCCTCATCTGAGTAGAATTCTGATGTCTCTCCGTCTGTGGTGAGTGGGGGAAGGCCTTGACCCCCACCCCCCTCTCTTGGGGGTGAGGGGCGAGTTGGGTGGAGGCCTTTTGGATGAGTTTCCCCCCCAGTCACATCTGAAGTGTTCTGGAAAGAGATGTGGAAAATAATTTATGATGGTTAAAAGGGTTTTTTATAGCTCCATATGTTTTTATTGGAAAAATATTTTATTTCCTTCTAAGAATGGCTAGTACATACCTCTCTCCCTGCAGGGGCGACCTTGAGTCCTCTACAGCAGGTATTGTCAAGTAGACTACGTAACAGCCTCTTGGTTGGGGGAGATCTCCCTTGTAGAATTACTACTTTACAAAAGTGGACCGGTCCCAAGAATTGCACTGGGGGGAAAAAATAAGAATGTAAAATAGAGGATGTACAATTTTTTTTTTTAATGAGGGAAAAAAATAAATCTTTACCAGAAAGTGAGGGTAATACTAACCAGGTCCCTCAAGGACTTCAATCTTCCCTGTAGTTGTTTGGGGGGAGACACCTTCCATTGTAGGATGTTTGAGGTTGTTTTGTCTTCTGGAGAGGTTGTGGGTGGAGGTGTTTTTATAGACCGTACTTCCTATTAGGTAGGTTGCCTAGCTAACAAAAATATTCTCTACACCACCTATAAGAACCAACCCCTACTCCCCTACAAAATGTCCTAACACAATGTTGTTTCATAGGAAAATATCGTCTCGCATAAGCGAGGGCTCGCTTATCGTTTAATTTTAAAGTAACGCTGGAAAATACTTTATGGAAGTAATGTACCGATGAAGGCAACCCCAGATGACTTATTCTGTGAACAAACATGATGCAATAGAGTCCACAAGCGAGAGTAAAATCGCTTTGGAGTCTGTACCACATTCCATACACCTCTGTTATTTTGTTAGTTTTAATAAATCCTTGAAAATAATGCCCGTAAGTAACCACCGACATTGCATAACTATCGAAAAAAAACATTCGACGTTTAACTTTATCAACATAAATAGCTACCCAATGACCCATGGTTAATCTACTGTGTGACGGTAAAATATTACTTATGAAGACGATAGGTTTTCTTGACGAGATATTTAAATATTCAACCTCATCCGCGTTGTAACACCCCAGGTAGACGACTCGATCCCCTAGATTATTTTTTAAATTAATATTTATATCATAACAATTCATTATGTTTTTTAAGCTCGCACGTCACATAGAACAGTTCTTTGTCCATCGATGGATAGTACTCCTGTCGTTTCTCCAAACAGTAAAACCAGTCTGTTATATGTAACACCACTACCAAATTCAAGCTCCATACGCAAGTTGCCAGATTTCTCCACAGGGAGGGAATCTTTTGTTTGAATGGTGCTTAAGTCAAAGGCGAATATTGATCTCCCCTTATTAAAGGTGTCATAGGCTAGTAGCGAATCACGCTCTAACCCTAATGTCTTCAAAGTTTCGTAATAAAGACGGGAGTAATGGTTGTCGAAATCACCTCCAATTCGATAAATTGCATTATTGTTTAAATACATAGCAATATTTTTCAGCTTTGCATTTTCAAAATATAATCCATTACCTTGGTGGAGACCGGCGAAATAATTCATTGCTACAACTACCATATATATCTTTTGAGGGATTACTTGGGCCCAAGGCTGATCAATTAAGAGGCTGGTTTGATTCCCCGCCAGGACATATGTTTTAGAAATGGTTCTATTGAAAGTATAGGTTATGGGGTCAGGAGATGCTAACAGCGAGCTGTTTAAGGCAAGGTAGGCACTTGGGTAGGGGAACACCCGTGTTACCCATAACTTAGCATAATCCATATGCAGGCGATACTTAGAGCCATCGACTACACTTGTATTTATTACCCAAGCGTGTGGAGAGAGCTCCAATCTTAGACGCACATCTATATTATCTAATATGAATTGGTCTAGGGTTGTTACATCCAATACTAGGGGAAAACACATTGACAAACCTTTTTCTTTTAAATTGCTCATAAATTTTTTATCCTTGGCGGTTGCTCCAGTAAAAAATGTATTTGTAAATTCGTTAGGAATTATACCGTCATCACTCCAGTCCCTACGAATGGCCCCAAGTCTCCCCAAGGAAGACATTTTTGAAGGGGGTAGGGAGGTAATTAATTTAATAAACGACCAATAATTAAAATTAGAATTTGTTTCAACTACCTGCTCTCCTAAAAACACCTGGACACCTTTAAACATGGTATTTGACAAGCCATTCACAAATTCCACATAGTCATCCTCTTCCAATTTTGTGGTATCGTCATCTTTCGTTAAAGATACCTTAAAGTCTATAACAATATTAGCTAGATCTAAGAAGGCACCCTGGGTTCCGGGGATGCGGAATTCTAAGTAATTATCCCGCAAGCGTTGATTAATGGGGAGGTTGACAGGTAGAATGTCTATTTGCTGTGTAGAGGCAATTGAACTTTCCACATTACGTATTCTGTTACTTCTAGGAAATTGGTCAATAATACTGGAGCTATAATATTCTAATGGAATTTTCATCCCAGCTCCACTAGCCCCCGCCATGATCCCCTCCGAAAAGGTAAAGTGTGACTGCTTACGTTAGGGAAAATACGTCATTTTTATACCCAAGACCTCGTTTACATTTTTTTTTTTTTTTTTATTCTCCTGGAGAGTCGTTTAATTTTCCCACCTGTTACCAGTTTCTTTCCCACAGTTTTAAGAGCATCAATACCGTGAGTTCTCAGAGCACTCTTCACATCCCGTTTACCACTAGTTAAATCACCAAGAACATTTTTCCCAAAATCGATTGCGCTAGGTGTTACAGCTTTCATGAAAAATGGTATGGCCCGTCGAGCCAAGCCAGCCAAGGTTCCAAAAAAACCACCGCCAGATCTGAGATAAGGAGCTTGGAAAGTGCGTATGTCATCCATCGCTCCCCCTCTCATCCCATGTCTCCTAGAGGGGGGGAGGAAGATCTCCCCAAACTCCCTCTGAGAGGGGGGGATGAACGGTACTCGCATACTGACACCTCTTCATACAATAACCGAAAGTTGTGGTAAACACTTCTATATATATATATATATATTTATATATTTTATATACTATTTAGGACGGATATGCAAGACTACCGTAACCGACCTTCCATCTTCAAAACTAACCATTCGCCCAAACTGATCTGTTATTTTAATACTTACTTTCTCCAATGTGTTAGTGTTTAATGCCTTGTACACTAGGGGATGAGCCCCTCTAGAATATGAGTCATGATAACTGATTGCGTCCAAGATATTTACAATCTGCCCCCCATACCGGTCCGGCTCAATGACGTCACTATAGATGAGTAAATAATCACAACCCCCGTCATTGTCTGGGGGAATGAGGCCACAACCTTGGAGGCTGTTGTAATGTCATCTGTTTTTGCCCGATAAATGGTGTATTTGCGAGCGCTATCAAAACCAAGTACATTAGCTATTCTGTGTTTAAATTGAAGACTGAGAGAATATAACGAGCCAGTACCTTCATTATTAAGAGTTGAAGCTAGTAATACACGCTCTAAAGATTGGTCATAGGTGAGGATTGGTTCTGTATTTGGGAAGTATATTTTGAAATCACTCCTGAAACTTAGTTTCATGTCAGTGATTATTTGCCGGCTAATCTCTTCTGTAATGTATTTGATGTTTCTCGATAATATGTTGGTTTTGGGGAGGAAGGTGTAAATTAGATGTTCTGGACTTTTAGAAAGAGTTCCACGTTTAAAAGTAGCATAGATATCTATGGCAGACTCCCCCTCATCCTTAATTATGGCGTTAATTCGTCTGGGTAGAAGTATGTTGACTAAAGCTACCTCATGTTTTATGGAAGGGTTTAAATGTAGTGTAGGGATGGTGTTTGTAAATGCCGAACTTGTGTTGTTGTATAAATCTCCTTGGTCGAGGCTGGTAAGATATACGTAATGTTCCTCGGCCATTGTGCACTTAAGAACTGATTGAGGGAAATAAAACAACACTACTTATATTTTATTTTATTAAAGTACAAAAGGAAAATATTTGTTTTAAAAGAAACTACATCGGGGGAAAGAGTCCCGCAACAAAAAATTACTTTAAAAGAACAGCTGCTGCTGCTGCTGCTGCTGCTGCTGCTGCTGACTCCTCTGCTACCGCTGCTGTCACCGTCGTGGGAGCTGTTGTAGATGATGCAACTGCTACTGCTGACAGTAGTGGAGCTGTCGCTGTTGCTGTTGTCGCTGCTGCTGTTGCTGCTGCTGCTGCTGTTGCTGCTGCTGCTGAAGCTGTTCGTACCACCGACACCACTACTACTACTACCACTGCTACTACCATCACCACATGGGGGGGCTGTTGTAGATGATGCAACTGCCACTGCTGCTACTGTTACTGTTGGTGTTGCTACCACCTCTTCTTCTCCCCTGGGGGGTGGTTACAGCTTCCGTTGTTTTTTCGGGGGAGAGGATAACAGGAATATTTCCTGTGACTCTCCATCGAGGATGGACTCGATACGGTGATTCGGACGAGGATCGATGTCGATAGTGGTTTCGATGCGGCGTTTGACCGTTCCAGATGATGTGGGGGGAGGTGGAGGGGCAGTGGTAGTGGTGCTGGATGTATATTCCTGTAGATGTCTCTTCTTCCTGGGGGTGGCCGGTGGTGCTGGAAGTGTAGAACGGGAAGAGGTTCCTGGGGTGGAGACCCCCTCCTCCTCCACAGCGTCCAGGGTGATAGTTGTACTATCCCCCTCTCCTCTGGGGTCATCGATCGGGAGGGGTGCCATTGATGGGATAGCAGGTGTGGCACGTTTCATTATTACGAGCTCTTTGTTATGCTTGCTCAATTCACGGTGGAGAGAGATCACCATGGGTCCGATGTCCTTGTGCCAGTTGTCCATACCATCACGGGAAGCCCCTAACCCATGGGGCACCACCAGTCGAAACATGGTTGGGCTTCTTATTATGAGGTTGCCCACCTTCCTTAGGGCTTCTTTCAACCAGAATAATCTATTTCTGGCTGTATCCAGGGTGACGTTGGCGATGTAGTGTGTGTCAGCCGAAGTCTGAACTTGTTCTTGGGCTATAGGGTTGGACTCGAAGGGTGCTCCTGCTCCGAATGAAGAAATTAGCGCCACGATGGTGGGTCTGAAGAACAAGATAGGTTCTTCGACCATATCTTGCCCGTCGGTGGGTAGGGGGGCTATCTTCACTTCAATGTCCCCTGGGGTAGACCGATAACGAATTGTGGCCCTGTTGACATTAGTCAGACCAACACGTTCCACACGGGCGTATGGAAACGTTTTCCACACTATATTGCTAGTCCATAGGGGCGCACAATGGCAGCGGGGAGGTCGTACACAATCACGTCGCCAACCCCGAAGGCGTGGGTGTCGGTAATGTCGCTATCTATCGACTTTATGGACGACAAGGACATGGCGGAGGGCGAGTGTGGGGAGGTTCTCGTCAACAACAGCTACAGTGTCCAAGGAGCGACGGTGGGGAGGCCTTTAAATACACCTACCTTCCCCATCCTGGAGGGGGAGGAAAGTGGGGGTGGTGGGGTAGAGTCCACATTCCTCACCTTATAAGTCCATAGACACTCCGCCCAGACTCGAAGGCTGTGACCTGGTCCCGGTGTTGGAAGATTAATTTTTCCATTTGCCATATCTCCGTCTGGATTTCCTGGGATGAATATTCTTCATAACGTTTCACCGTTTCCCCAAATGACTTAAAAAATCGTTCTGGGGGAGCACTCAACACAAGGCGGTCGTAACAATCCCACAATGCGTATATCAATCTACTTTTGTGTTCGACATACTTGTAGTACCGTTGAGTAGCAACCAACTTCTTCAATAGAGGAGATTTGTCTTCCACAGTTGCAGGAGGCGGGGGGTTGGAAGCTTGCTCCATGGTGAACACACAACTGACTATAATGACGATTAAGGAGTGGTTCATATAGGTCTTCAATATGGGTCCCAATGGGGTCTCCTATGGATGCCCCTCCCCCCTTTTAACTGTGATCTGGCACGATAATTACGTATGAAGGTCGGCTCTATGCCAGCTACCTTCAGTAAAATCCTTACATCCTCCTTGTCAGCTGTCCTAAACTGTCCTTTAGTAAAGGCTAAAGTCTTAATTATATCTAAAATATTTAAATTTCGTACAGGTTTTAATAAATTTCCATGGGAATCCCATATCACCTGTTGGCTGTTTTGTTCAAACATGTTCAATAATGTTTTGACATGAGGAATTTCCTCAATTTTAAAATTCACATTTATTAAGTTATCCAGACTTGGATTTTGACTCGTGATGATGGCTTTATGGGGAGTGTGTCCAGCAACAATTACACGCATTTCGGGCGGTAGAATGGAATGTTCCCTTCTCTTTTTTTTAAAAAAAGGGGCGCGCCCGCACCGCCCGCGTCGCGTTTTTTGTTTAAAGGACCGGCCCGCGGCGGCGGCGGCGGCGGCGCGGTAGGACCAATGTCATTTAATGGTCGTGTGAGTAAGCCTGCCCGTCTGGAGGAGCTTGTGTGGCAACGTTGGTCACATCTTCTTGTTGTCAGGTGAGAGGAGAGAGCGTCCACTCCCCCCACTCCCCCACCATCGATAGAGTCACAGCTGGAGTGGTTACAGCTACCACCAACACTATTGCTTTCGTTTTTTAAAGAGAAGGACTTACTTTCTCCACTGGGGGAGGACAGTCCTTCCTCATTAAGAGGCGGTGATGTGTTCTTGTTTTTATTAAATAAATATTTTTCAGCTATGAATCGTGGTACCAGACAATATTCCTTCACCATTTTTTTCCTCTCGTTACTTATTTACGTAATTACCTTATTAGGGAGGAAATTAATGATACAGCCAAAGGTAGCAGAGCTGCCAATATAGCTCCACCTCGTCTGGAGGTTAAGATGTTTTTCTTCTTGTAGAGAGGAGTTTTCTTACGAGCTACAGAACGAATGTCGTTCTGATACCTCTGTAGCCCATTAATTATTTGTGGTTGAACTGGGATGTTTCGTTTCAGAAAATTGGCAAAAATTTCACAAATTGATTCAATTTCCTGTCGTTTTAGAGCCTTGATTAGTTTATTCCGCTTCTTGGGCGATAAATTGTTTAGTAAAAATAACAGTTGGTGATGTTTCTCTACGAGAGAGTCCTGTTGAACTGTCATTTTTTGTTAAATTTGGCAATGTCTTGACCACTAATCCAACTATTGGCAGAATCTGGGTACCCTCTCCACTTGACGAAGTATTCTCTGTGTCCTTTCGATGTTTTCCTACTCCGTAATATCGTTATAGGAAAATACTCTGGAAGGGTTGTTGGGATCAATTCTTGCTCATAAAACATACCACTGACCACCTCGTTGTTTAAATCTTTGATTTTATAGGTTGGGATTGGATGTGATCTGTCAATATGTGACACTAGAAATATTTCTTCTGTATTTTGGGGCCAAAAGCCTTTGTGAAATATATTCCTACGTTTAGCCAATCGTACATGCTGCCCAAGGTGCAGCTGAGGACTGATGGGAGTTATGGTGGAGTCATTGTTTAAATACATGACCTTAAACTGTCTTCGTATATCTTCAATATTTTGCAATTTATGAATGGCAAGTGGAGTATTTTTCAGCGACCTGTGGAATGTGTTGTTGTATACATCTACAGCGGACGGTAAGATGTGAATGTATTTTAATGAATTAGCTTGGGTCATATAACGGTACAGTTTATGTTTTAGAGTTTTGATGGCACGTTCCACTATGCTAGATTTCATTTCCGAAAATACACTATATAGTTTAATATTTTTCTTATTCAAATAATTTTGAACTGACCTGTTGTAAAATTCTTTTCCTCGGTCAGTGAATATCCGCCTTACTCCGAGAAACTGAGGAGTTTCCTCTAATATCTTCCTTAGGGCGACTAACACATCACTCGAATTTTTTGTTTTTAAAGGTTGAGTCTGCATTAGGCGGGAATAAACATCAACACAAATTAAAATATATTTAACACCATTATTGTATTTTTGTAAACTACAAAAGTCCCCCAGGTCACAAGCAATTATGGTACGGGGCTTAGGAGCTAATATTTTCCGGCGGGGGAACCTAACTAAATTTCCCCTATGTAAGGTGAAAGATCGCTCTCCACGAAGAAACTCCTTAACATCTGCAATACTGATGTTGGAGTCTTTAAGTCTGGCAGCCTTATGCAATTTTTGAATTGATCCTGTGAAACCACCCAAGCTGGAAATGTCATTATAGATGGTGGTAAGAATTGACCGTTTCTGTGTTGTTAGAGTCATTTTTATTATTACTTTTGATAAACAATTTCACAGTGGTCTTCATTGGCAATGTTCGTTCGTAGTTGCAATGGCTCAGGAACTGTCAGATCGACCAATAAATAGCCATACTCCCTCTGGGATATTGCCCGACGGTATATTTCAACGAAATTATTAATAGTTTTTCGACCGTATAACTGTCCACTTAAAATTTCAAGTTGGGTTATGTCTCTCTGCTTCATTAATATATAATGGGAACAATTCAGAGTTATTGTCCTGGCATATTTCCCCTGGGGAAACAAATTTTGACTAATTAGAATTACAGAAATATTACTGTGTCTCCCTCGGGTGAAGATATTGGCAATAATTGGACTTTGTATGGCTTCCAGGTATAAGTCGTCAATTATATACAAAACTGACTCATTCGAAAAAGGATCTTTATACTCTAATGGGTTAATCAGCTCCTGGGAGAGAGTAACCTTGTTTCGTAGAGAGGGAATGTTTGAAAGGGATGTTCTGTATTATTTGCAGTTGACACTACAATTTTTGAGAATATTCCGTGGTATTTAACACATACATTTCCTACGAGGGTAGTCTTGCCAGAATTACTGAATCCAGCCACAAATATTCTTGCCGGATGGCGGAAAATATTAAGTTGCTCGCTTGAGACAGAAGTACACCCTTCCATATTTCCCCTATAAATGCTTCTATTACCTGTGGGTGGTTGCATATATATATATATATATATATATATATATATATATATATATATATATATATATATATATATATATATATATATATATATATATATATATATATATATATGAGAGAGGGTGAGTGTGGGTGTGTGTGTGTGTGTGTGTGTGTGTGTGTGTGTGTGTGTGTGTGTGTGTGTGTGTGTGTGTGTGTGTGTGTGAGTGTGAGAGGGTGTGTGAGAGTGTGTGTGTGTGTGTGTGTGTGAGTTAGTGAGAGTGAGTATTCACCGTCCAAGGGACGCCACCCCTCAGGGTATAGACAGTCTAGTCTACCTGATGTTTTTTTATGGAGAAGCCCCATAGAGATGACCTCCAGACGAGAGAAAAAAAAGTTCTCTACGGCAGGCCTAACCTTCTCTTTACACAAAGGGGGAGAGGTGTTGTATGTGGCAACGTCGCAAAACGTGTCCTGAGACAATAAAAAGGATGCTACACTCTCTAGATTCCTCGTATTATTGAAATGGTGTTGAAACCGACCACTCTCCTCCCTGTCTACGCTGAAGATGTAAGTAAATTAATATCTATTCCATATAAAGGACTATGTATATATTTATATATATATTTATATATATATTTATATTTATATTTATATATAGGTATATTTTGGTAGCAGTCTTTCCTGTAAACATATATTATTAAATATGACCGAAAAAGTAAGATTAATAATTCTAACACGAATTTTCTCTATTTTCCTTATGTTTCTTTTTACTGGTGACGGTAAATGAAAAATCAATTCTCCAAAATTCATTTTTATTTCTAGTCTGACGCGACACTTGAGCGCGTTTCGTAAAACTTATTACATTTTCAAAGACTTTAGTTTACACACACACAAAACAACTATAACTGAACAGAGTTTAAAAAGCTTTTCTTTTTTATACCTGCATTTGGGTGAGGTGACATGTTACAATGGTTTGGGATGAGGTGAAAACAAACACAGAACACGAAACAATGGGTATAAGCTAAAGGGAAGAATAGATCTGTAACTGCAGAAGGCCTATTGGCCCATATTTCTTGATGTTTCTATATGGGAGCGGAGTCTTGAAGTGGGTAGAATATAGTTGTGCGTTAATTGGCTGTTGATTGCTGGTGTTGACTTCTTGATGTGTAGTGCCTCGCAGATGTCAAGCCGCCTGCTGTCGCTGTATCTATCAATGATTTCTGTGTTGTTTGTTAAGATTTCTCTGGTGATGGTTTGGTTGTGGGAAGAGATTATATGTTCCTTGATAGAGCCCTGTTGCTTATGCATCGTTAATCGCCTGGAAAGAGATGTTGTTGTCTTGCCTATATATTGAGTTCTTTGGGGCTTACAGTCCCCAAGTGGGCATTTGAAGGCATAGACGACATTGGTCTCTTTCAAAGCGTTCTGTTTTGTGTCTGGAGAGTTTCTCATGAGTAGGTTGGCAGTTACTGCCAACCTACTCATAATAATACAAAGTTATAAAATACAAAGTAATACAAAGTTACAAAATATTGAATGAGAGATCTGCATTATTCAAACAATATTAAATTTAGTCTAGCATAACAAGTAAATACTTTGCATTACATAGGAACACAATCATCAAATCGTGTAGGGCGTTTAACATGACGTTTAGGACGAGAGTCCTTGAGTACAAGAATATCCCTCGATGAATTGTTTATCGAGTTATAACTCATTTTTTCTTTTTCTTTTGCACGACTTTGCACTTCATCATTTTCTACACTATTTGGAATCACTTTGAAATAAGCCATATTACGTGTTATACTATGATCTCTATTACTCGCTGTTACCATAGTTCCTTTTACACTAATCACTTTATATGGTTTTGTATCATACGGCATATCTAACTTTCCCTCTTTTTTCTTTTTAACGAGAACAGTATCTCCAACCTTTATGAATTGTTCCTTTGCACGTTGATCATGAGCAATTTTCATTTTGCCCTTGGCTAGTGCATCCTTCTGAGCGAGACGTTTATCCGTTACCTTGGCTGGCATGACAGGTAGTGCGATTCTCATAGGACGTCCAAATAAAAGTTCGCCAGGCGACTTGCCCAGTGTTCCATGCGGTGTTGCACGGTAGTTCCTGAGAAAAGCATACATAGCTTGTTTCCAGGATCGTCCTTCGGCATGAGCACAGCGTACCGCTTTCATGAGAGGTTGCATGAATCTCTCTACTTCTCCATTTGCTTGAGGATGTAGTGGCATCACACGGCGGTGTTTGAATCCAATATGCTCAGCAAAGTTGACAAAGTCTTGTCCATTAAATGGCGGTCCATTGTCCGTCTTGACAACTTCAGGAATGCCAAAGTTTGAAAAGATCTTGTCGAGTTTCGGGATGACAGCCTTTGCAGATGTGGAAGTGATGATTTCTACTTCTGGATAACGTGAGTGATCATCAATGACTACCATCAAGTACTCTCCAGTTGGTAGCGGTCCACAGAAGTCCATCGATACTTCCATCCATGGTGCAGCAGGTAGTGGTGAAGGTTGTAGAGGTGTTGGTCTTGAAGTATCCACTGCAGCTTGGCAAGGGACACAGGCATCATGCATGTCCTTAGCTTGACGATCAATGCCAGGAAACCACACCTTTTCTCGTAGCAGCTGTTTGGTCCTTACAAGACCTTGGTGTCCTTGATGTGCAAGCTTCAGAGCACGTTGCTGGAGAACAGCTGGAATGACGATACGAGTACCTCGCAGCACGGTGTCGCGTTGTTGCGTAACACTTAATTCTGTCTGGATGCGTTCAAGTGCTTTGAATGCATCTTGGTCAACTCCTGAGGGTGGGATGCGTGGAAACTTTTTCTTAGTCAATGCATCCACTGTTGCTTGCAGAGTTGGGTCCTCTAGGGTTGCAGTACGGATTTCATCAAGAGTGAGAGCCTTAGGGACTGCATCACAGGTTACAGAGTGTACATATTCCTCGGCAACTTGCTGATGCTTGGTGATGGTGAAACTGTTGGCAGGATGTCGACTGATGTAATCAGCGGGATTGCCTGCACCTGGCTTGTATTTCACCGTAAAGTTGTATGGTTGCAGACGAAGAGCCCATCTCTCAATGCGAGCTGGTGGTTTGGACTTTGGATTATTGAAGATGGTCTCCAACGGTTTGTGGTCAGTGACTATCGTGGTAAAGGGTGCACCAAGCAGATACACATTGAAGTGTTCACAGCCCCATACAAGAGCAAGAGCTTCCTTCTCTGTCTGACTGTATCGTTGCTCAACATCTGTGAGAGAACGGCTGGCATAGGCAATTACTACTCTTGAATCTGGTTGACCAGGTTTGTGTTGGGCTAACACAGCACCTAAACCAACAGGACTAGCATCCACCGTTAACTCAGTGTCCATTGATGGATCAAAGTATGCAGCAGTCGCATTTTCTACTAGTGCATCTTTCACAGCATCAAATGCATTTTGCTCGACATCGCTCCAGTACCATGATGCATTTTTCTTCAGGAGCTCACGTAGAGGCTTCGTAATAGTAGCAAAATCTGGAATGAAGCGAGAACAGTAGTTTGCCATTCCCAGAAAACTATGTACTTCAGTGGATGTTGAAGGAGGTGCAGCATTCTTGATATCTGCAACTTTCTTAGGATCTGGAGATAGACCTTTGTCACTAAGTACATGTCCAAAGAATTCAATTTTATGTTGATTGAACTCACACTTTGCTCGGCTTAGCGTCAAATTCTTTTCTCGTAAGCGTTGCAATGTTGCACGAAGAGCTTTGTCGTGTTCAGCTTGGGTACGGCCATAAACAATGATGTCATCAGACATGTTGTCAGCATTAGGTATATCTTGCAATACCTGGCTGATGATGTGCTGGAATACTTCAGCAGCACTGTTAATACCAAAACTCAGGCGCTTGTACCTATACAGACCTCGATGTGTCGTAAACGTTGTGATGAATCGACTCTCATCATCAAGTTCAAGCTGATGATAGCCCTTGTTTAAATCTAACTTGCTGAATACAGTTGCACCATTCAAGCGGTATATCATATCATCTACAGTGGGTGTAGGATGGCGTTCACGCATTATTGCCTTGTTGGGAACACGCATGTCTACACAAATGCGTATCTCATCTGGATTCTTCGGCTTTGGTGGAGTGACAATTGGGCTTACCCATGGTGTTGGGCCTGTTACCGGTTCAATGATATCTAGTTCTATCAGCCTATCCAGTTCGGCATCGACTTTCTTGCGAGTATGGAATGGTTGTCGGCGATGTGGTTGGGCAACTGGAATTACATCTGGGTTGATATGCAGATGTACCTTGCTATCAGTATAACAACCTATGGATTTAAACCGATCAGAAAATTCAGCAACAATAGCATCAACATTGTTTGCAGATTCCACTGCTACAGCATTAGAAAGCTGAAGTAGCCCCAATTTGGTTGAAGTCTTGTAACTGAGTAAAGACTCCTTTGCATTCCTAACAACATGGAATGTAGTAATGAGCATTGCATTCTTTGACTTAATCTCTGCAGTGAAAGTTCCAATCACTGGTAAGGCTACCTTTGAAGCATAGGCAGTGGCTTTGCCATTGTAGTTTTCAAGCTTTGGGAATTGTTTTTTAAATTTTTCATAGTGGCACTCAGCAATGGTGTCAATGTTTGATCCAGTGTCAATGAGAATTTTGAGACAAATGCCAGCAATGTATACTATAGTCTCTGGGTTGTTTGGAAGATCATTCCATTTTGTGATTGATTGTACTCCATAAATATAATCACATTCACTGTCATCTGAGACTGGTTGTAATGAAATGTTGTCTTGTATATTATTAACATTCTTGATTTGAGGTGCAATATTGTGTTTGCCACCTCGACTCCTATGACTTGATCCTCGTACATTGCTTTTATTTATTGATTGTGGTTTCTTTAGTGCGGAACGACACATAGCACCAAAATGACCTAGTTTTCTACACTCATAGCACTTCTTACCTTGAGCTGGACAAACATTATCTTGGTGTGGGTAGTCTCCTCCACAATTGTAACATTTATTATTGACAACCTCTGATGTGAGTCGTTGTGACTGCTTGAGTCTTGTTCCATGACTCCAGTTGTGATGTGGTTCTCGGCTCAATTTAATGTTAGGTTTGGCATGATATCTTCTATGATCATGGTGTCCTCCCTGAACCTTACATACTTCATGACTGTTAGTAACAGTGGCAGAACCGTTGTTGGCACTGCACTCCATGACACGAGCATCACGTGCAGCATCTTCCATTCGACGAGCCATATCCAGTATCTTGTTAAGAGAACTTTCATCATCAACAAGTTCTAGAGCTCTTCGACGAAGACGTGTAGATGTGCATGTTTCAATTATTTGCTGTTTGATTTCGTTGTCAACATCAGCAAACTCACAGTGGGCTGCTAAACCCTGCAGACGTGTATGGTATTGATCAACAGTTTCATTAGAGAGTTGTTTTGCTCTCCTGAAATGCATAATTTCCATAGCAGTATTTTGCCTTGGTTTGAAATGCTCAGTTAATTTGGCCTTGGCAGTGTCATAATCTTTGGCACCACCAGTATCTTTCAGTGTATCAAAGATGTCACAAACTCTATCACCTGCATAATGAAGCAGAAAGGCACGCTTTCTTTCAGCACTTTTGATGTCAGAAACTATCAACAAATTTTCAAACCTTTTAAGCCATTTGACCCACCTCTGTGACAGGTTTGTCTGGTCACAGTCAGGATCAAATGCAGGAAACTGAGGTATATTTGCCATTTTTACTGAATAAATTTAAACTTATCACTTAAAATGTTCCTCAGAATATATAACACTTACTGCACTGTATATGTTATTTAAGAATTCACTGTAATTACTTTAATTTTGCAAAGCACACAAGCATTTTAATGCAAAAGTTCACAACAGTGCACAACACAGCAGCAACTGACTTCTTACCTAGCCCTTGTGTACATGTGTTGTTCCTACTCACAGCAACACAGCAGTTGTTAGCAGTTGGTACAGCAATTGGCAGCAGTAGGCAGCAGTAGGCAGCAGTTGGTACACAGCGTGAAGAATTTTGTAGCACGGAGCGTCGTTTCGTAACCAAAACATCGGGTTTTGTACACTGCATCAAAGCGTCGTTTCGTACACAGCGTCGGCAGATTCCTCTCTCACAGCAACACTCAGCACAGCTTGGGTAGCACACAGCATTGGCCAGCACACAGCAACGGCCAGCACACAGCAACGATCAGCACACAGCAACAGTCAGCACACAGCATGGGGTTGCATACAGCATCGGGTATGGTGCTCACAGACAGCTTCTCCTTCCTCCTCTGGGCGAGACAGCATGCTCCTTCCTTGTGTTTTGTTGAACAAAATACCTGCGTTCCCAGTTCATCGTCGTCGCCAGTGTGGTGTCTGTGTATAGCTGAGATAGTCTTGGTAGTAAGGTTGATGTAAAGTCATTCCTGGTTACTGACTTTAATACTTAAAAGACGATTACATGATAGAGTAGCTCCCAAGCTTGGCAGGCGTCCTGTGTGCTATTGTTTACCTTCTCTAGTGGCGTCCAGCCGCCGCACATAGAAAACGGATGGTACCATTTTCTGTGAACATGACATCATGTATATAGCCCCGGAGGGATAGTTCAGCCTTGAACGATTATATATACCACTAAAATACTATAAGTGTGTCAGGAGGGCGTTGACCCTCTTACGGTTCACTCAAGGTCACACAGTACGAGGGAGGGTGGGGGACCCCACCTCTACTCAGACCAACCTGTTTTTTTTTTGTTACACCCGTCCCATAGCGGGAATGAGGCGGGGTGTGGCTGGCTCTCACCCATGTTTAGTATACAATAAATTCATTTTTTTTTACTTAAATATACTGTCTTACTACTACTGTATAAATGAACATGTCCATACCGCTATATACATCAGTTATCTTGACCACTACTACCCTCCCCCCCAGATGACCCAATATGGAGTGGCACTATGTGGCTCCCCACTTCTGATTTCCTTATCTGATTTCCATACATGGAGTGGGATGGGAAGACTGTATAAATGAACATATCCATACAGCTATATACATTAGTTATCTTGACCACTACTACCCCCCCCCCAGATGGCCTAATATGGAGTGGCACTAAGTGGCACCCCGCTTCTGATTTCCTTATCTGATTTCCATACAAGGAGTGGGATGGGAAGGCACGGATTCCACTACTAGTCAGAATGACAATTTGCTTCTTCTATCAACCATGTGTAAGCTAGCCAGAGGTGTAACCTCTGACAGTCGCCTTGTCGTAGAGAGGGGCTCATGTTCACCTCCCTAGGGCTGGTGAGGGTTGCCTTCGCCGCCTCCTCTTGCCCCCTCGTGGTCGTCGTCGTCATCCTCTTTGGGTTATGATAATTACCTTTGATGGTAGGATCCTTTTGTCCTCTATTGTTGCTGGTGCCAGATGTTCCATTCAGGAGTACATTCCCTCTCCTCGGCTTTGTAATAAGTGCTGGAAGTTCGGGCATGGACCTTCAGATGCTCAAGTACTGTGTCCCTGTGTCCCATGTGTGGGGACGATGGTCACTCTTAAGTCGGAGTGCTCTTCTCCCCAGGCTCGCTGCCTCAACTGCAGTGAAGCCCACCCTACCTTCTCCCATGTGTGTATACATTACAAGCTTGAGGCAGCCGTCCTCAACTTGAAACGACTTTATCTGGAATGTCTTATGCGTTGCGTTCTTCCTCTCCTGGTGCCAGATTCACGAAGCAGTTACGCAAGTACTTACGAAAGTATACATCTTTCCCCAATCTTTGGCGGCGTTGGTAACATTTATTAAACAGTTTACAAGCATGAAAAACATCCCAATAAACTGTTATTGTTATAAGCAGCCTCCTGGTGCTTCGGAGCTCATTAACTGTTTAATAATTGTAAACAAAGCCACCAAAGATTAAGAAAAGATGTACAGGTTCGTAAGTGCTTGCGTAACTGCTTCGTGAATCTGGCCCCTTGTCCTTCCCTCCTTCCCCAGTCTCTCAACCGTTTCCTGGCCTTAGACCCAGACATGCCCACCGCCTCCTCCCCTGTTCCTTTACATTCTGTCTCAAAGGGTCCCCCCTTTGAGGACATGAAACATCTATTATTTATTTATCTATTATTTAACATACATTGTTGCTAACATCTATTGTCTAGAATAGAAAATATCTATTATTTAAAAAATAGATCTAAACATCTATTATTCAGCTACACCCAAATAGAGAACAAGAACAGAGAATAAGAACATCAGTATATAAGACAACAAAAAGTTTTAAGAATGTTTCACACCTTGATCAACAATATTTAAAATTTATATGAATTATTTTAGGGAATAATACATCAATTTTAAATTTAAACATGATATTAGTGTTTAGTGGAATGCATAAGGAGTCAAATTGTGTTAAAAAGAGAGATTTTTAGAAAATTTGGACAACTACTTTTTCTGATCATAGAATAACTAAATGTATTTTGAAGGTTTCATTCAGCCATTAAATATCATTCACAATTTATTAATGAATTTTACAAAAAAACACCATAAATTATATATTTAAACATGTAAAAACTATTTGTAATACATTAGGAACAAAATAGTTGTAGAAAAAAACATTATATAACATGTTTGGATTTTTGGATTAAAAGTTTCTCAAATGCTCTCCTGCACCATTCTCAATGGAAGTTATTCGTACACCTATGGGATCACCAATATGAAAGTTTTCAAAACGTTTTGTTTGCTGGGAATATGGTTTCTTAAAATATAACTCTCTTAGTGTAAAATCTATTCTTACTCTTACATCTTGGCGTTTCATCAGGTTGTTCCATAAAATCAGTCATTGTCGGGAAACCGACACACTCATACACAAATAGTATAGTCTTCCCTTAACAGTATCCTCTTAAAATTAGAGAATGGGAGACTCCGTGACGTCATCGACGTCGCCGCAGTATTTACATTATTAAACCACTGTTCATACAACAGTTTAATGTCTAAATTGAATAAAAAAGTGTTCAATAAGACTGAATATAATTATTAACACCAAAATATAGCTTGATTCCCTTGTTAACGTAAATTTAACTTAGAAGTAGAACCACAATATTGGAACAGGGGAGGCAGAGCGTCTCTTACAGACGCCACGCTCACACGAAAACAATAACAAAGCAGCCTTACGCTGCACATGGCTCCAGAGTTGGTTTAACACCTAGACACCCAATTAACGTGTCAACAACCAGCAACACAGCCTATCAACATCACAGCAACGAACGTATCCGTCTTACCAAGTATTTGTTTATTATTCTAGTGCACTTTTTAATATCAAAGGGTATTGGCGGTTATGATATATGAACAACACCAACACCATGTACGTGTACCCCATTTTTACAGCCCTCACATACCATGTTATACCTGTATTGATATGTTTAGGGAAAGTACTAACTCTTTGCATCCCAAACAGGTAAATTGTGACTTGGAACAGCAAGTAGCTGAGCAGTAGAACTATGCACATGTACCTAGCTGTTGCCAGCCTTGAAGGCCTCCACAGCCGCCATTGGCACCATGAGGCACAGGGCCACACCCACATAGATGCTAACATGACACAGCCTTAGCAGGCCCTTACTACAGGCTCAGATAAGGCCATTCTAGTTATTGTAGTAGTAGTATTCATAACTAGTAATAATTGTTGAAATAATAGTAGATTAGACCACCATATGTGGTATGATAAAATAATATAATTAAACTTAGGTAAACAATTTGTAGTTTAAGAAGGAGCCATTACAAAGTGGTTTAAGCTACAAATTGTCCCCCCAATTTGTGTGAGATTAATTTCAGGCAGTTTTAACAAGTACATACAGTCCACTCAATTTCTTACCTACTAAGAAAAAATAAGATAAACTTTAATTTATTGAAGTCAATTAAAAGGAGATATACTGCCTGGAGTTTTTACCACATAAATTATGGTCCTTTGAACCTAGATGATTATTACAGTTAACCAGTAGGTACATTGCATCTAGATATAAAATCCTGATATACATTAGTAGTGCAATATTATAGCAGAAAGACATTGCTATATTTACATTTTCTAGCCTAACTTTTCAATCTCATAGCAAGCAAAACTACAACAAAGCACTATTATTGTTCTGAGGCCTGTGCCAAAGAACTATTGTGCCCTTTTCATTACAAGAGGTTGATAAGAGGCTACTTTACTTATAAGTTACTTATAAATGTTTTTGTAATTTAAGTATAAACATTACTTTAATATTGCACCATTACATACTGCATACCACATTGTTTACAGCAAATTCTTGCACAAGGGTAGGACATTTTAGGCTGGTGTTGTACAGCAACCTAGTTTAATTTATTGTGCTAACCTGGTGTAAGGGTAAGAATTTTTTACACTTGTCTAGAGTTGAACATATATTACAACCTAGCAAGTACATATTTTTATGCAGTATTCATGACAACCCGAGTTGTGTTGTCAACCTGATATTCATACATATAATTATAGGTATAATTTAACTATAATCATTTCACCTTTGAGTGTTAACCTGTGTCTCTGTACCAACCAAGAGTGATAATGACGGGCTAGCTTGCGGAATACCAGCATTGATACAGGCTTACCACTCAAATTATAGCGTGTATGATTATACAGTAGTATATATTTTAAATGATAAACAGCTCTAGTTCGGAAACTAGTTGCTTTACTAATTCAAGTGCCAAATAGTTAAAAGTCCATACGACTAGCAAGTACTTTCAAGATGTCTACACTCCAAAATGTAAAATTAACCCTTAGGGCCTTAAAGGGGCATCTCACAAGGCAGATTAACAAATGTGAAGACATGAGTAATCAAACTCCAGTTAATTATGCAGCACTGGAAAACTATCTTAAGCTTACACGGAACAAATATGACCGTGTGTTGCAACAAATGAAACAGTATCAAGATTTACTTAACAATTCTAGTATTGATGAAGATACGATGAACAACATTCTCCAAGAACACTCTGATTATGAAGATGCAATGTTTGAACAATTACAACGTTATGAAGATTTGATAAACGCCCATAAGGCCAATATAAATGTTGCAGCTACAACTACCCAGAATCAGACAGCACCAGAAGTCAAATTACCATCACTCAGTCTCCCAACTTTTTCTGGAACAGAGGACGAGAATTGGGACAATTTCTGGAGCAAATTTGTCGATTCTGTGGATTCTAATGTCAATGTACCAAAGACGACAAAGTTTACGTATTTACAGAGTGTCTTGAAGGATGAAGCCTTTCAGGTAGTCTGTAATCTGAATCACACAGATGACGATTATGACAATGCTGTACAACTACTCAAGGACAACTATGCGAAGCCTGAAAGGACTATCAGAATTTTAACCCAGAAGCTGTTAGATATTAAACATCCAAATAATACAGCAGTCTCACTCCAAGCCTTTAGATTGGAGCTTGAGTCTTTGCTTAAGGCACTTAAAAATAAAGTAAACTTGGATGAATCAGACTGGATAATCCAAGTCCATATGACTCGCAAATTACCCAGGGACATCCTGGATAAGTTGTTTGTGTTGTATGGAAAGTCATATCTGACAGTAACAGAGATTACAAAGGGGTTACAAACCATCATAGAACGAGAAAGAGTTATCCCAGATGAAAAAGCGACATCTAAACCTTCGTCTACTACTAATAGTAAACAACAGAGTACAAACAGTACTCCAAACAAATCTAAAACAACTTCTCCCTCCCCAAAGTGGAGACAAGGCAGTGTGGGCACATACGCAGTTGGTACCTCCAAACCTACAGGTAACGCGTCACCCAAATCGGTGACTCCTCAAGATACTGTTAACGTCTGGAGACCATGTCTGTTCTGTGAACAATCACATTCCATGTACAATTGCAGACGATACCCCGATCGTGCAACACGCATAAAACGACTCAAGGAGATACATAGATGTACCAAGTGTATAAGGGAACATCATCCCGACAGCTGCACATCAACAATACGCACCTGTTATAGGTGCCATAAGGGTCAACACCATACAGCACTTTGTGGGGATTCAAGTACAAAGTCTGCCAAACCACAGGAGGAGGAAGGAACTAACACCTCAGTACAGCTTTGTACTGTGCTACCTGACATAAGTGTTTTCTCAACAAGGTCTAAACATAAATCAGCTCTACCTACTGCACGATTGATCATTAGAAATGGAGAGAACAAAGCCACCGTACGTGGATTATTTGATCAAGGGTCCCAATTGACCTTTATATCCAAAGAGTTGGTAGATACCCTGAAACTTACACCTGTAGAGGAGACACGAATAAACATAGCAGGATTCCTGACTGACTCAGGAGCCCGAGTTTTCAAGGTAGTACAACCCAAAGTACGATTAGGAGGTTACGAACAAAATGTACAAGCTCTAGTAGTAGATAGATTCCCAACAGATCTGTATGTATATGGTCTGGGGACAACAGCCAAATTCCTAGAAAAAAGGGGAATTCATTTGGCTGATAAAATCACAACAGATAACCTTTCCAATATTGGAATCCTTATGGGATCAGATGTCTACCATAAGTTTATCAAAGGAAAGGAATACAAACACGGTATGAACGTGTTACCATCTGCAGGTGGCTATTTGCTAACAGGCCCTGTATTACGGCTAAACCAACCCGCACCTGTAGAACACCAACATGCCAACCCAGTAATGGTTGCATGACTAGGAGACCAGTCTCCACTGCAACTCAGAGACATGTCCGAGGAAGAGCTTGATCCCCCTGTACACAAGTTATGGGACCTGGCAACTCTCGGCATTGTCCCTGAACAACCTAGCCCAGATGATGACTGGACTTACAAACAATACCTGGACTCAGTTATATACAGAGATAATCAATACTGGGTCAGGCTACCATGGAAGCTGAATCACCCTCAGCTACCCGTCAACCATTTTATGGCACAAAACCAATTGAGATCACAGGTGTTGCGCTTACAAAGACAACCTGAGAACTTGAAGTTGTACCATGAAATAATACAGAAGCAACTCGATGACAAATTTATCGAAGTTGTTACAAATGATAACCCAAAGGAAGGTCACTACTTACCACATCATTGTGTACAGAAGAATTCTGCAACTACCCCATTACGGATAGTATTTAATTGCAGTGCTAAAATGAGGCCGAGTAGTGTTTCGTTAAACGACTGTCTTCAAACTGGCCCTAGCCTAACACAAAGGCTTTACGACGTGCTGTTAAAGTTCCGTATTGGGACTTATGCATATACGGCCGACATCAGCAAGGCATTCCTTAGGGTAGGTCTTCAAGAAGAAGACCGGAACTACACAAAGTTCCTATGGATTAAGGATCCTAACGATCCGAACAGTGAATTAATCACTTACCGGTTTGCCTCTGTCCTTTTTGGCGCCACGTCATCTCCTTTTCTGCTCCAAGCTACCTTGGATACGCACTTGAAGAAGTCCAATAGCCCAAACAAGACGGAAATTAGCAAAAACCTGTATGTGGATAATTTTCAAGGTACAACCAACAGTGAAAGTAAACTGTTGGACATATACCATGAGGCCAATCGAGAATTAATGGGAGCCAATATGCCTCTCCAATCTTGGGTCTCTAACAATGAAAAATTAAATCAACTGATCTCAACTGAATTTCCCGATTACCAGGTACCCGAGATGACAAAGGTACTAGGTGTCGAATGGAACACGACAACAGATCAGTTGACAATCAAGTCAGTGGAGCCTGATACCACTAACTTAACAATGAGAAAATTACTATCACAAGTCAGCAAACCCTTCGACCCATTAGGACTATTAAGCCCAGTACTGATTAATGGGAAGTTGATAATACAGGAATGTTGGCAACAAAAGATAGGCTGGGATGATCTTCTAACACCTGCTCTACAAGAAAAATGGCAAGGTTTAGTAAAAGATTTAAGTACCCTAGAGTCTGTCAAGTTCCCCAGGAACACAGTAGTAAATGAAAAGAACCAATTAAGCTACATGTATTCTGTGATGCCTCAGGAAAGGCTTATGGGACAGTAGCTTACCTGGTCACAAATGGGCAAGCCAATTTGCTCACATCAAAGGCCAGAGTGGCACCTTTAAAGAAAAGATCACTGCCACAACTGGAATTAACAGCCTTACTGTTAGGAGTAAGATTGGCTCATTATTTGATCAAGGCCTTACGCCACATCCACTTTAAAGAAACAGTAGTTTGGTCAGATAATGAGGCAGTACTACAGTGGGTTAAGAACAATAACAGTAAGAATCCTTACGTGAGTAACCGCGTTAAGGAAATACGAGAGTTGTCAGCAGGGTATAAACTAAGATATGTACCCACAAAAGAGAATCCAGCTGACTATCTCTCCCGAGGACTGACTTTACGGCAATTAACAAAGGCAGAGATGTGGTTCAATGGACCTCAGTGGCTAATCAGCGACCAGTGGCCTGAACAAAAGCCACAAGTCATTGTGACCAATGTTACTGTTCCCACTGAGAACCCAGAACCACCTCGGACTTTGGTAATTGATCCTACTCGGTACTCTGAACTGAACAAACTTATAGGTGTCACCCAAGTAGTGTTTGATTTTCTAAAGAAAATAGGAATCAAGCATAAATTCCCTAATGCCCTAAGGTATTGGGTCAAAAGAGCTCAGATCGACACATTCGGGACAGAATTTGACAATGTTCCAAAGAAGCTACAACGTGATCTGGGTCTCTGGTTAGACACTGACAATTATAACATAATCAGATGCGGAGGCCGCTTACAGCACGCTGACATAGATTTGGAAGCAAAAAATCCAATATTGCTCCCTCGTCACCACATAGTAAGCAAACTAATTGTGTTACATATACACAAATACTGCACTCTGCATGGTGGGGTATTAGATACTCTCACAGACTTAAGACAACAGTACTGGCTACCCCAAGGTAGACAGACAGTAAAATCAATAATCAAATCCTGTGTTGTTTGCCGGAGATACGATGCCAGAGTGTGTCCATATCCTGGCCCACCTCCACTTCCGAAGGAACGAGTCGTACATATTCGTCCCTTTGAGACTACAGGAGTAGATTTCACAGGAGCACTAACACTTACAGGCACTAAAGACAAGAAACCAGTAAAAGCTTACATCTGTCTTTTTACTTGTGCCACAACAAGGGCAGTCCATCTAGAAGTGACTCCCGATATGAGTGCCGAAGCATTCTTACAGGCTTTCCGCAGGTTTGCTTCACGTAGATCCTGTCCTAAGTTAATGATCTCAGACAATGGGTCCAACTTAGTGGCAGGAGAAGCATGTCTGAGGAAAATCTGGACACATCCAAAGGTACGCACAGCCCTAAATCAACGGCAGTGCCATTGGAAATTCATACCTCCCAGAGCACCATGGCACGGAGGCTTCTATGAACGCATGGTTGGTACGGTAAAACGTTCTCTACGGAAAACCCTACACCGCCAAAAGATTGACCTGCAGGAGCTTCAAACAGTAGTCATAGAGATAGAAGCACGAGTCAATAACCGACCACTTACCTACCTCTCTGATGATGTTTTGCAGCGTGAACCATTAAGTCCAGCTCATTTGATGTATGGTAGACCTCTCAAAACACTTGTGTCCCTTACGGACGAGGAACCAGAGGATCCTTCATATGTCCAAGAGAGTGATTTGGTTCAACGTTTCAAACATCTATCAAGGGTGATAAGTCGGTGGAATGACGTATGGACTCGAGAATACCTTACAGCTCTGAGAGAGTATCATTACGGGGCAAACAACCCCTACAACAGAATTAACTTGAACCCTGGTGACATAGTTCTGGTGGATAGTGATGGACCACGCTCAGAGTGGCCTTTAGGTCAAATAGTCTCTGTTCATCCAGACAGCCAGGGCATCTTGAGAATAGTGAAAGTGAAATGCCGAGGCAACACTACTCTCAAAACTTTAGAGAAATTAGTTCCTTTAGAACTGGCCAGGAACGAAGACGTACAGCGACTTCCAGCACCCGATACGCCAGTACGGGACATACGTCCCCAAAGGACTGCAGCTCAACAATGTAAACTCAAATTAAAGCAGCATTATAATTCTGAAGGAGAAGAATAAAGTGATCGCAGTCCTTACCGGGACTTCGACCCGTGTTCTTCCCCCCCGGAATTATGTCGGGAAACCGACACACTCATACACAAATAGTATAGTCTTCCCTTAACAGTATCCTCTTAAAATTAGAGAATGGGAGACTCCGTGACGTCATCGACGTCGCCGCAGTATTTACATTATTAAACCACTGTTCATACAACAGTTTAATGTCTAAATTGAATAAAAAAGTGTTCAATAAGACTGAATATAATTATTAACACCAAAATATAGCTTGATTCCCTTGTTAACGTAAATTTAACTTAGAAGTAGAACCACAATATTGGAACAAGGGAGGCAGAGCGTCTCTTACAGACGCCACGCTCACACGAAAACAATAACAAAGCAGCCTTACGCTGCACATGGCTCCAGAGTTGGTTTAACACCTAGACACCCAATTAACGTGTCAACAACCAGCAACACAGCCTATCAACATCACAGCAACGAACGTATCCGTCTTACCAAGTATTTGTATATTATTCTAGTGCACTTTTTAATATCAAAGGGTATTGGCGGTTATGATATATGAACAACACCAACACCATGTACGTGTACCCCATTTTTACAGCCCTCACATACCATGTTATACCTGTATTGATATGTTTAGGGAAAGATATTAACTCTTTGCATCCCAACAGGTAAATTGTGACTTGGAACAGCAAGTAGCTGAGCAGTAGAACTATGCACATGTACCTAGCTGTTGCCAGCCTTGAAGGCCTCCACAGCCGCCATTGGCACCATGAGGCACAGGGCCACACCCACATAGATGCTAACATGACACAACCTTAGCAGGCCCTTACTACAGGCTCAGATAAGGCCATTCTAGTTATTGTAGTAGTAGTATTCATAACTAGTAATAATTGTTGAAATAATAGTAGATTAGACCACCATATCTGGTATGATAAAATAATATAATTAAACTTAGGTAAACAATTTGTAGTTTAAGAAGGAGCCATTACAATGTGGTTTAAGCTACAAATTGTCCCCCCCAATTTGTGTGAGAATAATTTCAGGCAGTTTTAACAAGTACATACAGTCCACTCAATTTCTTACCTACTAAGAAAAAATAAGATAAACTTTATTTTATTGATGTCAATTAAAAGGAGATATACTGCCTGGAGTTTTTACCACAGTCATTTCTCCATCGTTGTTCGTACTGGGAATAGTCTACTGAAGATAACCTTGGACTAATTAGGAATTATTAAATCTTTATAAAGCTCGTCCTCACTATCTGAAATTACATACTCTTCAATACAACTAGTAGTAGTCATTTTTATAGGCTTAGCCCCTAATGCTCGCACACGATCAGGGAAGCTCCAACCACTATACTCAGGTTGTGGTGATAACGTTATAATAGCTAAATTAGGTTTCTCACTATATACAGGGGGAGCTTTACCCTGTTTTATTTTCTCTGCAAATATTAGTTTCGTCATCGCTACTAACAGAATTTTCAAATTCAACGGCATCGTGAGCACTGCTATGATCCTCATTAGGCACATCCGCAATGGCATCTACATCAGCAGCAGCATCGACCTCGGAGGAAACAGGGGTATCAGGGCTAACGTCTCTGGTCACCACAATCCTACATGGCTCTCCTGCAAAAAGGAAAAAAAAACTAAAGTAAGGTATTTAACATACAAATATAAATACTTACAGCAGCTTATCTATCACCTCAAGCAACCTCCTTAACTCTCCCAAGCACACCTATACAAAAATATACCCAGCTACCTACATACATACCCAAACGCCTAAAGCACCACTCCCTGCCCAATATCTCCCATGCACCCATGAAAACCAGCTTCCTGCACCTATCTACTACCTTAAACATGTCCCCCTTACTCTCCCAAGCCCACCTATACAAAAATGTAGCTCGCTCCTCCACTCGCTCTCCTAAGCACGAATTTACACTAGCAAAAGTACTCACTATTCATTCTAGCCATGCTTACTAAGCAAGATGTTCAGAGAAAATGATATCAGATCTACGAGCAGTACACGAGTCACAGTCTATAAGCTCTTGTTCCTAGCACAAGTTTCATGGTATTAGCACTGTCACAGTGTGGATTATCATTTACACGCTGGTACTTCACTTGAATATACCCGTTGCTCATTTCAATACATGTTGGTGTGGGCCGACTTCCTTTTCCAGTTACTGTTTCTGTCACTATCACTGCTGTCATCAGAGTTGACTGACGACGACGCCGTCAGTGTCTGTTGTCGCTATCGTCTCTGACGTCGCAGCCACCACCATCACCACAGGTCCCTTTACCAGCACGTTCCACTGCAGCTACACAACTGCACGGCTGTTGTATCTTTTGTGAATCCCAGTGTAGCATCTGTATAGTTTTAGCCATTCTTGCTATTTATTTATTTATTTATTTATTTATTTATATATATACAAGAAGGTACATTAGGATTGTGAGAATACATAATATAGTAATTACAATCTTGTAAAGCCACTAGTTCGCGCAGCGTTTCGGGCAGGTCATTAATCTAAGAAAATTTTAAGTAGGTAAATACTTGCAAAATTTATAAAAATGATAACAGTTACAAGGCAAGAAAAAAAATAAAAGATGAGAGAAAATTGTAGGTATATTAAAGCACATAGGTAGCTCAGATTGATTGCAATGACAGCTTGAATGGTAGTTGACAAAAATTGGTAGGCACAATACAGCATATGGCTAGCACATAAAAGAAGACAGCAATGAACACAATGATAAGGTTGTTTGGGTTAAGTACATAAAAATTGGGAGATTGGGTAACACTAGATACAGAGCAAATTTAAAGCTCAGTGTAGGAAACTACAAAGATGAGATTAGGTACTTTTTGGTTTTGCTTTTAAACGAGGCAAAAGTTTGACAGCTTTTCAATTCACTAGGGAGTGAGTTCCATAGACTAGGTCCCTTAATTTGCATAGTGTGTTTACACAGATTAAGATTGACCCTGGGGATATCAGATATATTTATTTCTGGTATGGTGATAATGGGTCCTATTACATCTGTCCAGGGAGAGTTTCAGAGCATGGTTTGCATTTAAGAACAGGGTTTTGTAAATGTAGTTGACACAAGAGAATGTGTGGAGGGAGTTAATATTTAGCAAGTTTAGGGATTTAAACAAGGGAGCTGAGTGTTGTCTGAAAGCATAATAAGTTATTATTCTGATAGCAGATTTTTGCTGGGTGATGATGGGCTTAAGGTAGTTTGCAGTGATAGACCTCCATGCACAGACACCATAATTAAGATAGGGGAAGATTAGTGCATAATATAGTGAGAGGAGAGCAGAGTTAGGAACATATCTTATTTTTGAGAGTATACCAACTGTTTTAGAGACTTATAGTTATGTGTTGAATGTGGGTGCTGAAGTTGAGTCTCTTGTCTAGGAATAGGCCAATAAACTTGCCATCATTTTTATTACTGATGTTAATGTTGTCAATCTGTAGCTGAATTGCATTTGATGATTTGCTTCCAAATAACATGTAGTAGGTCTTTTCTATGTTTAATGTTAGTTTGTTAGTTGACATCCATAAGTGGATGTTATGAACAATAGTGGGCTTGCTATGGGGAACTGGTACTATTAAGGGGTAAGGGTAAGTAGAATACAGAGGTATCAAAAAATGGGAGAACTAAAAGGCCCGGCCCCCAAAGTAAAATATCCACAATAATAAATGCTTGCTACTAAACACGGTTAGTCTAGGAATCGATTATTGTACTCCCACACAGGAAAAAAGGGATACTCTGTTCAAACTTACTTATTTATTAACCCCTTAACACCCCCCATACACAATCACACCAATAACAATTTAATACTAACTTTACCACACAATCTTACGTTAAAAGCCTTGGTCCACATAAGCAGGATACAAGGTTTACACTGGAAACAATCTAGGGTAAAGCTCTACTATAACACACTGGGGGTAGTCAGCTTAGGGTAGGGGGACCACGTGTTACACTGGAACCCCCGTTAGCATAGCAGGTAATATAAAACTTAAATAACACTTACTACACCCCAGGTATACTACTCTACACATATAACGATAGGTATGCCACAATATAACCATAAAAATAGCAAAGAAAACTTAACCAGACGAAGATACAGAAATAAATAAATAAGAGGAGGGAGAGGCACTTCCTTCCACCACAACCAGTCAGCCGAGAAGAGCGTCTCCCGTCTCCTCCTTCGTGGACTCATGCTGCCGGCAGACTGTTCAACTAATCATACCGGCGCCCGATACAAAATTTACTCAGGTTTACTTTACAAATGATTAGAAAGTATTAGTAAACATAGTTGGTGCCTATTTTATTATTTAATAATCAACCCCAAGCTCAATCTTTAAATACTCTTCGAGAAACAAGACTAATCTTACGACTGGCAGGGAAGATTACAAACAGCTTCAACTCTCTATGCGTGCCCTGCCATATTGTCGTTATTAAGCTCAATTTTGACCTCTGGTTTCCCTCTAAAGAACCCAGAGTCGTAACACTCCTCCCCCCTTCAGAGAAAAAAAAATGTGACTACTAGAATAGTAGTCATATTTTTTTGTAAGAGTATACAGAATAAAATGGACATCCATGACATAATAGAAAATCAACCAAACACCAATTTCTATAAAAAAAAAATTACAAGGGAATTCTCTGAAAGAAAAAACATACACAAAAAACAAAAAAAAACAAAAGGAAGTAAATAAATTGGACATGGGATATTTAATGTCACAGGAGAACCTAAAAAAAAAATAACTAAAGCATGACATTTGGTATGGCTTCCTGCGGCTCAGATGAATGTTACTCAGGCAAGCGGGACAGAGCGTCGGCTATCACGTTGAGCCAGCCCGGTAGGTGGATAATAGATAGATTAAAGTCCTGTAGGTACAATGCCCACCTGAGGATGCGTTTATTTTTCCGCTTCATCTGATTCATGAAAACTAATGGGTTATGGTCCGTGTACACTTCTACTACATTACCTGTGAGGTACACTTCGAACTTTTTGCAAGTTAGCACTAGCACCAACGCCTCTTTTTCTATCACCGAATAATTGCGCTGCGCCTTGTCAAATTTAACAGAGTAATAATATACTGGGTGTTCCACTTTATCATCCCCAGTTTGCAACAACACTGCACCAGCACCCGAGTCAGACGCGTCAACTTGAATTTTAAACGGACGGTCGAACCTTGGACTAGCAAGCACTGGGGCGGAAGCTAAGATCAATTTCAAGTTTTTAAATGCCTCTGCACAGTCCGATGACCACTTAAATTTAACGGCCTTCCGCAACAAATCTGTGAGAGGAGTGGCCACACTGGAAAAGTTCTGACAAAAGCGTTGGTAGTACACACACATACCGATAAATCGTTGAATGTCCTTTTTAGACCTGAGCACTGGATAGTCCAGAATAGAACTGATTTTGTCGATACAGTCCTCGAGACGTGGCAACGGATAGGCGTCCACTATGGTCACCTTGTTGAGCTGCCGATAATCGGTGCATAATCGCCAGGAGCCATCTGGTTTGGGGACCAAAAGGCAGGGCGAGCACCAAGAGCCCTGGCTCTTGGTGCAAGAAGTCGACCTCCTTACGGACGATGGCCTTCTTTTCCGGACTCATCCGATAAGGTTGAAGGCGAATGGGGGTGTAGTCCGTCAACTCGACATCATGGTAAATGGCATCAGTCTGGGTCGGGACCTCCCCGAACAGACTGGAGAATTCGTCAAGCAACGATTGCACCTCGACACGTTGGGACATCTGCAAATGGGACAGTCCCTCCTCCCCAGCATTCACAGAACTAGAATTATTGAGAATGAGATTAGTTGGGTCCCCAGAACAATCATCCCCTCCCTCACTGGAAATGGAAACATTGGTTAGTGCAATGGGCCTGGGGCCCTGGAACTTCTTCAGCCGATTCACGTGTACGAGCATTACCTGTTTACGCTTATCAGAGTGTCTCACTTTGTACGTGAGGTCCCCAGTCTTCTCTGTCACAATGTAGGGGCCCTCGTACTTGTGGGACATAGTGCTCCCCAGTCGAGGCTTTAGTACCAGGACAGGGTCACCGGGCTGAAATACCTGCAACTTAGCCTTGGCATCGTTCCGTTCTTTCATATTCTCTTGGGCCTTCCCAAGATACTTTAGCGCCGCAGCCTTGCAGTCCTTGAGTCTCTGGTGGTGTTGCGCAAAGAAAGCCGAACCTTCGGTTAACGTTACGTTCCCTAACAGATTCTCCTGTAACATTTGCAAGGGTCCACGAACTTTATGGCCAAAGACTAACTCAAAAGGAGAGCAACCCAGTGAACTTTGCAACCCCTCCCTAGCAGCAAACAAAACATACGGCAAGTTCTCGTCCCAGAAGGTATGGGAACTCTCGCACGATGTCTTCAACATCTGCTTCAGAGTTAGATGGAACCTTTCAATGACCCCCTGACTCTGTGGATGGTATGGGCTGGAAACCTTATGAGTTATTCCATGGTCCTTACAAAATTGTGCAAAAATATCAGACTTAAAGTTAGTACCATTGTCAGTCTGCACAACCCGAGGCAGTCCAAAAGTGGAAAAAAATTGCAACATACGAGCAACAACAGTCTTTGCTCGGATGTTCCTTACAGCAAAAGCCTCTGGGTAACGAGTCGTGATACACATCATCGTAATTAGATAAATATTACCAGACTTAGTTCTAGGTAGTGGACCAACACAGTCCATTACCACATGAGAAAATGGTTCCTCCGGCACGACAATAGGCTTAAGAGGAGCTTTAGGTGGAGTCTGGTTTGGTTTCCCAACAAGTTGACATGCAATACATGCATTACAAAATTTTGCCACATCGCTTTTCAGCTTGGGCCAGAAAAAGTACTTGCAGATTTTGTGATACGTAATATTAATGCCTTGATGTCCCCCCATAGGATCATCATGGGCAGCTGACAAAACTCTTTCTCTATAGCAGGTCGGCAACATAACCTGGTGGACTACCTCCCACTCATTTGACAAGGGAGCACTCTGAGGTCTCCATTTTCTCATCAAAATCCGATCATTGTAGTAGTACCCAGTTGCTGCGTCTACAATTTCCTCCCTAGAGACGGCTGTCTCGTGACAATCTGCAAGACTGGGGTCAGCTTTTTGTAACTCACTCAAGGAGGCATCCAGGCCTTGGTCAGATGCCATTGGCCGAGGCTCAACAGTGTTCTCCTCCACCTCCCCACTACTCTCGGTAGGCGGGGGTGGCAGGCTCTCCACAATGTCCTCGGCCCCGTCATCGAGTCGGGCCATGAACGTGTCCGCAAGGTCCACTGGGCTTTCACCACTCGGAAGGTCCCTCGTGTCCTTGGGATTTACCACCTTGGCAAGCACAGGGCTGCCCTTACATTTAAGTCCCATAGACCTAGTCACCACGCACGCAGGGTACACAACATTATCCTCTGCGGTGGGTGAATCCAGGCAAACCTTTGGGTTAGGCAACATAACAGGCAGTCTGGAGTCCCCTACCTTATCCCCGGCTAAATCATTACCCAATATTACATCAACATTAGGGAAAGGTAGGTACGAAGTGACTCCGACTGTACAAATACCCTTGTGGAAATCAGATTCCAGGGTAACCTTACGGAGGGGTACTGCTCGAGTATCACTAGTGACACCCTCGACCAGTACCACCTCTCCAGTGTCGAGAGTATTGGCACCTTGCAAAGCACTCTCTAAAATTAAAGTCTGGATGGCACCGGTGTCTCGGAAGATCACCACGTCCCTCCAGGAAGAACCCTCAGACAAAAGTAGTCTCCCTTTCGATAAGAATGGGGTAAGCAGGTCCAACCACTGTGGGTTGGAAGTCTTACTCCCTAACCCTTCAGAAGGCCTCAAGCCCTGTGTCACAACGAGAGCATTGGGTCTTTTTTCCGGGTACAGTTGCCAACAACGGCTAATATTGTGGGTTGAACTTTTACAATGACCACAGAAACGTCGGGGAGAAGAGACATTACTAACCGAATTACCCTTCGGTTCACTCTTTAGTGTTGTGGGGCTAAACAATTTAACAGGGTTAGTTATGTCTGAAACAGAAGGTGCATTAGGTGAAGGTTTAGAATGAGCTGGTCTGGACTGGCTGTGGGTATAAGTTTTGTTACTCTGTGGGGTAAAATTATTTTTATTGGGCCTTTTGCCCGCCAACTGGTAGTTTTCTGCCATCTTGGCCAAGTCCCCTATTTTAGAATTTAACTCTACCCTTCCTCTAAGGTATTGCGAAATATATTCTGGCATACTATCTATAAAGTGTTCTACTAAGACTACATTTCTGAGTGCCTGGTATGTTTCGGCTTTAGCCGAGCGAATCCATTTATCAAACAATCTAATTTGCTCATTGGCAAATTCAGTGAACGGTTGGTTGTGAGTGGGCCTAAGGTTGCGATAAGTTTGGCGGTGAGCTTCAGGAGTAATTTCGTACGCCCTCAAAATTCTTTCCCTGACTTCATCATATACAAAACACTCGTCGTCAGGCATATTAATAAAAATATCTTGTGCTTTACCCCTAAGCCGCCCCTGCAAGATTTTCACCCACTCTTCCCTTGGCCAGTTCATGGACATGGCTAGTCTCTGAAAATGGTTAAAAAATCTTTCAGGGTCTGACTCTGAAAATTCAGGCAAGTTGTGTTTTTTATCAGAATGTCTGGGTTCGAGTCCCCAGTAGGTGGTACCATTCTTGCCGCCTCATTTTTGAGCCTTTGCTCTTCCACTTTAGCATTTTGTTCTGCTACTCTGGCCTCTTGCTCTGCCAGTCTTAACTTGGCTAGTTTTAATTCTAATTCTATATTTCTACTCACTGCACTTTCCCCTGAATTGGGTTCGCATAAAATTGTATCACTTGGCACTAGTTCTTGGTCTATACAATGCCGTAAAATTTCATTCATCAAAATCCACTTTCTATCTGTGTCATTTAATTCTAGGCCAAATTCCTTGCCTAACAATATTAAATTTGCTTTGTTGAGCTTCTTTATCTCTATCACTGAAGGGTTCATTGCCAGTCTCTGCATTTCAGATGACATGACTAAAAATTTTAGCTCCTAGCCACAGAAAAAATTAAAAAATTGGAAAAAACAAAAATTTGCACGGCCCCTAACACAAGGCCACACTAACCTTAATCGTGAAGAGATCCAGCTGGGTGTCCAGTCAGTGCAAAGAATGTTCTACGCCAGACGAGCTGGACCCTAGGCTAGCCCACAACCGTTCTGCGGAAACAAGAATTTTTAGTTTTGGCACTCAAAAATCTAATTTTTTACAATAATAACGTTCCTCCCGGACAGGCCAACCACTTGTTATGGACAATAGTGGGCTTGCTATGGGGAACTGGTACTATTAAGGGGTAAGGGTAAGTAGAATACAGAGGTATCAAAAAATGGGAGAACTAAAAGGCCCGGCCCCCAAAGTAAAATATCCACAATAATAAATGCTTGCTACTAAACCCGGTTAGTCTAGGAATCGATTATTGTACTCCCACACAGGAAAAAAGGGATACTCTGTTCAAACTTACTTATTTATTAACCCCTTAACACCCCCCATACACAATCACACCAATAACAATTTAATACTAACTTTACCACACAATCTTACGTTAAAAGCCTTGGTCCACATAAGCAGGATACAAGGTTTACACTGGAAACAATCTAGGGTAAAGCTCTACTATAACACACTGGGGGTAGTCAGCTTAGGGTAGGGGACCACGTGTTACACTGGAACCCCCGTTAGCATAGCAGGTAATATAAAACTTAAATAACACTTACTACACCCCAGGTATACTACTCTACACATATAACGATAGGTATGCCACAATATAACCATAAAAATAGCAAAGAAAACTTAACCAGACGAAGATACAGAAATAAATAAATAAGAGGAGGGAGAGGCACTTCCTTCCACCACAACCAGTCAGCCGAGAAGAGCGTCTCCCGTCTCCCGTCTCCTCCTTCGTGGACTCATGCTGCCGGCAGACTGTTCAACTAATCATACCGGCGCCCGATACAAAATTTACTCAGGTTTACTTTACAAATGATTAGAAAGTATTAGTAAACATAGTTGGTGCCTATTTTATTATTTAATAATCAACCCCAAGCTCAATCTTTAAATACTCTTCGAGAGACAAGACTAATCTTACGACTGGCAGGGAAGATTACAAACAGCTTCAACTCTCTATGCGTGCCCTGCCATATTGTCGTTATTAAGCTCAATTTTGACCTCTGGTTTCCCTCTAAAGAACCCAGAGTCGTAACAGTGGACTTTTTTAATTCGTTATTCACAACATTATTTAGTGTATGTGGGTTGGGGTCTGAATAGATAAGGGTAGTATCGTCAGCAAACAATATAGGTTTAAGAATAATAGAGACATTAGGCAGATCATTGATATATATAAGAAATAGAAGAGGTCCTAAGATGCTGCCCAGTGGCACTCTAACAGTAATTGGTAGAGTGGAAGAAGTTGTAATATTGATGGTTACACATTGGTGTCTGTCACTAAGATAGAGACCGGATGTAGGCAAGGGCAAGGCCTCGGATTCTATAATGCTGGAGTTTAAGTAGGAGGTAGTTGTGATTAAAAGTATCAAAGGCTTTTCTTAGGTCAATGAAGAGTCCAATCGGAAACTCATTTTTGTTAAGGGCTGAGTAGATTACGTCAAGGAGACTAATGATTGCATCATTGGTGCTCTTTTGGGCCCGGAAGCCAAACTGGCAGGGGCTGAGTATGCCGAATTTTACGAGGTAGGAATAGAGCTGTTTGTAAATAATTTGTTCAAATATTTTTGATAGAATGGGTAGATTTGATATTGGTCTATAATTGTTTATATCCTCTGGATTGCCTCCTTTATGGTCTGGCGTTACTCTTGCTTTTTTAAGGATATCAGGGAAGGTGTGACACTATAGATTTGTTGAACAGTAGAGCTATGGGTGGGGCAAGGGCATGGGAGGCTCTCTTGTATACAATGGACGGAATTTCACTGGTGTTCCCTGCCTTGGTTTTTAGAGTGTATGATGGACACAACATCTGCCGGGCTGATTGGTGAAAGGAGAAGAGAATTTGGATAGCTGCCTGAGAGATGTGTTAATGTGTCTGAGTCTGTGGGACTTTACTGGCAAGATTAGCACCAATCGATGAAAAGAAGCTATTAAATTCATTTGCAATTTCTAAATCAGTTGATGGTGTATTTCCATCCTTAGTTTTATTTGGTTATGTGAGTGTTGTTTAGTTCCTAGGATACTAGAGATTGTTTTCCATGTGCTTTTCATGTTGCCTTTTGCTTCATTGAATCTATTCACATAATATGGAAGTTTTGCCTTTCTTATGATACTGGTAAGCATTGATGAGTACCTTTTAGCTACTTCCTTTGAAACTAGGCCAATCCTAAGTTTCTTTTCATATTAATGTTTCTTGTTGATTGAGTTGAGAATGCCACTTGTGAGCCATGGATTGTTTAATCTTTTGTCAGTTACTTGCTTGGTAAGAAGGGGACAATGAAGGTTGTAGAGGCTTAGAATTTTGGAGAGGAAGAGGTTAGCTAATGAATTTATATCCTGGGTATTATTGATTTCAGAATCCCAGGTAATATTGTGAAGTGCATTTGTAAGATTGCCTAAAGCTGATTCACTGTGTAACCTAAATGAAAGTTTCTTGCTTTTTGGTGGTGTTGTCAATTTTCGCTATGAGAAAGGTAGGATAGTGGGCAGTTGTTCTGTCGTAGATTATACCAGATACAAGGGAAGCTGTTATGTTTGTCCATATGTGATCCAAGGTAGTGGCTGATGTTTGAGTGACTCTGGTAGATTTGGTGATTGTCGGGATTAGCATACAGGAGTTCATGATGTTAAGGAAATAGTCAACTTCAAAGCAATTTTGTTGATCCAGGTCAATATTGAAGTCTCCTCCCAGAATGATGTGATTTTTGTTGAGATTGTTGTTTATAATAAGATTCCTTAGGTTATCTGAGAAAGAAGCTGTTAGTATTGGGAAATCTATAGCTGGCTCCAATAGTCAAAGAGGATTTAAGGGATTTAATTGTAAACTGAGCAAAAGTATATTCACAGTAGTCATCTGTCACTAATGACACTGTTGCAGATAAATGTATCTCGGTAATATATAGCTGTGCCGCCACCTTTTTGATTAGGTCTACAGTTATGAATGGCTTTATAACCAGCTAAGTTGTAGAGTTGGGTATAGTCTTTATTTAGCCATGTTTCTGTTAAAATAATGAACGATAAGTTAGTACCTAGTGCTGTGAGTAATGCATTTGTATCGTCAAAATGTTTACCAAGTGATCTAATATTTTGGTTGTAAACTGATAAGCAGGTGCTATTTTGAAGTTTGTTTTTTGCCTGGTGTGCTGTAAAATACTTGCAATAATAATGATCAATGTGCTGGTTGGTGTAGATATGAGATAGAAGATTTTGACCAGGATCAATATCAGTGTGCATGGAGATGCAGAGGGATCACGATACAAGATACACGATATAGCAAAACACATGAACAGAAGCAAATACACATAAAATAGTAACAAATTAGAAGTAAAATAAAGATCCAATAGATGTCCAGGAAGGACACAGAAGTTAGATAAAAGAAAAAACAAAAAATCAGTAGAGAATGACAATATAAATGCAAAATAAAAAATAAGAAAAATAATAATCATAAAGTAAAATGATCTTAAAGATAATTAGCTTAGAAATGGTTAATTAAAATCCTATAATTAGTATGAACCTAAGAAAACAAAGTGAGCTCAAATAGATAATTCCCAAAAAAAAAAAATGACATATAAATCTAAGTAAATCTAGAAATTTACTAATATAAATCTAAGTGTAAAAATAAAAAGGGCGAGAGTATATTCATGTGAAAGATTTTACTATGATACTAAGGTAGATGCTTATATAAACAATTATACTATTGAAAAATTCCAATAAATGATTACAAGAAACAAATACAAAGTTACTTTAAATATAACAGGGTAATAAAGAGCCCTAGGTTTAGTGACAAGGGGATTAACTAAGACCAAATAATTAAGAGAAAAAAAAGCAATGTCAACAACAAAGATGACAACAAAAAATAAAAATAAAAATAAAAAACCATTGGTAAGGAAAGGCAGAGCTTAAGGACACTTTGGTAGTATGTGAGACTACAAATTATGTTCAGGTTATACAGCTGTTATCCCACAGTCATCCAGGAAAGAAGTGAGGTGTGCCTCAGTGGTTATGACATAAGTTTTTCCAAAGTCACCCCCTCACTGCCTGGCTCGCTGTCGCCGTGAGGGGGGCTTGGTGGGCAGCTGCCGGAGTGTGATGCTCCGTGGGTCAGTCCTCTGTCCTTTTGCAGCCTTATGCTCCTGCTGCTGCCTTTACCAATTTTGCCAGGCCCCTTTTCCTTTTCCTCCTGTTTCATTTTTCTCCCCCCTCTTCTCCTATCGAATTGTCATTTCCTGCCGACCTTTTGCCTGTTTTGATTATTCTTTCGACCTTCTTTTGTTTTGACGCTCGGGTGTTTGAGGAGGCATACTCTTGCACCCGTAGAACTGTAGTACCCAGCGTCTCGAGCGAGAGGACCCTTTTATTGTCAATCCTCCTTTCGTCACTGAACCCGCTCTCGACGGACTCATGGTTCTTATGGTGGCGTTTGTGGGGCTTATACTCACGACGCACCCCTGGGGGGCCCCGGCAAGATCGGCGATAGCTTCTTGTTGGGTGTCTTGCTTCTAATTGTGGCTCCATGGTGGGTGTGGGGACACATTCGTGAATGAAAGTTTTTCCTCGTTTTCATGGCTGATAATGTTTCCCTTGTATTTTCTCAGGCTCGTGGGGTGGGCGACCAAGCCCCCGAGTCGGACTGTGTTGGAAGACCAGGCCCTGTAGCCCCTGCTGCATTGGGCCCCGACGACCTGGCTATTCCCCTCAGCTCCCCTCCCTCCTCTGCGGTAGGGTCGAGTCCCAAGCCCCCATTGGTGACCACCTCGTCCCCTGGCACGGCTCCGTCTCTCATTGTGACTAGTGTGCCTTTTACCCCCATGAACTCCGGGGGTTCTCAACGCCGTTCCCACCACGGCCGCACTCGCACGATCCCTTCCCGTAATACTACTTACAACGCCTTGTTTGGTCCCGCTACGTGGGCTAAATACTTTGATCTCCACCATCTGGATTCTACTCCTCCGGACGATTTCTCCCTCCTAAACACCTTGTTGATTCAGTAGATGCCTCTGTTACTTTTAACTCCACCAGTTACGGTACGCGTGTCGTTGCTGCTCCTTCTCAAGATGCAGCTACTCGCTTAGCCGCTTTGTCCTGCATTGGAGAGACCCCTGTTCGGGTCTCGAAGAGCGCTCGGTTAAATGCCAGTGTTGGCACTGTTCTCCTCCCACACCATATTGCAACTAGTGTTCGGGACCTCAAAGATTGCCATGAGAATATTAAACATATCCTCGAAGCCCAAGGCCATTCTGTCCTCCAGGTGAACACGTTTACTCGACCCCCTCGTGGTCGTCGCCGTCAGCCCCTTCGAGTTGTAAAAATCACCTTTGATAGTAGGGCCCTTCCGCCCTCTATTATTCTTGCTGGTGCCAGTACTCCGTTCAGGAGTACATTCCCTCTCCTAGACTATGCAATAAGTGTTGGAAGTTCGGGAACGGTGTCCTCAAATGCACCAGTACTGTGTATCTATGCCTCTTGTGTGGGGATGATAGTCATTCTAAGTCCGAGTGCACTTCTCCCCAGGCTCACTGCCTCAATTGCGGTGAAGCCCACCCTTCCTTCTCACGCTCGTGTATGCACTAAAAACTCGAAGAAGCAGTCCTCATCTTGAAGCACCGTGATCGCCTGTCTTTTCCTGAAGCGAGACGCCAAGTTCGTCGTCTCGTCCCTTCCGCGGGCGTCTCCTACGCTCGCGTGTTGCGTTCTACCTCTCCTCGTGCTTCCCGTCTTCCTCAGTCTCACAACCGTTTCCAGGCCTTAAACCCGACCACATCCACCACCTCCTCCCCTATTCCTTTGCCTGCTGTCCCAGATGGTCTCCCTCCCGGTTTTCCATCTGGGATTTCCCCCCTTCCTACCCAGTCCGCCATATCTCCTTTGTCTTCTTCCCCATCTCACCCAAGTCTTTCTTCCCGACCCTCCCCCCAGTCTCTTGACCCTCCACGCCACCTGTCTGTTCAGGCTGATATCCATCATCCTCCCAGCAATCTTCGTGTTGTTCGCTCTCCTTCCTCTTCTCCTGCTGAGACCATTGAGTCTGTCGCCCGGTACGTTGTTACTGGAACACCTGTCTCTTCGAGTCAGAAACGTAAGCCTGGCTCCTCTCCTTCTTCCTCTCCGGCGGGTAAGAAGGTTTCGCTTTCTTCCTCGCCCCCTCCCTCTGACTGTCACTCCTCCCCCTCCCGTTTCAGTAGTCGAACCCCCTGTCTCTGATATGCAGGTTTCTTCCGCCCCCGATTCCCTCTCTGTTGCTTCCCTTCCTGAGGTGCACTCCCTGCTTTCTGCCCCCCCTCATCCAACTGTCCTTGCCTGCCCCTCTCAGTTGTCTCCTCCTCCTCTGGACCCCATCAGTCCGCCTCTGGTCTGTTCTCTCGCTCCCTTCCCTCTCTCCTTACTAAGTTTACCCATGCCCCCTAACCCTGATTTTTACTGACCCTGCTCCTGACCCTGACCCTGCTCCTGACCCTGACCCTGTTCCTGACCCTGATCCTGAGATTCTTTAATAAACTGTATTGTTCTTTCCCTTAATTTCTTTCTTGTTCTGTTACTATCCTATCTCTTTGATAATGTCTATTCTTCAGTGGAATATTTGTGGATTTTATGCCAACTTCCATGAACTCCAACTTCTAATTACACAGTTTACACCACTTTGTGTTTGTCTCCAGGAACCCATGCTTGGTGCTCGTCCTGGTTACTTTCGTGGTTATTCCTTTCTTTCTCCCCCCCCCCCAGCTCTTGCTGGGGCCCATAACTCTACTGCTCTCTTGATTCGTTCTGATATTCCCTTCGTCCCCTATCCATTGTTCTGCTGCCCGTGTTTTTGTGGGTAAATGGTATACAGTCTGTTCCATTTATCTCCCTCCAAATGTCCCTCTTTCCCTTCCTGATCTCAAGCACCTCCTGGACTCCTTGCCAGAGCCGGTGCCCCTTTTGGGTGATTTCAACTGTCGACATTCCCTCTGGGGTGATGTTCTGACAAACACCGGAGGCCGTCTTCTCGAACCGTTCGTCCTCGCTTCATCTCTATCACTTCTGAATTCTGGTGAGCCCACTCATGTGGACTCTCGAACTCGCACCCTTTCCTGTCTTGATCTTTCTCTCTGCTCGTCGTCCCTCTACTTAGATTTCACGTGGCAGGTTCTTGATGATCTCCATAGCAGTGATCATTTCCCCATCCTCGTTTCCTTTTTCTCTTTCCACCCTCCTCTTTCCTTCCCTAGGTGGTAGCTTGCCAAGGCTGACTGGTGCCTATTCACCCTCCGTGCAACTCTCTCTGACTTCTCCTCTCTGGCTCTTCCTCGCGCCCTCCTCCTTTTTTATGACACTGTCTTCAACGCTGCCCTCAGCTCTATTCCTCGCTCTTCCTCCCGAGGCACACGGAAGTGTGTTCCCTGGTGGAATGCAGACTGTGCTCGGGCTGTCCGCTGTAAGCGTGCAGCCTGGAAAAAACACCACCGCCGGCAGACGGCTGAGTCTTTTATTCTGTTTCGGAAGGCAAGTGCAGTGGCCCGTAGGACCATCCGTACTGCAAAAGGTGAGAGTTGGAAATCTTATGTTTCCACCATTACATCCGATACTCCTCTACCGCAGATTTGGAAGAAGATCCGCAAGATTGCGGGCAAGTTCGTTCCAGATGTCTCGCCGGTTCTCCACCTCCTTGGGACTCTTGTGGCGGATCCATTGAAGGTCGCGGCCGAACTGGGTTCCCACTTTTCTTCTGTTAGCTCTGGTTCTCATCTTCCTCAATCCTTCCTTCTTCGTAAGCCTGTTCTTGAATCTTATCCTTTAGATCTCCACACTCATCTCCACCTTCCCTATAACGATCCTTTCTCTCTTTCTGAACTTCAGTCTGCCCTGGCCCTCTGCAGATCTACGGCAGCGGGCTCGGATGACGTTCATTATGAGATGCTTCGCCATCTCCCTCCGTGCACGTTTCAGTATTTACTGAATCTGTATAACCAGGTCTGGGAGTCATCGTCCGTCCCTGAGGACTGGCTCGATGCTGTTGTACTCCCTATTCAGAAACCAGGGTCTCTCGGTACGTCCCCTCAGGACTTCCGCCCGATTGCTCTCACGAGTTGTGTTTGCAAGCTGTTTGAGCGTATGGTAAATGTCCGTCTAATGTGGTTCTTGGAGCACCATCACCACCTCTCTCCTTCTCAATTTGGTTTTCGCAAGTGCCGCAGCACGACTGATGTCTTGGTGAACTTGGAGGTCTATATTCGTACTGCTTTTGCTGCGAAGACCTCCGTTGTTGCCGTCCTTTTTGACCTGGAAAAGGCTTATGACACGACTTGGAGATACCATATTCTGTCCCAACTTCGTTCTTTTGGCCTTCGTGGTAATCTCCCTCTCTTCCTTCAAAGCTTTCTCTCTCGTCGTACCTTTCGAGTCAGGCTTGGTGCCACTCTTTCTGCCTCTTTTCGGCAGTGTGAAGGTGTGCCCCAAGGTAGTGTTCTGAGTACTATGCTTTTTCTGGTTTCCCTCAATGGTCTCCTTTCCTCCCTTCCTTCTGGCATCTTCTCCGCTCTTTATGTTGACGATCTTACTCTTTGCTGTCGAGGTGATGATTCGCCTCTCCTTCAACGGCGGCTTCAACTTGCGATTGATGCCGTGTCATCTTGGGCCACCAATCATGGCTTCAAGTTCTCTACTACTAAGACTTGTGCCATGACTTTTACTTGGAAGCGGGTCGTTCTTCGTCCCTCTTTGTCACTTTATGGTCATCCCCTTGAGTACAAAGATTCTGCAAAGCTTTTGGGGTTATTCTTTGATACTCGTTTGTCTTGGTCGCCCCATGTCTCTTATTTCTGTGTGGAATGCTCTAAGGCCCTTAACCTACTTAAGGTTTTGTCCCATACTTCTTGGGGAGCGGATAGGCGTACGCTCCTCTATTTGCACTCCTCTCTCGTATTGTCTAAGCTCGATTATGGTAGCCCTGCATACTCTTCTGCTTCTCCTTCTACTCTTCGCCGTCTTGATCCTTTGCACCATACTGGGTTGCGCCTCAGCTCTGGTGCTTTTCGTTCCACTCCTACCCTCAGTTTGTATGCTGACACTGGCTTTCTGTCTCTCCAGGATCGCCGTGATCGCTACAGTCTTCGCAATCTACCGCGATCCTTACAGCATCCTCACTCTCGCCTTTATCGTGCTTTGACTTTTACCCCTCCTGTAGTTTCTGTTCCTCTTCACCACCTTCCTCTTTCTGTCCGTTTGTCTCGCTTACAAGATTCTCTTTCGGTTCGTCTTACTAATGTTTCTCCTCGTATTGTTCCGTCCTTGCTCCCGTGGAGGGTCCCCCTTCCCAAATTTTGTACTTCTCTGACCCGCATCACTAAAGCTTTTACCCCTCCTACAGCTCTGAAACGCCTCTTCCCTGAGCACTTTTCTTCTCACTCCCACTCCGTTCCCATCTTCACCAACGGGTCAAAGTCTGTTGACGGTGTGGGCTATTCTGTTGTTTTTCCTGACCACACTTATATGTGTCGCCTTCCTCCGGAGGCTAGCATCTTCACAGCAGAACTCTATGCTATTCTCTATGCTCTTCGTCTCCTGTTTTCCCGGTGTCAATCCTCCTTTGTGGTGGTAGTTGACTCTCGTAGTGCTCTCATGGCTTTAGGGTCCTTTAATCAGGTCCACCCGGTGGTCATCGAGATTCAACATTGGCTGTTTCATATCTCCAGTGAATTTAAGTCTGTTGCGTTTTGCTGGGTTCCCAGCCATGTTGGTGTCTCTTTAAATGTGCGTGCGGATACTGCCGCTAAGGATGCTATCTGCACTTGTTCCGTCTCCCATAAAGGTGTTCCTTATTCCGACTTTTACCCAGTTATTCATGCCTCCATCCTTGCCCGTTGGCAGCGTTGTTGGTCTTCTGTTATTGGTAACAAACTGCGTACTCTCAAGAGTCGTGTGTCCCAGTGGCCTTCCTCTTGCCACTGTAACCGACGGTGGGAAACGGCTCTGGCTAGGTTACGTCTTGGCCATACCCGTTTAACTCAGTCACTTAATGGAGCGACGCCCTGCTCCTTATTGTCCAAATTGCATTGTCCCTCTTACAGTTGCACATATCCTTGTTGAATGTCCTGACTTCCAGGACGAGCGTGTCTTGTTTTTCGACTGTCCCCCGCGGTCGTTTGTTCCTCGATAGAATTCTTGGCGACTCTGATACTTTTGATATCGTTCACCTGATGCGTTTTTGTTCTCGTATTGGCATCCTTGGTGATATTTAGCGCCCTCAGATTATCCCACACATTTGATGGTGCTACATAGCCTTCCCGGTTTGGTGCCTTCTATTGATAATTACTTACTTTTCCAAAGTCAGTCTTCCTAGCTATTATTTTACCATCTCGCACAAAACAATGTTTAATAGCAGGGGATGTTTTGCAGATTCCACGTAGTTTAAATAAGAGATTTTTTCTGAATCTGGTTAGACATTCGTTCACAAACATTGGATTTCTTAGCGACTGCAGCAGTGATAAGGTCTGACTTGCGGGAGCAGCTATCTAATTTCACACGAATTTGCCTGTTATTTGTACCAGACGATTTAGTACCCACTCTATAAGCTGACTTGATGTCACTTGCTTCGATTGAATAATTCAACTTAGTACGCAATTCCTGGATCACGATGTCAGTACAGTCTTCTCTGTCAGTTTCATGGGGAAAATCCTGTGATGAGATGATGACAGAATCAAGGAGCGTCAAGTTGGTCTGATTCGTCTTGGGTTACAGTGTGTTGCTGTTGTAGGGAGTTAAAATGGTTCTCTAACTTTTGTAACATCTCTTCTTGCTTCGTAGAGGTTTCTGCTGGTGTAAAGTTTAGTAACAGAGATCTGAAGAGAGCTTAATTCCTGTTCGAGATGGCCGACTCTGGCAGACAGATCTTAGTTAATCTTGTGCATGGCCAAAGCATCACTCTGTAGCTTCATTATCAAGTCCGACTGCTCTCGGACTATAGACATTTCGTCATCATGTATCTGAGTCAATAATTTGAGCCATGGATTATCAGCGAAACGCTTAAAGTCGGAACATGGGGAGGCAGCTCGTTTAAATTGCTCCATACGGCTACATAACTGTTGTATGGCTCGAGTTGGTGACGACGCTCCACTCTGCTGGGAAGGTTTGTTATTGTTGTCGAAGGGAGGGTCGGTACCCCCCCCCCCGTCAGCCACTAAGGGGTAGACAGCCGCATTATTCCTGTTGCTAGCTTGGCTGGTTGGGTTCATCCTGATAGGTGTGCTATCTTTCATTGCGGCCTTACCAAGCTTAGAATTGTTTTGCATGGTATCAGCAGAGATGTACGCAGGCAGATGGGGTAGACTCGTTGATGTAGCAGCAACAAACGTCAGCGGTCCGTCTAATTACCACAAGCTACACAAGCTTCACAAAGCTTCCTGGCAATACGTTAGTAATGAATAAATATGATATATTTACTCATTATAATGTTGGTACTGAATGTACAATACGAAGAAACATAATTTTGATCTGAAAAAGTATCTTTTTATAAAGAAATTAGACGAAAATAAAGAGCTGGTTACGCCAAATCAAGTCGATGATCCAAGCGTCGGATAGGTTAGGTTAGGTTTGGTTTGGTTAAGTTAGGTTAGGTCAGCCTAACCTAACATAACATATCATATTTATTCATTACTAACGTATTGCCAGAAAGCTTTGTGAAGCTTGTGTAGCTTGTGGTAATTAGACGGACCCAACGTCAGGTTCAGCTTCCTCCAGGGAGCAACACTAATGAGGTAGAGATGAGCTAGTAGGTTAGGTTATGTCGTATATTTCGATCACATTTAGGTCACTGGGTACTTAGCTGCCTTCTGGGGTTGTTACATCATGTTTGGGATGTTGTGGGCTCAAGGAGTAGCTGATAAAGTTGGAGGGGCAGCAGGCTCGTTAGGAGCGGATGAGCGTTTGAGCGTGATTTACTCCCTATAACGTCGGTGCTTCATTATTACTTTGACTCTGCTTCATTAAACTGGGCCTTTCCCATGCGTGTCCTGTGCGCCCAGCTCATTTTCCTGAATAAATTTGTATTAGTATTTGTAAAACACTCTTCTTCCTCTTGATAGTAGGTGGTTGTTGTGTTGATTTAGGGGCGACGGTTGATAGTAGGTGAAGTTCACTTAAATTCTCTGTTCAGGGACTGGTTCTCCTCTTTGCCAGTAACAAAACAAACCTAACAAAACCTAACAAACTTAACAAACCTAACCTAACAAACCGAAACAAAGCCATCTGCGCTTTCAAGGCTGCCAACTGTTAAACTGTTGTCTCAGGCTGTTGTGTGTTGTCAGGGGCATTGATGGCACTTAGACCACTATGGGATGGTTCAACAGTACTAGAGCTGACATCAGTAAGCACTTGCCTCATTGTGCCATGGGCTGTTTGGGATTAAGTGCTAAATGGTTACTCCTTCCATTCCACTTCTGGAACACTTCAGCGACGGTTTAAAAGGAGCCACATTTTCATGTTGTTGCCCTGCTTCTGTTACCGTGCTCTGTTGCTCCTGTTCCAGCTTTCTTTGGTCTCTGGTCGTCATATACTGAGAGTCCTTTAGTGAATGATCACCGGAACGGAGCACACACTTGGGTGTGCACCAGCAGTTCTTAGCTATGTGCCCGCTGCCACAGCACTCGCAACACTCCACAGGGAGTGTTCAGGGTGTGGGAGCTCCCACAACAGGGTGGGAGCCATCATCACCCTGGGAGCATCATCACCCTTTTTTTATTTCACCCTGATGCACCTGTTACCTAGCAGTAAATAGGTACCTGGGAGTTAGTCAGCTGTCACGGACTGCTTCCTGGGGTAGGAGGCCTGGTCGAGGACCGGGCCGCGGGGACACTAAGCCTCGAAATTATCTCAAGATAGGAGACCTAGACGCTCTAGATATTAGTTACCATAAAATTTATTCTTTCCTCTTAAAGTTTGATGGATTATGTGTAACTTCTATTATAGGTAGATCATTTTCTATTTAATTCTCTCAACAGTTTACTGATCAAAATTTTGTCCCACTCTTGCACTGCATTTGGAGAAAGCTTAAATTAGAAAGCTTAGACGTATTGCCACTGCCCATCCTCGACCGAAATAGATTAGTGTAAAATAATTGGTATCCTCTATTATATTGTTAATTGTTCCGTGTTTTCTTCATACATTGACGTTTGTTGGTTATTTCATTTATTTTTGTCTGTCGTAAATTCAAACCCAGATTCGTTCTGAATACAATATTTACCCTACTTTCATTAGCCTCATGAAATTGTTAACTTCATACAATCTATTTTTCCCCACCTAGACCCTTGAGGTGTACCAATAGGTTTGTACTGGAAATTGGCAACCCTTGACAATAAACGCAGTAGACAAACCTGCCTATCATCTAAAACTCGTAACCTCAAATTAAGTTCTTAACCCAGAATCATCGCTATAGCACTCCTCACCCGGTTTGTCTCCCATACAATACTCGCACATTGTAGACTCGACTGGAGTTAATCAGATCACATCGGGTCCCCACATTAGGCTGGTGTCTGTCACTGCCACAAGCAGGTAAAGAAGAGTATTTGATGGAACCGCGGCTTCCACAAGGCTGCCCTCCAGCTGATCAATGCATTCACCACCACCCACCATCCCAAGGACGCTATAATTACATTAAATGTATATCTATTTGTTTCCAAGACCTTTGGATAAACCTTTGTGACCTCTTGGCTGTAACATTGGCTTACGCGACCCAAGGCTGTCTGAATCTTTAACCATACCTCGGTGTGACCACAATCTGACTACTCGTGTGTATTACCACTCATTTTCCACCACTATTTGATAAGTGATGTAGTTTTTGATTCACTACCTCATACTTTCTCCTATGTTGTATATTGCAACAGTACATCGACCTAATTCACGTTGAAGCGGCTACAACAGCAGCCACAGCTTCCAATGGCCATAACCCTATCACTATTACTGTGATGCCAACAACAGTCCTACGCACTTGACTCTGTCAGCAAAAGCTGCCACACGCCTACCATGAAAAGTATATCGTGTAACTAGCATACATGGTGTTCTTGCTAATGCAAGCTTTCCAGTTATTCATTAATGGAATTGCATTAATCGTACAATACCTTTGTCATTGCAACTATATTTAAATTCCTCTTTGTTTCTAGATCGGTGAATATTGTTTACCGAAAAGCAGACAGTGGGCTTGATCATATTGCGTCACACTACTTATTAACTTTATCCCTTGTCCTCGGAGAATATACCCAAACACTTGCATTTGTAGAGCAGAAAGTTTTGCCTAAGCAGCACATGCGCCAAGATCCCAACGCATGTCCAGACTTTGGTTGTGATGCTCAGCTTCTCTGCTTAGTTACCTTTTCCCCATTCTTTTCCTTAGTTCTTTTCCCATTCAACTCAAATGGTTCAACGTTTTAACCAGTGTTCTTGATTTCTTTGACGTCCTTTGGCGCCTTAACTCAATTGATCCACCACTCGCCAGCTATCTCGACGGAGCTTCTCCTTTGGATCCCTGCGAGACACCTTGCCCTCCATTATGGTTTCACCTGCTTCATTAGCCTGTCAATATCTGCCCTAATCTCCAGGCAGTGCACACAGGGCCATTGTGTGTGCCATTATTCCAAGAATAATTACTAGCCAGACAATGACACACGACTACATTTGACTAGAGCGTATTGACATAATCCTGAGCTTTTATTTATTTTAAAATTTAGTACTGACCTGGATGGCGTTCTGAAAGTTCTACTACTCCCCAAGCCCGGCCGGAGGACCAGGCTTGACTCATTGAGTGCTTGGTTCAGCAGGTTATTGCTTGGAGCAGCCCGCAGGCCCACATATCCACCACAGCCCGGTTGGTCCTGCACTTCTTGAAGAACACTGTCAAGTTTTCTCTTCAAGACGTCCACGTTTGTTCCAGCAATATTTTTTATGTTCGCTGGGAGTATGTTGAACAACCGTGACCCTCTGATGTTTATACAATGTAATCAGATTGTGCCTTTGGGCCTACTCTTCAATGGTCGTAATCTGAATTTTCCTTTCATACCGTTCACTCCAGTATGTTATTTTACCGTGTAGATTTGAGGGTTGGCCCTCCAATATTTTTGATATGTATATTATTTGACACCTCACTCGTCTCCTTTCTAGGGAGAACATTTAGAGCTCTTAGAGACGATCCCAATAAATTAGATGCTTTATCGTGTCTGTCATTTGTTTTCTGTATTCCCTCTTTCAGGAGTCTCTCCTGCTCTTAAGGAGGAAGCGAGTATCGAACAGTACTAATGACGGACAGCAGGAGTGATGTGAATAGTACAACCATTGTGAGTGGATCCCTGGAGTTGACGTTTCTCATAATCCTTCCTATCATTTTTCTGGATGATGCTAAATTTACTTTGTTATGCTCCCTTAACGTTATGGGAATAATAATGACTGATGCCCTATCATTTACATTATGCTTTCCTACTATGGGCAGATTTGATTGTGTTTTGTACCCTATATTTTGTTTAATGTCCTCATTTTTACCGTACCAGAGTTCCTGGAATTTATCACTGATAACAACATGCTATTTTCTGCCGCCCAGTCGTAAATCTAATTGATATCTGTAGTTTATCAATGTCTTGAACAGAATTCAGTTTCATGCTGATTTTTGTCATCCACAGAAGGTGATGCGATGCTGTGACTTGTATAAATGTCTATATCTGATATGATAATTAGGAAAAAACAGTGGTTCAAGGACTGTACTCTGCGGTAGAGCTTTTAACAGTGCTTGAACTCTTTTGTTTGGTTGACCGTTGCTCTGAGTTCTATTCGACAGAAATTTTAATACCACTGACCTACTTTATCTGATATTCCCATTGACCTTACTTTGTGTTATCACTCTTTGATCACATGCATCAAATGCCTTTGTGAAGTCCGCATATACCAAACTGCATTCTGTTTTTCTTCTAATGCCTCAGTGATTTTGTCGTAGTGGTTCAGTAGCTGCAAGAGGCATGATCTTCCCACTCTAAATCCATGTTGACCTGGGTTGAGGTGGCCATGGGTCTCCATATAACTAGAAACCTGCCTCCTGATCCCCCTCTCAAATACTTTTATTATGTGGGACGTTAGTGCGACTGGTCTATAATTCTTAGCCATTTTTTTTGCTCCCTCCCTTGTAAAGAGGAGTAAAATATATGAAATCTATTGATTTAAGCAAATCTTGTAACTCCCCTGTGTGCAAGCTTTCTCCACACAATGCTACTGGCACTTGGCATTCCTTTATACAAATTGAGTGCATGGGCATGTTGTCAATTTCTCCTTGTAAATCTGAAGAATTCGTGTTCGTATCAGTTATATTTTCAGGAGTTTGGATATCACGATTACCGTGTTATCCTCTGTATGAACCTTCACTTGTAAGAATAGGTCCAATACTGACTGTGGCTTTTGCTTTTTTCGCATAAGTGAAGGAATATTTTTTTCCTTCTCTTGAAAGCCATTTTTGTGTTCTAATTGTATTTCTAAAATTTGATATGATTGCTTTACTCTTTGTTAGACTTTTTAAAACTGTTAATTTTTTTTTATTGTTGAAATAGTCGAATCTCCTTACCAGTTTTTTTTTCCTTTTGTAGTCGCGTCTGACTGTTCTTTCTAAGTTGGTCCTCTTTCTGGCTTTCAACACAGGAACAAGTGTTAGACAGACTTTATATTCTTTGGAAGTCAGTTTTTCTATGTCTTGTGTGGGATTATTATTGCTTAAAACATTCAATGGAATTATATTTAAGTTCCCTGTCTATCTTTTCCCAGTCTATCCGTATATTAAAATTGAATTTATTGAATAGCCCCTCATACATGAATATTGTTTTAGGCCTATTACAGGTATTATGTTTGCTCTTCAATGAGCTTGGAATATAAGTATGTGGTATGCGACTGTAATATCCTTGATTGTCTTCTTTGTTTGTGAAGTTCAGATCTAGAATATTTTCGTAATTAGTTGACTATCTGCTAGTTGAGTGAAAATTTGCCACAGAATCTTAGTAGTACTCTAATCTGTGGTTGGTTATGTCCAGATAGATTTCTTGGTATAATATTCTTGGTCGCTAGTCTCCATCTTATACTGAGCAAGTTAGTCCCCTAGGAAGATATCATTTATTGGGTTTGCCAGATTATTGAGACTATTTTCTTTGTCTGATTTTTTAATTCCTCAGCCGTTGCATCTGGTAGTTTGAATATTAGAATTTATAACCGTTTTTTTTATTACCAGTAGAGTTGACCACCACCTCATTTCTAGAGTTAAGCAGCTCAGAGCATACTAGGTCCTCTCTTTATACAAACGTACTCCTCCATGTGACATATTTACCCAGTCACATCTATATAGATTATATTCTGGTATCCAGATCTCACTGTCAAAGTTCTCTTGCATGGGTTTCTGTGAAAGGTCCAAATTCTGCATTTGGCTAAGTGAGGAGGTTATTTATGAGCGGAACTTAGTTATTTGCTTATGTTTTCAGACCTTGTATGTTCGTGAAAGATGAATGAGGTTACTCTATTTGGGGTAATTTGATGAAGATTTTTCAGGCATGTCATTATGTGTTGGGATTGTCGGTTCTGTTCTGACCACTACTGATTGTTGCAGGGTTGTTGCCTGTCGCAGCTGTAGCTCTGTTGTGGGGTGTAATTGCATGTGATTCTGGTATGCAAGTGGGTCTTTCAGCCAGTTCCATACACACTGTTCAAACTTTTGAAACCTCTTTCGCCTGGGTATAAAATAAATTGGCTTTTCTCCAAAGCCATTTTCGTGTTTGCCACTTTATTTAGCGTTCTGTGCCTTCCACGTGAAAGTATGGACAGCTGAGGGCGTAGCATTTTTTTTTCCTTGAGTTTATCTTACATGTCAGGATGAAGAAATCTACAAGTTGATTCTAAGCGACATTTTCCTTTCCTTAGTATATTTAAACACTTTAAGGGATGGTTATAACTGCATTTTAATCCTTTTCTATTTCCAGAATGTCTGAAAATGTCCTTTAGATATATGTACTTGTATAGATATTTTAAAGCTTTATGCACTAGTTAATTTGCTCGAAACATACTTAAAAGGGCCTCTCTATTGCAGATGTGTTGAGGGAGCTACAGGTAATGTCCACCATCCCCTTCCACATGGTCACTACTGTTAAAGCCTCTTATGTTGCAACACGTGGGGAAGCTCAGGTTACAATACATGAACACATTGCATGTATGATATATATACAGGTGTGTGAGGGAACTACAGGTATGTACGAGGGGGCTACAGGTGTGTGAGGGAGCTTGGGTTACAATGCAGGAACACATTGCAGGTATATGTATAAAAGTGCTGTAGGTTTTAAATCAATGAGGACAACATTGATTTTATTATCAAATCAGATGTTTCGTGTCATGTGCATTAGACATCAGCAAAAGAACTTTGAAGAGATTCTACTAATCATATATTAATGATGAAGATGCTGTTAATAATGTTCAATGACTGACAACGACATTAGTATCACCTGAAAATGTTTATGAACATTATTAAGGGAACAAAATATATTTTCACAAGCGTAGTGAAGGTCAAGCGGACATAATATTCAATTGTTAAATATTCATTTAAGTGTATGGAGGTGGTATACGCTAAGTTTTTAAAGCCGTGTGCCTATTATTCCAGTATATATTATTCTCGTAATCATGGAATCATTTTAATAGAGCATGAAGAAGTCGGCAACAAGAATACAAAAATAAGATCAAAGGAATGAAGGAAACTGCACAAGGTCTATTGGCCCATACCTGACAACTCCTATTTATAGCCACCCAAATTTGAGGGATCCAATGTCTGTTATGTTACCCGGTAATTTGTTCCACAAGTCAACAACGCTGTTACCAAACAAGTATATACGCAGGTTTTTCCTAAATCTAAACTTGTTCAATTTATATCTATTGTTTAACATTCTATTCAGTGAAATATATAATACCTTATTATCTCCCTTGTTATGCCTATTCATCCACTAGTACATTACAATCAATGCCTCACACGGGAGGTGTTATGGCCTCACTTGGCCAGTAACAGTGTTCTTTCTCAATCATTGCTAATGGGCTTGATGCCTCTTCTTCATTGATCCCACCCCAAGGGGGCGCAACATCCGAAAAGTAAAAGTTGTTCAATTTTTTTATAAATTTATTTAAGAAATGGTTATAGAAAGGGCTGCAACTGGTCCAAGTTTCAGCATCACAACCTAAATAGAAAGGGAGAAAAAAATACACAACGTATTATGCAACGAATTTTCAACATTTTCAAAATCTTTCAGGGAACACATGTGTTAACTAAAATCATTTCTATAACACTCTGATATCACATTAGCATATAATAAAGGATTGTGCTGAGCAGTTTTATCAAAAAAGTGTTTAGTGCAATAATACAATTATTCAAAGTTCCCCCCCAAAATATGCAATATATGATGTTATAAATATTTATAAAATCAATAAATGGACTTTGGACTAAAGTGCTCCGCACAAGTGTAGAAGCACAACTCTACATATAAGGTGCAATTTTCATGAAATTTGATTAAAAAATGAAAGCTGTGAAACACCTTGAAGTTGAAAATTTCTTTACCTGAGTAAAATAAGATCAAAGTTTGGCCACCTGTAGCCGAGCTTGACGTGGACCAATTTCGTTCATAATTGGCACCCTTGCAGATAGGCATCCGTTCAGCAAGGTGTGTAAGTTCCATGCAAATCCCCCGATAACAAACGGAAAAAAAAAATTGGGGAAAAAAAAAAATTCCATAGAAATTTATATATATATATATTCCTGCACATATATATTATAATTATATTATAATATCAATATATTATAATATCCCATTATAACACTAAAACATGCTAACCTATTATAATTGGTCCGAATTGTGGGTCCTCAAGGTGGCACTGCAATGGGCACTCACAGGCACCTGCATGATTGCTGGATCACCTTCCTTAGGAGTCTGTCTTGGCTTGTTGGAGGGAGAGGTCTAGGAAGGTGTGTAAGGAGGCTCTAGGAGGGTTGACGAAGGTGTGTGAGAAAGGTTGAGGAAAGTTGTGGGAGGTTGAGGAGGTGTCAAGTGTCGCGCCTCTGCGCGCCTCACACCTCACCACCATCTGTCACTGTATTTACTCTTCTCCGCGCTAAAGCGGCTTTCTTTTACTGATATAGACATCGACCGTGTGCCAGATTTGCTGCTCTTATCTTCTAACGCTTCATCTATATATATCATTGTGCAGTAGACGCAACAATGCCCTATTCCAAGAGCGNTGTGGCATTTAGAGCAAGGGGGTCAGGACTGGAGTAAATGAAGGTTGTGTCGTCAGCAAATAGAATTGGTTCTAAGTGTTGGGAGGCATTTTGGAAGGTCATTAATGTAGATGAGAAAGAGGAGAGGGCCAAGTATACTGCCCTGAGGAACACCAATGTTGATGGGTAGGGTAGGAGAAATTGAATTGTTCACAGAAACATACTGGAGTCTGTCAGTAAGGTAAGATTTGAGGTATTGCAGGGAGAGTCCTCTGACTCCATAATGATGTAATTTAAGAAGAAGGTTTTGGTGGTTGACAGTGTCAAAAGCCTTACGCAGGTCCACAAATAACCCAACAGGGAACTCATTTTTATCAAGAGCTGCATGAATTAAGTTAATCATACTAATAAGTGCATCGTTAGTGCTTTTTTTTAGGTCTGAAGCCATATTGGCAAGAGCTAAGTATATTGTGCTTGGCTAGATAAGAGTAGAGCTGCTTGTAGATTAGTTTTTCAAAATTTTTTGATAAGTTAGGCAGGATTGAAATAGGTCTGTAGTTGTTAACATCTGTGGGATCACCACATTTGTGCTTTATTGAAGATCAGCATTGTTCCAAATGGATAACAAAAACTGGAACTCAACTCAGAATGTATCAGATTCATGATTTGTACCAAGAGAAACAACACCAGCACTTTCCTGCACCGTGGGAGGTTACACCCTTTCCAGTTTTAATCCCTCCCTCTCCACCCAAGAAGCAAATTAGAGATCAGCCCAAGCTTCGTCTTGAGGCAAAGCTCAACGCCTTAAGCCATATTGATGCTGTGCTCACAGAGCATTCTCTCTCTCAAATCATACACACTGATGGTTCCCTACACCGCACCACGGGTGCAGCTGGAAGTGCAGTTGTGCTGACCATGGGCGATGGCTTGTACTTTGAGTGGGGAGTCCGTATAAACAACTGGGCCTCTACCCTTCAGACTGAACTATTTGCCTTGCTTCTTGCACTGAAATATGTACAAGTCTCCAAACTTGATACATTAATTGTAAGTGACTCCTTATCATCCTTAAATGCTCTCAACTCTTTAAGACATAACTGTAACATGCTCGTGTCCGAAGCTAGACACAAATACAACAAAATTATTAAGGATGGTAACAGAGTTCATTTCATGTGGTCTCCATCTCATGTTGGCCTCCGAATGCATGATAGAGCTGATAAGTTAGCCAAAGAATCTGCCTTTAAAGGAGCCGTTGAGTTTAACCTTGGATTGTCAATGAGCAATCTGAAAGCATCAGTACACCGAGAACTTCAACAAGATCTTGTAGATCTGAGACAAAGTGAAATTGACACCAGTAATTCCATCTATCATCATACTATCATGCAAGAAGAGCCACACATCTATGGATCATCCAATAAAATCAGTAGACTTCTAGATGTTACTACTGCTCGGCTTAGACTCGGTTACAAGTATCTCTGGGAATTCTCATTATCTGCTGATGTAGACCTAACCAAATGTAAACTGTGTCAACAAAATTATTCCCACACCCCTCCGTCACTATGTGATGGAGTGCGAAAACATACGTGAATTTAGAGACAATTCTATAACCAATGTTCCAGCGATGTGTAAATATTTCATTCAAAATGATCTGCTACCAGAAATTTTAGCCAAATATCCCCAGTTTGCTAACTGTAGGTTTTTTTAGTTTACTTCATTTATTATGCACCCCATACCCATCCCGTGGGCGGTAGTGAAAAGGGTTACAGAGGCACATAAACTGTAACTGTAGGTAGTAACTAAGTGATTGTAACCTTTCCACCGCTGCCCGCTGGATGGGGGGCGGTGTGCAGGACAAACATATAAATTGTGACACTAGCTTGTAACATACGGTTATGTTACGTTGTTGGGTTGATTAGATACACAGTGTTTAATGAGTTTCATATTTATTTAGTAGTCCTGGATACAGCAGTGTCGTAGACGTTGAGACGAAGCCTGGAGCAGAACAGAGAGCTGAGTGAGGCCGGAGTCGTGGAGCTCTATGCGGGAGAGCGTGGCGGCTCGATTTGGAATTGCGAGTGTCTGAACTCGGGGAACGAGAGCATTGTAGCTAGATGCGGTCGTAGTCTGTTGTCTGCTCTCTGTCGAAGCTGTAGCGTCTTGGGTCGACTAGAACTGCCCAAGCCGAGTACTACATTCTTGACTGGAGATTGTACTGTTCGATATTCACCAAATCGGTTCCATATATGGTGATTACATCTCAGCTACATCCAACAAGGTGAGAAGAGTATTACCTGTAATTGGGGAAAGGATTGTAGCTTCTGTAATTAGTGTTAATTAGTTATGCTATTAAGATAATGAAATAATGGAGCGAGTTTATGGATTACTCGCTACAGGACTCCCCCTGCCAGGAAAGCAATACAACAAAAAATATGAGGCTACTGTTCCCTGGGTCGCTGTGGAACATGTAGTCCGATACCACAATATGCAGGCAGTTTTTGGACAAGCCCGGTGTAGCAGGAGAGAAAAATGTGCATGATTGTTGCGTCCTTGGGTCGCTGGTGGAGCACTTAGATCCGGGGCGGATGGGCTCGGGCACCAGGGGCCGGATTCAGGAAGGTACTTACGAAGGGTTTTCCTCTTAGCTAAGAACGTTTTCCTTCTTAGCGCCTTCGTAGCGGCTACGTCGGTATTCAAGTAGCTACACTAAGTGGAAAAACCTTCGTAAGTTCATTCCGGGATTTAAGTGTGGTTTTGACCACTCGTAGCTTTACGTAAACTGGATAAAACTCAATTTTTCTCTACTACATAATACTGGGATAGATTTTAATATTTTGTAACATAAACAAAAGATTATAAGAATTGAATCTAGTGAAGAGGAGTCCTTCGTGTTAGTTATATATGCATTCTCTGCTTGAAACTTAAAGTAAATATGTCTTTTATGATAGTAGAATTAGTTTTATAATAGCAAGATATTATACCCGTAGTTATTAAGTAAATAAACACTGGTGAACATGAAATATGAGAGAAGGTGATGAGCCCTGCCTGATGGGATCATTTACTATCACCAAATGCCCCTGTTCACCTAGTAGTAAGGGTGTACCTTAGCTATACATACCCATTTCTAATTTATTTAGTTTGGTTTTATTTTGAAATTAAATCTGGGTGAGACATAAAATAAAATTATGCTGCACAAATGATGTTAGGTAAGGAAAAGGGTAAAAATGTCAAAAACTTCATTCATTGAATACTTAAAGCTATAATTATGACTATATAGACTATTAAAAAAGAGAGAGGGTTAAGTAGGGGTCCAAGACCTCTTCCTGTTATACAATTTGGGTGTGTGTTATGAACAATAGTGGGCTTGCTATGGGGAACTGGTACTATTAAGGGGTAAGGGTAAGTAGAATAGAGGTATCAAGATATGGGAGAATCAAAAGGCCCGGCCCCCAAAATAAAATATCCACAATAATAAATGCTTGCTACTAAACCCGGTTAGTCTAGGAATAGATTATTGTACTCCCACACAGGAAAAAGGGATACTCTGTTCAAACTTACTTATTTATTAACCCCTTAACACCCCCCATACACAATCACACCAATAACAATTTAATACTAACTTTACCACACAATCTTACGTTAAAAGCCTTGGTCCACTTCAGCAGGATACAAGGTTTACACTGGAAACAAGCTAGGGTAAAGCTCTACTATAACACGCTGGAGGTAGTCAGCTTAGGGTAAGGGACCACGTGTTTACACTGGGACCCCCCGTTAGCATAACAGGTGAGAAAAATACATAAATACACTTCCTACACCCCAGGGATACTACTCTACACATAGAACGATAGGTATGCCAGACATATACAAAAATGAGTAATGGAGTACTTAACCAACTAAGTCACAGAAATAAAGAAATAAGAGGAAAGAGAAGAGCACGTCCGAACAGCACAGGCAGTCAGCAGAGAAGAGCGTCTCAGTCTCGAGCCCTGCAGCATGCGTGTGGTGCCGGGAAGAGCCCAATTGATCATACAGCTATACACATTAAAACATCTTCCCCTTATGCCTCATATTGCTACTTTCCTCATTCTACGGTTAGTTAAACTTATAACAATGTTACTTAATCCACAACAAGTTTAAGAGTCTAAATGCTTTGTGAGCAACACGAATAGTCGTACTTCTGGCAGGGATGATTACAAACAGCTTCAGCTCTCTATGCGTGCCCTGCCATATTGTCGTTAATAAGCTCAATTTTGACCTCTGGTTTCCATCTAAAGAACCCAGAGTCGTAACACTCCTCCCCCTTTCAGAGAAAAAAAAATGTGACTACTAGAGGAGTAGTCATATTTTTTGTAAGAGTACACAGAGAATAAAAAGGGAATCCATGACATACAAGATAATCAATCAAACAACAATTTCTCTGCAAAAAAAAAAAACAAAGGAATTCTCTGAAAGAAAAAACATACACAAAACAAAACAAAAAAAACAAAAGGAAGTAAATAAATTGGACACGGGATATTTAATGTCACAGGAGAACCTAAAAAAAATAACTAAAGCATGACATTTGGTATGGCTTCCTGCGGCTCAGATGAATGTTACTCAGGCAAGCGGGACAGAGCGTCGGCTATCACGTTGAGCCGGCCCGGTAGGTGGATAATAGATAGATTAAAGTCCTGTAGGTACAATGCCCACCTGAGGATGCGTTTATTTTTCTGCTTCATCTGATTCATGAAAACTAATGGGTTATGGTCCGTGTACACTTCTACTATATTACCTGTGAGGTACACTTCGAACTTTTTGCAAGTTAGCACTAGCGCCAACGCCTCTTTTTCTATCACCGAATAATTGCGCTGCGCCTTGTCAAATTTCACAGAGTAATAATATACTGGGTGTTCCACTTTATCATCCCCAGTTTGCAACAACACTGCACCAGCACCCGAGTCAGACGCGTCAACTTGAATTTTAAACGGACGGTCGAACCTTGGACTAGCAAGCACTGGGGCGGAAGCTAAGATCAATTTCAAGTTTTTAAATGCCTCTGCACAGTCCGATGACCACTTAAATTTAACGGCCTTCCGCAACAAATCTGTGAGAGGAGTGGCCACACTGGAAAAGTTCTGACAAAAGCGTCGGTAGTACGCACACATACCGATAAATCGTTGAATGTCCTTTTTAGACCTGAGCACTGGATAGTCCAGAATAGCACTAATTTTGTCTTGTCGAGGTAACACTTTTCCTTGGCCCACTTCATAACCGAGGTACGTCACTGTGCCTTGGCCAAAATGACACTTTTTAGCATTTAAGGTTAGATTTGCATGTTTCAACACTGTGAACAACTGGCGTAACCTAGCTATGTGGTCAGCCCAATTAATATCAAAGAGCACAATATCATCTAAATACGCCCGACAATTTGGCACATTAGCGAGCAAAGAGTTCATTAGCCTCTGGAACGTGGCAGGGGCATTACGCAAGCCGAATGGTAACACTTGATACTCAAACACCCCTCGGGTGTCACAAACGCCGTTAGTTGTTTAGCACGTTCAGTGAGAGGGATTTGATAGTACCCTCTCGATAGATCGAATTTAGATACATACGTGGCGTTCCCGATTTCGTCGATACAGTCCTCGAGACGTGGCAACGGATAGGCGTCCACTATGGTCACCTTGTTGAGCTGCATAATCGGTGCATAATCGCCAGGAGCCATCTGGTTTGGGNCACAGTAAGACAATTCCCCTCTATACCCTCAGCATTTATCAAACAAGCATAATCTACTCCCTCCCCTCAAATGAGTAGGATAGGGCTCGCCCAGCAGCTGAACATCTTCATGTTCCTGCAAAAACTGGTACCATCTGCAACCATTCCTATTTGCTTTACCCCTTGATCCTAAAGCTGGATGTCTGGCATTAAAATCCCCTACCACAAGTGTATCTTCAGAAAAGAAGGAATCTGGCAAGAGTCTTAAATCAAGGGAGCTATCAGAGATGTATAGATTAATGAAATTTAACTCTCGGTCCTTTAATTGTATCCGCAAGCAAATACTTTCAATACCTCTATATCTCTGAGGGATTCCAGTTATCTCGACAGGTATGGTACTTTTGACATAACATGAGACCCCCCTAGTTCCTCCATCAGCATATAAGTGAAAACCTCTATAGCCATTTAGCCTCAGAATGCTACTATCCCTATCCCCAGTTTCCTGGAATGCTACTATGTCAATATCCTCTCTAAGAGTATAATAGTGTACATCCACCGCTCTAGTTTTTAATCCATTAACGTTCCAAGTTAATATTCTCAATTTACTTTCATCCATGATTAATAATAAAACTACCTTTGCCCTGCCCCGTCACATTCCATCAGAATGTGGAATGACCTCCCCAACCATGTTAAAGACTGTACCTCTCTCAACCAGTTTAAGAATAAAACTGAACACTACCTAATAAATTCCCTGTAACCTACCTTACCCCTCTAGTTCAACCCATGTCTGTTATTTTTTTAACCAACACTGTTTGTCAACCTTTTGTATTTGTGCTGCTTTTTCAGTCATGTTCCCCCCTTTTTTTTTTATCTTTATTTGTATTTGTTCTCAACACATTTTATTCTTCATGCTCTATTAATATTAAGTTCTAGATATTAATGTTCTTCCTGCCCGAAACGCATTACGTAATAGTGGCTTTAGGCATTGTATGTACTAGCTCTACCTATAATTCGATCCATTAATGTAACCTCACTTGTATGTATATACCTTACCTGAATAAACATATTTATTTATATTTATTTATTATACGAGAGTACCTTAGAAACTTCTTTCCAACACCGTAACATTTTTTCTTTCTCCTCACTTGCACAACTACTACTAACATCGAAGGTAATATTATTCATATCTATTTTCTTTGTTATTTCTGTATACCGTTTTACTTTAACCGATCTTTCAACATTTGTCACAACAGGAGGTTGAACACCGCTAACACTACTAGAAAGTGTATGCTCCTGACTATCCTCTATCATCGTTACGTCACGCACATCATTACTTTCTTCTACGCACTTTTCACTTTCTATTTCACGTCCTGTTTTACTTTCAATTACACGTCCTGTTTCACCACCATCTTCACCCCGTCTACCTTCCATAGCCAATTTTTCCAATGCCTCAATCCTCTTATCTAGTTTTTTTAGATACTCCAAAATTTGATTACCAACCTCAGAGGTGACCATATTGTCCTGAACCTTGTCCTCACAAGGTTTCAGTTTTTCCACTGCCTGATCTACTTTCCCTAGGCTCGCCTTTATTTTCTCCGCCCCTTTCTCCCACACATAGGGGCTGTCGTTGGCTTCCAGCTGTTTCCTCCAAGTTCCTCTTGCACAATCTTTCCTCGCTGCGAGGACACATCTATCCTGCTTGCAGGACCCGTCCTAGTCTCTTTCAGATGAGGCTTCATGGGGCATAGAGAGGAACCAGCATTGTGGCTGCCTCGACAGTTGCAACAAAATGGTACGATTTTTTCACTTCTTTCAATCTTGACTCTACACTCTCGCAAGTCGTGTTTTTTCCCACAATACCGACACCTGGGGTCAAACTGGCATTTCCATGCCATATGTCCCCAACGTGAGCACTTCATACACAGTATGGGCTCCTCAACGTATTTTGCAACGTTCCTATAGCCTAGTCCTTGCACAAAAATTTTCTCTGGCGCCTCACCCTTTACCAAGGCAACAACCTGGCTTTGTTTGTCACCACGGACAATGTTTCTCTTTGCCCAGACAACATTATCATTGTTAAGAAGAAGACAGTCAGGATCTAAATAAGTTGGAAACTTGAAAACTATGATCTTTGTGTGCAACATACCTTCTTCTGGGGGAACCATCACTACATTTTCAAAACCAACCGTCGTGAGGCGTTCCACGGCCTGTTCAGTCCCAACTGTTATGTAGGGCCGGTGAAGACCCTCCTTGAAGAGTTTTTCGTAATCCAAGCATTCTTTAGCCAGACGTACCGTCCACGCCAGCTTTTGGTGGAAATTCAATTGGCATGTTGTAGGGAACAACAGCCTCTTCCTTCTATTAAATGGCTTGTCTTGAGTCCTGCTGAGTAGGGTTTCATTCTTTGGTCTCTTTGTAATTTCATCGTCACTCTCACTGTCTCGCTGTCTGTTCATATTTCTCCGTTTCTTTCTGTTAATTGCTACTTCAAACGGTCTGTTATCCTCTTGTCTGTCCTCCTCACTACCACTTAGGCATACCGCCTCAGCCATTTCTTCGACACTGTCAACAATCGAGAACAAATTCACAATATCCTGTATCACCACGTGCAAAAACGAAGAGTGTGGGGCAAGACTCCACCTCCCACCAAGAGCGCCAACCCCGTGACCGCCTGTGACCGTGGTCCAGACACAATTGCTGGTTGGACAATGGGTTCCGTAAGCAACATTCGACCACCCTCGGCCCTACCATTATCACACATCCAAACAATTTGATGTGGTACACTATTTAATTCCTTATTTCTATAGTTTTCAATAAGTTGACACTAATACATAATGTTACAAGGTGTGGGTGTGCGGCATACTATATAATTTACACTCCTTATGTTTTTCACTGACATATCAACACCGTATTGCCAGATATATTTATATCCTAATCTTAATCTCATGTAAATTGAATCCTTCGAATTCCAAGTAGACTTTCCTTTACCATAGGTGAAGGACGAATTTGTATTTATTATTGAATAATGCTTAAGTGTGTTACTACTGTCCACCATTGCCATTCTCTTTATCATTTCTTCACCCTCTTGGATCATCTTGATTCTTGTTTTTATTTGTTTCAAGGTTAACTGACATATAACATCAACAAGAGTTTTTTCAGTGGCTCTTTTCGCTATGTCATCAACTAACTCATTCAACAGTATTCCCACATGTGAAGGGATCCACATGAATCTTACTTTATACCCAGTTTTTTCTAATTTCTTAACATTCTCTCTACACTCTATCACAATTTTCTGGTATACTGGGCGTCTGCTATTTAAAGACTCTAACGCTCCTCTGCTGTCAATAAAGAAGCAAGCATTTTTACCACATTTGACTACTTCCTGTAATCCTGCTAATACACCTTGGAGTTCAGCCTGCGTTGAAGAGACATTGTCAGTTAAGCGGCGTCCAATAACAGTATCTACAGTGCCGATGTCAGTGTACTCCCTGATCAAGACTCCACATCCTGCCTTCCCATCCCTAGCTACTGACCCATCACAATATACATGTAGAGTGTTTTCTGTGGGCAGTTTTCTAATTATACAATCATATGTTGCCCTCAGCTCTCCTATTTCATACATACTTTTTTTCTTTTGCAAGGGAGTAATTACTACATCTACATTACAATCCTCCCATGGTGGACGAGCACGTGGTGTACTGTGTGAGAGAGGACGAGCACGGGGTGTACTGTGTGAGAGGACGAGCACGTGGTGTACTGTGTGAGAGGACGAGCATGTGGTGTACTGTGTGAGAGGACGAGCACGTGGTGTACTGTGTGAGAGGACGAGCACGTGGTGTTCTGTGTGAGAGAGGACGAGCACGTGGTGTACTGTGAGAGAGGACGAGCACGTGGTGTACTGTGAGAGGACGAGCACCTGGTGTACTGTGAGAGAGGACGAGCACGTGGTGTACTGTTTGAGAGGACGAGCACGTGGTGTACTGTGTGAGAGAGGACGAGCACGTGGTGTACTTTGTGAGTGAGAATACACGTCACAGCTTCGTGTCATCCTTCGCAGATGACACAAAAATCAGCATGAAAATTACCTCTGCTGAAGACATTGAAAAACTGCAAACAGATGTCAACAAAGTTTTCGATTGGGCAGCAGAAAATAATATGATGTTTAACAGTGATAAATTTCAGGTACTCAGGTACGGCAAAAATGAGGATCTGAAACATAATACAGGGTACAAAACACAATCAAATCTTCCCATAGTAGAAAAACAGCATGTCAAGGATTTGGGAATAATGATGTCAGACGATCTAACGTTTAGGGAGCATAACCAAGCAAATATCGCATCAGCCAGAAAAATGATCGGATGGATTACGAGAACTTTCAAATCCAGGGATCCCATCACAATGGTTGTACTCTTCAAGTCACTTGTGTTGTCCCGTCTCGAATACTGCTCAGTACTCACTTCCCCCTTCAGAGCAGGAGAGATTGCTGAAATAGAGGGAATACAGAGAACATATACGGCACGCATAGACGAGATAAAACACCTAAATTATTGGGATCGTCTCAAAGCTCTCCAAATGTACTCTCTAGAAAGGAGACGAGAGAGATACCAAATAATATACACGTGGAAAATACTGGAGGGCCAGGTCCCAAATCTACACAGTAAAATAACAACGTACTGGAGTGAACGATATGGAAGAAAATGCAAGATTGAACCAGTGAAGAGCAGAGGTGCCATAGACACAATCAGAGAGCACTGTATAAACATCAGAGGTCCGCGGTTGTTCAACGTCCTCCCAGCGACTATAAGAAATATTGCCGGAACAACCGTGGACATCTTCAAGAGAAAACTGGACTGTTTCCTAAGAGAAGTCCCGGATCAGCCGGGCTGTGGTGGGTATGTGGCTCTGCGGGCCGCTCCAAGCAACAGCCTGGTGGATAAAACTCTCACAAGTCGAGCCTGGCCTCGGGCCGGGCTTGGGGAGTAGAAGAACTCCCAGAACCCCATCAACCAGAACCCCATCAACCAGGTGGTGTGAATTTTCTCTTGGGCACAGCAATACACTCTGTAATAACATCATACTTTATAACATTAGAACATAAGTTATTCATATATACTCTCTTCTTCATCATACACTGTTCACTACTTCCCACCTTTTGAACCGAGAGGATTAATTCATTAGCTCCCCCACCTCTCATTAATCTAATGGCAGAGGCTACATTTATCTCTGAAATTCTATCCCAAATACTCTGCAGATTCAACTCCATCCTCATTATCTCAATCATAGCATTTCTTGGGCATCCTAAGATAATTCTCATGGCTTCATTTTGCACCTTCTCCAACTTGCCCATCCTACCTTTACCAAAACAAGAAATGACAGGTGCAGCATAATCAATAAGAGATCTTACAGTACTCAAGTATATCATTCGTAGCACAGGGACTCCCACTCCCTTTCCACAGCATGCCAAGGCCTTCAGAGGTTGTAATCTCTTCCGACATTGACCCAACAGTCTGTTCATCTCAGCTTCCAAACTCTCATGGGTATATCCAGCATATATGCCTAAATATTTATATATATTAACTCTCTCTATATCTTTACCGTTTATTTTCAATATAATGGGCCTCCGACTTCTACATTCAAACTTAGTTTGTTTTCATTAACCACCAGTTCCATATGGTGACACAGGTTTCCGAAATTGTCCAACACTGTTTGAACCTTTGAAATATCTTTGCCCTGAAACAAAATATCATCGGCATATATCATCGGAGTTACCCCATTTGAGTATCTCTCAGATGCTATCTTATTCATTAGTACATTAAACAGGGTGGGACTCAACACTCCTCCCTGAGGTGTGCCGAGTTCAAAAGACCTCACACCTGACATACAACCTTGATACCACACCTGAGCCTTCCTTTCGTAAAGATAATCCCCTATCCAGCGCAATAATCTCCCTTTAACACCAAGACCAGCTAATTCATATAAAATAACCTCTTTGTTGGCTTTATCAAAAGCTCCTTGTAAATCAATAAAAATTCTATAATAATCATTTTCATTAGCTAGACATTTAATAATATAATCAGAGGTACTTTTCCTTTGAGGAACCCAAACAAATTACTAGACAGCTGATCACCTATATATATAGAAGTCTATTTAAAATGATCCTCTCCATCATTTTACAAAAACACGAGGTTAAAGACACAAGTCTGTACTCTCCATTGGCTTTAGGGATAGGGATGATCATAGCTTTTTTTCCATTTACTGGGAATACTGCCTTCTTTATAACTAATATTAAAGAGGTCTAACAGTGGGCTTTTCGTCATAATGGCAAGTTCATTAAGTATTTCATAAGTTACTCCATCCTCCCCAGGGGCGGTATATTTCCCAACTTTAATCGCCATTATTAGTTCTTCTCTCGTAATGCCTGTGCAAGTGACATCACCACTGTTACCTGTTGTAAGTATAATGCCTGTGCAAGTGACATCACCACTGTTACCTGTTGTAAGTATAAAATCCTTTCTTAGATCTTTCCAAGAATCTAATGACTCTCTCGTTACAGCGGGTAATGAGCTAAGTTTGGCAGCTTCCGCCCATTTATTAACGAGACCATTTGCAATTCTTTGCGGGTCAGGATGTGCAAAAAAATTATGTTTTTTACCCCTTATTTTATTTACGTCTTGCCAGATTTCCTTCAAGTTTCTGTTACTCCCAACTTTCTCTGCAAACTCCTACCAATACTTGCTCCTAATTTCCTTTCTCTTCTCCCCACACAGCCTAGCAACTGCCAGTAAAGCATTCTTCCCTTCCTCAGTCCTACCTATTTATTTATTTATTTATTTTATTTATTCATACAAGAAGGTTCATTGGGAATGTGAGAATATATAATATGGTAATTACAATCTTGTAAAGCCAATAGTACGCGCAGCGTTTCGGGCAGGTCCTTAATCTAAGAAAATTTTTAGTAGGTAAATACTAGCAAAAATTATAAAAAAGAAATGATAACAGTTACATGGCAAGAAAAGAAAAAAGAAAAAAAAAAAGATGAGAGAAAATTGTAGGTACAGTATAATAAAGCACTTAGGTAGCTAAGATTGATTGCAATGAAAGCTTGAATGGTAGTTGACAAAATTTGGTAGGCACAATACAGCAAATGGCTAGCACATAAAGGAAGACAGCAATGAACACAATGATAAGGTTGTTTGGGTTA
>WNGS01093324.1:31316-40638 GCA_020271785.1 Procambarus virginalis | reverse complement strand
GTGGGTGTGTGTGTACTCACCTATATGTACTCACTTATGTGTCTGCAGGATCGAGCATTGACTCTTGGATCCCGCCTTTCGAGCATCAGTTGTTTACAGCAATGACTCCTGTCCCATTTCCCTATCATACCTGGTTTTAAAATTATGAATAGTATTTGCTTCCACAACCTGTTCCTTAAGTGCATTCCATTTTCCCACTACTCTCACGCTAAGAAAACTTCCTAACATCTCTGTGACTCATCTGAGTTTCTAACTTCCATCCTGTCCCCTCGTTCTGTTACTATTCCGTGTGAACATTTCGTCTATGTCCACTCTGTCAATCCCTCTGAGTATTTTATACGTTCCTATCATGTCCCCCTCTCCCTTCTTCTTTCTAGTGTCGTAAGGCATAGTTCCCCCAGGCGCTCCTCATACCCCATCCTCGTAGCTCTGGGACGAGTCTCGTTGCAAACCTCTGAACCTTTTCCAGTTTCATTATGTGTTTCTAGATGGGGACTCCATGATGAGGCGGCATACTCTAAGACTGGCCTCACGTAGGCAGTGTAAAGAGCCCTAAATGCCTCCTTACTTAGGTTTCTGAATGATGTTCTAACTTTTGCCAGTGTAGAGTACGCTGCTGTCGTTATCCTATTTATATGTGCCTCAGGAGATAGATTAGGTGTTACGTCCACACCCAGGTCTCTTTCGCGCGTCGTCACAGGTAGGCTGTTCCCCTTCATTGTGTACTGTCCCTTTGGTCTCCTATCTCCTAGTCCCATTTCCATAACTTTACATTTGCTCGTGTTGAATTCCAGTAGCCATTTCTCTGACCATCTCTGCAACCTGTTCAGGTCCTCTTGGAGGATCCTGCAATCCTCATCTGTCACAACTCTTCTCATCAACTTTGCGTCATCCGCAAACATCGACATGTAGGACTCTACACCCGTAAACATGTCGTTAACATATACAAGAAATAGAATTGGTCCCAGCACCGATCCTTGGGTACTCCACTTGTTACTGTTCGCCAGTCCGACTTCTCGCCCCTTACCGTAACTCTTTGGCTCCTTCCTGTTAGGTAGTTCCTTATCCATGCTAGGACCTTTCCCCCTACCCCCGCCTGCCTCTCGAGTTTGAATAGCAGTCTCATGTGCGGTACTGTATCAAAGGCTTTTTGGCAGTCCAGAAATATGCAGTCTGCTCAACCATCTCTGTCCTGTCTTATCCTCGTTATTTTATCATAGAATTCCAGAAGGTTTGTTAGGCACGATTCCCTGTCCAGAACCAGTTGATGCTTGTTCACAAATCTAACGTTCTCCAGGTGTGCAACCAGTCGTAGCCTAATTATCTTTCCAGTATTTTACAGGGGATGCTTGTCAGTGATACAGGTCTATAGTTAAGTGCCTCCTCCCTATCGCCTTTCTTGAAGATCGGCACGACATTTGCCTTCTTCCAGCAACTAGGCAATTCTCCCGACATAAGTGACTCATTAAAGATCATTGCCAGAGGCACGCTGAGGCCTGCGCTGCTTCTCTTAGTCCACGGTGATACTTTGTCTGGTCCTACTGCTTTAGATGTGTGTGGGGTGTGTGTGGGGGTGTGTGTGGGGGTGTGGTGGGTGGGTGTGTGTGTGGGGGTGTGTGGGGGTGTGTGGGGGTGTGTGTGGGGGGGTGTGAGGGGGTGTGGGGGGGGGTGGGGGTGGGGTGTGGGGGTGTGGGGGTGGTGGGGGGGAGGGTGTGTGGAGGGGGTGTGGGGGGTGTGGGGGGTGGGGGACTAACTGCCTGCTTCACTAGTCTGAGGGTCGATATGACTGTAAATGACGGTGACGTCACCTAGATGAAGGTGACCAGGCTAGGTGAAGGTGACCCAGGCTAGGTGAAGGTGGCCCCAGGCTAGGTGGAAGGTGACCCAGGCTAGGTGAAGGTGACCCCAGGCTAGGTGAAGGTGACCCCAGGCTAGGTGAAGGTGACCCAGGCTAGGTGAAGGTGACCCAGGCTAGGTGAAGGTGGCCCCAGGCTAGGTGAAGGTGGCCCAGGCTAGGTGAAGGTGGCCCAGGCAAGGTGAAGGTGACCAGGTAGGTGAAGGTGGGCCCAGGCTAGGTGAAGGTGGCCAGGCTAGGTGAAGGTGACCCAGGCTAGGTGAAGGTGACCCAGGCTAGGTGAAGGTGACCCAGGCTAGGTGAAGGTGGCCCAGGCTAGGTAAGGTGGCCCAGGCTATGTGAAGGTGACCAGGCTAGGTGAAGGTGACCCAGGCTAGGTGAAGGTGACCCAGGCTAGGTGAAGGTGACCCAGGCTAGGTGAAGGTGACCCCAGGCTAGGTGAAGGTGACCCCAGGCTAGGTGAAGGTGACCCAGGCTAGGTGAAGGTGACCCAGGCTAGGTGAAGGTGACCCAGGCTAGGTGAAGGTGACCCAGGCTGGGTGAAGGTGACCCAGGCTAGGTGAAGGTGACCCAGGCTAGGTGAAGGTGGCCCAGGCTAGGTGAAGGTGACCCAGGCTAGGTGAAGGTGGCCCAGGCTAGGTGAAGGTGACCCAGGCTAGGTGAAGGTGACCCAGGCTAGGTGAAGGTGACCCAGGCTAGGTGATGGTGACCCAGACTAGGTGAGGGGGACCCAGGCTAGGTGAAGGTGGCCAGGCTAGGTGAAGGTGACCCAGGCTAGGTGAAGGTGACCCAGGCTAGGTGAAGGTGACCCAGGCTAGGTGAAGGTGACCCAGGCTAGGTGATGGTGACCCAGGCTAGGTGATGGTGACCCAGGCTAGGTGAAGGTGACCCAGGCTAGGTGAAGGTGACCCAGGCTAGGTGAAGGTGACCCAGGCTAGGTGATGGTGACCCAGGCTAGGTGAAGGTGACCCCAGGCTAGGTGAAGGTGACCAGGCTAGGTGAAGGTGACCAGGCTAGGTGAAGGTGGCCCAGGCTAGGTGAAGGTGACCCAGGCTAGGTGAAGGTGACCCAGGCTAGGTGAAGGTGACCCAGGCTAGGTGAAGGTGACCCAGGCTAGGTGAAGGTGACCCAGGCTAGGTGAAGGTGACCCAGGCTAGGTAAAGGTGACCTAGGCTAGGTGAAGGTGACCCAGGCTAGGTGAAGGTGACCCAGGCTAGGTGATGGTGACCCAGGCTAGGTGAAGGTGACCCCAGGCTAGGTGAAGGTGACCCCAGGCTAGGTGAAGGTGACCCAGGCTAGGTGAAGGTGACCCAGGCTAGGTGAAGGTGACCCAGGCTAGGTGAAGGTGACCCCAGGCTAGGTGAAGGTGACCCAGGCTAGGTGATGGTGACCCAGGCTAGGTGAAGGTGACCCAGGCTAGGTGAAGGTGACCCCAGGCTAGGTGAAGGTGACCCCAGGCTAGGTGAAGGTGACCCAGGCTAGGTGATGGTGACCCAGGCTAGGTGAAGGTGACCCCAGGCTAGGTGAAGGTGACCCAGGCTAGGTGAAGGTGACCCAGGCTAGGTGAAGGTGACCCAGGCTAGGTGAAGGTGACCCCAGGCTAGGTGAAGGTGACCCCAGGCTAGGTGAAGGTGACCCAGGCTAGATGAAGGTGACCCCAGGCTAGGTGAAGGTGACCCAGGCTTGGTGAAGGTGACCCCAGGCTAGGTGAAGGTGACCCAGGCTAGGTGAAGGTGACCCCAGGCTAGGTGATGGTGACCCAGGCTAGGTGAAGGTGACCCAGGCTAGGTGAAGGTGACCCCAGGCTAGGTGATGGTGACCCAGGCTAGGTGAAGGTGACCCAGGCTAGGTGAAGGTGACCCAGGCTAGGTGAAGGTGACCCAGGCTAGGTGAAGGTGACACAGGCTAGGTGAAGGTGGCCCCAGGCTAGGTGAAGGTGACCCAGGCTAGGTGAAGGTGACCCAGGCTAGGTGAAGGTGACCCAGGCTAGGTGAAGGTGACACTAGGGAATAACTCAACAAAATACAACGTAGAAAAAGCATCAAAAATATTTTTACCAAAACTTGAAAACCATTAAAAAAAAATCCCGAAAAAATCGGAATTATCACAGAGGAAAAAATTTCTCTCACATTTAAATTTAATTTAAATAATTTAAAGACATCAAACCAGCAGTTGATGTTGCTTCAAGCGCAGTCTATACCGCCAGGCTCAGGCTGGAAGTATATGAAGACCTTCAATGTAAACTAGTTTACATCTAGAAACATTAATAATAAACTTTCAGCCAAAGACACGACCATACTACGACGTTACACTAAACTTTCTAACGGTTGTAACGAGTGTCTAACAGGTTGTAACGACTCTCTAACAGGTTGTAACGACTGTCTAACGGTTGTATCGACTGTCTAACAGTTGTAACGACTGTCTAACTGGTTGTAACGACTGTCTAACAGTTGTAACGACTGTCTAACAGTTGTAACGACTGTCTAACTGGTTGTAACGACTGTCTAACGGTTGTAACGACTGTCTAACGGTTGTAACGACTGTCTAACGGTTGTAACGACTGTGTAATGGTTGTAACGACTGTCTAAACGGTTGTAACGACTGTCTAACAAAGGTTGTTACGACTGTCTAACAGGTTGTTACGGCTGTCTAACGGTTGTAACGACTGTCTAACTGTTGTAGCGACTGTCTGACGGTTATAAACGACTGTCTAACAGGCTGTAACGACTGTCTAACGGTTTTTCGACTGTCTAACGGCTGTAACGACTGTCTAACAGGTTGTTACGACTGTCTAACAGTTGTAACGACTGTCTAACAGTTGTAACGACTGTCTAACAGTTGTAACGACTGTCTAACGGTGTAACGATTGTCTAACAGGTTGTTACGACTGTCTAACGGCTGTAACGACTGTCTAACGGTTGTTACGATTGTCTAACAGGTTGTTACGACTGTCTAACGGCTGTAACGACTGTCTAACAGGTTGTTACGACTGTCTAACAGGTTGTTACGACTGTCTAACAGGCTGTTACGACTGTCTAACGGTTGTAACGACTGTCTAACAGGCTGTAACGACTGGCTAACAGGTTGTTACGACTGTCTAACAGGTTGTTACGACTGTCTAACGGTTGTAACGACTGTCTAACGGTTGTAACGACTGTCTAACAGTTGTAACAATTGTCTAACAGGTTGTTACGACTGTCTAACAGGTTGTTACGACTGTCTAACGGTGTTACGACTGTCTAACGGTTGTAACGATTGTCTGACAGGTGTTACGACTGCCTAACAGGTTGTTACGACTGTCTAACGGTTGTAACGACTGTCTAACAGGTTGTACCGATTGTCTAACAGGTTGTTACGACTGTCTAACGGTTGTAACGATTGTCTAACGGTGTGTAACGACTGTCTAACAGGCTGTAACGACTGTCTAACAGGTTGTTACGACTGTCTAACGGTTGTAACGACTGTAACAGACTGTAACGACTGTCTAACGGGTTGTAACGACTGTCTAACAGGTTGTAACGACTGTCTAACAGGTTAAGCTACTGTCTAACAAGTTGTAACAACTCTAGCAGGTCATAACTACTGTCTAACAAGCTGTAACAAGCGGAAAATAAGGAGAGTTACATTGGGTGTTTATAAAGTAGATCCCATAAAATAGCACTTGGTAAACTCACAGTAGAAACAATATGTAAACTAGGTCCCATAAACTAGCAGTTTGTAAACTAGCTCACCAAATAGCAATAGCAGTAAACCATAAAGGAAGCAGCAATATTTAAGCTAGTTCCCCCAAAGTAACAGGAAAACCTAGCACATGTACCAAGTAAACTAGCTTCCATACAGGTAGCATGTAAACTAGCTTCCATATAGGTAGCATGTAAACTAGCTTCCATATAGGTAGCATGTAAACTAGCTTCCATATAGGTAGCATGTAAACTAGCTTCCATATAGGTAGCATGTAAACTAGCTTCCATATAGGTAGCATGTAAACTAGCTTCCATACAGGTAGCATGTAAACTAGCTTCCATATAGGTAGCATGTAAACTAGCTTCCATACAGGTAGCATGTAAACTAGCTTCCATATAGGTAGCATGTAAACTAGCTTCCATATAGGTAGCATGTAAACTAGCTTCCATATAGGTAGCATGTAAACTAGCTTCCATATAGGTAGCATGTAAACTAGCTTCCATATAGGTAGCATGTAAACTAGCTTCCATATAGGTAGCATGTAAACTAGCTTCCATATAGGTAGCATGTAAACTAGCTTCCATATAGGTAGCATGTAAACTAGCTTCCATATAGGTAGCATGTAAACTAGCTTCTATATAGGTAGCATGTAAACTAGCTTCCATATAGGTAGCATGTAAACTAGCTTCCATATAGGTAGCATGTAAACTAGTTTCCATACAGGTAGCATGTAAACTAGCTTCCATATAGGTAGCATGTAAACTAGCTTCCATATAGGTAGCATGTAAACTAGCTTCCATATAGGTAGCATGTAAACTAGCTTCCATATAGGTAGCATGTAAACTAGCTTCCATATAGGTAGCATGTAAACTAGCTTCCATATAGGTAGCATGTAAACTAGCTTCCATATAGGTAGCAGTTACAGGAGAGGTAGCAAAAGGTAGCACAGTGATCATAGTAATCAAAAGTGATCACATTAATCACATTGATCGCAGTAAGTGCCAATTTATTCATACAGAACTGATCGTAACCCAGATATTAATTAATGTATTACGCCGTCACAAAATTATACACGGAAAGAATTGAGTTGTAATCATGCGGTAGACTAATGTAAACTGTACGAGGTAGACTAGTGTAAACTATACGAGCTAGACTAGTGTAAACGGTACGAGCTAGATTAGCGTAAACTGTGGATATTCCATATACTAGTGTAAACTCCGGGTATTAAATACACTAGTGTAAACTCCGGGTATTAAATACACTAGTGTAAACTCCGGGTGTTAAATACACTAGTGTAAACTCCGGGTATTAAATACACTAGTGTAAACTCCGGGTGTTAAATACACTAGTGTAAACTCCGGGTATTAAATACACTAGTGTAAACTTTGGGTATTTCATAGAGTAATGAATAATTCCTGAATAAAATAATTTATTAAGAGCATAATGTTTTGAATGACAATATAAACTTAATGAAAAAAATCATTGTGTTAATGAAATATATTTCACGCGAATAATTGTGATACACATCAGTATTTTATTCGTGGGGGGGGGGAGGCAGAGGGCCACACCTACAGGTGTGTGGTGGGGAGGGAGCCAGAGGGCCACACCTACAGGTGTGTGGTGGGGAGGGATCCACACCTGCAGGTGTGTGGTGGGGAGGAAGCCAGAGGGCTACACCTGCAGGTGTGTGGTGGGGGAGGGAGGCAGAGGGCTACACCTGCAGCTGTGTGGTGGGGAAGGAGCCACACCTACAGGTGTGTAGTGGGGAGGGAGCCAGAGGGCCACACCTGCGGGTGTGTGGTGGGGGAGGGAGCCAGAGGGCCACACCTGCGGGTGTGTGGTGGGGGAGGGAGCCAGAGGGCCACACCTGCGGGTGTGTGGTGGGGGAGGGAGCCAGAGGGCCACACCTGCGGGTGTGTGGTGGGGACAGGGTCTTCAGTGTGGTGGAAATCTCTCTCTCTCTCTCTCTCTCTCTCTCTCTCTCTCTCTCTCTCTCTCTCTCTCTCTCTCTCTCTCTCTCTCTCTCTCTCTCTCTCTCACTCTCTCTCTCACTCTCTCTCTCTCTCTCTCTCTCTCTCTCTCTCTCTCTCTCAGCACCCATCTCAGGGCCGGAGTGCTGAGAACTTGCTCAGTCATTACTGCAAGATCTGTACTCAACACTTGCAACTTCCGGTGTAAATGTCTTCTGTGTCTGCAGTATCTTATTGCTGGTGTTGAGCTCTTAGTGGGGGGGGGGATGTGGGGAGGTGGGGGGATGGAGGGGGAATGGTGGGGGGGAGTCTGTAGGGGTGCTGGAGGGTGGCGTGGGGGAGGTGGGTGAAGGTGGGTGGGTGAAGGTGGTATAAATCATCTTAAATCATTATTTATGTTTTAAATGGTGTTGAAACGTGTGTCAGCGTCACACATGCCGCTGATGTTACAATGTTTACATGTGTGGCCAACATGGGCCCGCCCCCAAGTTCATGGACCACATGGGCCCCCAAGTTCGGGCACCACATGGGCACCCAAGTTCATGGACCACATGGGCCCCCAAGTTCAGGCACCACATGGGCCCCCCAAGTTCAGGCACCACATGGGCCCCCAAGTTCATGAACCACATGGGCCCCCAAGTTCATGGACCACATGGGCCCCCAAGTTCATGGACCACATGGGCCCCCAAGTTCATGGACCACATGGGCCCCCAAGTTCAGGCACCACATGGGCCCCCAAGTTCAGGCACCACATGGGCCCCCAAGTTCATGAACCACATGGGCCCCCCAAGTTCAGGCACCACATGGGCCCCCCAAGTTCAGGCACCACATGGGCCCCCCAAGTTCAGGCACCACATGGGCCCCCCCAAGTTCAGGCACCACATGGGCCCCCCAAGTTCAGACACCACATGGGCCCCCAAGTTCAGGCACCACATGGGCCCCCAAGTTCATGAACCACATGGGCCCCCAAGTTCATGGACCACATGGACCCCCAAGTTCAGACACCACATGGGCCCCCAAGTTCATGGACCACATGGGCCCCCAAGTTCAGACACCACATGGGCCCCCCAAGTTCAGACACCACATGGGCCCCCAAGTTCAGACACCACATGGGCCCCCAAGTTCATGAACCACATGGGCCCCCAAGTTCAGGCACCACATGGGCCCCCAAGTTCATGAACCACATGGGCCCCCAAGTTCAGGCACCACATGGGCCCCCAAGTTCAGGCACCACATGGACCCCCAAGTTCAGGCACCACATGGGCGCCCCCAAGTTCAGGCACCACATGGGCCCCCAAGTTCATGAACCACATGGGCCCCCAAGTTCATGAACCACATGGGGCCTCCAAGTTCATGAACCACATGGACCCCCAAGTTCATGGACCACATGGGCCCCCAAGTTCAGGCACCACATGGGCGCCCCCAAGTTCAGGCACCACATGGACCCCCAAGTTCAGGCACCACATGGGCCCCCAAGTTCAGGCACCACATGGGCCCCCAAGTTCAGGCACCACATGGGCCCCCAAGTTCAGGCACCACATGGACCCCCCAAGTTCAGGCACCACATGGGCCCCCAAGTTCAGGCACCACATGGGCCCCCAAGTTCAGACACCACATGGGCCCCCAAGTTCAGGCACCACATGGGCCCCCAAGTTCAGACACCACATGGGCCCACAAGTTCAGACACCACATGGGCCCCCAAGTTCATGGACCACATGGGCCCCCAAGTTCAGGCACCACATGGACCTCCAAGTTCAGGCACCACATGGGCCCCCAAGTTCATGAACCACATGGGCCCCCAAGTTCAGGCACC
>WNGS01093324.1:13816-26316 GCA_020271785.1 Procambarus virginalis | reverse complement strand
TGTCTGACGACCTAACGTTTAGGGAGCATAACCAAGCAAATATTGTGACAGCCAGAAAAATGATCGGATGGATTACGAGAACTTTCAAATCCAGGGATCCCATCACAATGGTTGTACTCTTCAAGTCACTTGTGTTGTCCAGTCTTGAGTACTGCTCAGTGCTCACTTCCCCCTTCAGAGCAGGAGAGATTGCTGAAATAGAGGGAATACAGAGAACATATACGGCACGAATAGACGAGATAAAGCACTAAATTATTGGGGTCGTCTCAAAGCTCTCCAAATGTACTCTCTAGAAAGGAGACGAGAGAGATACCAAATAATATATACATGGAAAATACTGGAGGGCCAGGTCCCAAATCTACACAGTAAATATCAACGTACTGGAGTGAACGATATGGAAGAAAATGCAGAATAGAACCAGTGAAGAGCAGAGGTGCCATAGACACAATCAGAAAACACTGTATAAACATCAGAGGTCCGCGGCTGTTCAACATCCTCCCAGCGACTATTAGAAATATTGCTGGAACAACCGTGGACATCTTCAAGAGAAAACTAGATTGTTTCCTCCAAGGAGTGCCGGACCAACCAGGCTGTGATGGGTATGTGGCCCTGCGGGCCGCTCCAAGCAACAGCCTGGTGGACCAAATTCTCAAAAGTCAAGCCTGGCTTCGGGCCGGGCTTGGGGAGTAGAAGAACTCCCAGAACCCCATCAAGGTGGTGGTGCTGGTAGGTGGTAAAAGGTGCTGATGAGATATCCCTTCAACTTACAGTGCGTAAGGCTTGCCAACACTACTACTACCAAAAATGGGACTGCCAACACTAAACCTGCCAACACCAGGCCTGCCAACACTAAACTGCCAACACCAGGCCTGCCAACACCAGACCTGCCAACACCAGACCTGCCAACACCAGGTCTGCCAACACCAGACCTGCCAACACCAGACCTGCCAACACCAGACCTGCCAACACCAGGTCTGCCAACACCAGACCTGCCAACACCAGACCTGCCAACACCAGACCTGCCAACACCAAACCTGCCAACACCAGGTCTGCCAACACCAGGCCTGCCAACACCAAGCCTGCCAACACCAGGCTTACCAACACCAAGCCTGCCAACAATAAACCTGCCAACACCAGGCCTGCCAACACCAAGCCTGCCAACACCAGACCTGCCAACACCAAGCCTGCCAACACCAGGTCTGCCAACACCAGGTCTGCCAGCACCAAGCCTGCCAACACTAAACCTGCCAACACCAGGCCTGCCAACACCAAGCCTGCCAACATCAGACCTGCCAACACCAAGCCTGCCAACACCAAGCCTGCCAACACCAGGCCTGCCAATACCAAGCCTGCCAATACCAGGTCTGCCAACTCCAGGCCTGCCAACACCAAACCTGCCAACACCAATCATGCCAGCACTAAACCTGCTAACACCAGCCCTGCCAACACCAAGCCTGCCAACACCAAGCCTGCCAACACCAAGCCTGCCAACACCAGGTCTGCCAGCACCAAGCCTGCCAACACTAAACCTGCCAACACCAGGCCTGCCAACACCACACCTGCCAACACCACACCTGCCAACACCAGACCTGCCAACATCAGACCTGCCAACACCACACCTGCCAACACCACACCTGCCAACACTACACCTGTCAACACCAGACCTGCCAACACCAGACCTGCCAACACCACACATGCCAACACCACACCTACCAACACCACACCTGCCAACACCAAGCCTGCCAACACCACACCTGCCAACACCATACCTGCCAACACCAGACCTGCCAACGCCAGGTCTGCCAACACCAGGTCTGCCAACGCCAGACCTGCCAACACCACACCTGCCAACACCAGGTCTACCAACACCACACCTGCCAACACCACACCTGCCAACACCACACCTGCCAACACCACACCTGCCAACACAAGGCCTGCCAACACCAAACCTGCCAACACCAAGCCTGCCAACACCACACCTGCCAACACCACACCTGCCAACACCAGACCTGCCAACACCACAACCTGCCAACACCACAACCTGCCAACACCACACCTGCCAACACAAGACCTGCCAACACCAAACCTACCAACACCACACCTGCCAACACCACACCTGCCAACATCAGACCTGCCAACACCACACCTGCCAACACCACGCCTGCCAACACCACACCTGCCAACACCACACCTACCACCACACCTGCCAACATCAAACCTGCCAACACCAAACCTGTCAACATCAAACCAGCCAACACCAGGTCTGCCAACACCACACCTGCCAACACCACACCTGCCAACACCACACCTGCCAACACCACACCTGCCAATACCAAGCCTGCCAACACCAAACCAGCCAACACCAAGCCTGCCAACACCACACCTGCCAACACCAGGCGTGCCAACACTAAACCTGCCAACACCAAGCGTGCCAACACCACACCTGCCAACACCACACCTGCCAACATCAAACCTGCCAACACGACACCTACCACCACACCTGCCAACATCAAACCTGCCAACACCAAACCTGTCAACATCAAACCAGCCAACACCAGGTCTGCCAACACCAGGTCTGCCAACACCACACCTGCCAACACCACACCTGCCAATACCAAGCCTGCCAACACCAAACCAGCCAACACCAAGCCTGCCAACACCACACCTGCCAACACCAGGCGTGCCAACACTAAACCTGCCAACACCAAGCGTGCCAACACCACACCTGCCAACACCACACCTGCCAACACCACACCTGCCAACACCACACCTACCACCACACCTGCCAACATCAAACCTGCCAACACCAAACCTGTCAACTTCAAACCAGCCAACACCAGGTCTGCCAACACCAGGTCTGCCAACACCACACCTGCCAACACCACACCTGCCAACACCACACCTGCCAATACCAAGCCTGCCAACACCAAACCAGCCAATACCAAGCCTGCCAACACCACACCTGCCAACACCAGGCGTGCCAACACTAAACCAGCCAACACCAAGCGTGCCAACACCACACCTGCCAACACCACATCTGCCAACACCACACCTGCCAACATCAAACCTGCCAACACCAAACCTGCCAACACCAAACCAGCCAACACCAAGCCTGCCAACACCACACCTGCCAACACCAGGCGTGCCAACACTAAACCTGCCAACACCAAGCCTGCCAACACCACACCTGCCAACACCACACCTGCCAACACCACACCTGCCAACATCAAACCTGCCAACATCAAAACTGCCAACACCAAACCAGCCAACACCAGGTCTGCCAATACCAGGCCTGCCAACACCAGGTCTGCTAACACCAGACCTGCCAAAACCACACCTGCCAACACCACACCTGCCAACACCAAACCAGCCACACTACATCTGCCAACACCACACCTGCCAACACCAGGTCTGCCAACACCAAACCAGCCAACACCAGGTCTGCTAACACCAGACCTGCCAAAACCACACCTGCCAACACCACACCTGCCAACACCAGACCTGCCAACACCACACCTGCCAACTCCAAACCAGCCAACACCACATCTGCCAACACCACACCTGCCAACACCAAACCTGCCAACACCACACCTGCCAACACCACACCTGCCAACACCAGGCCTGCCAACACCAAACCTGCCAACACCACACCTGCCAACACCAGGCCTGCCAACACCACACCTGCCAACATCACACCTGCCAACACCATACCTGCCAACACCAGACCTACCAACACCACACCTGCCAACATCACACCTGCCAACACCATACCTGCCAACACCAGACCTACCANGTAACGCCACAGGCCTATTAACATACATCGAAGTTGATTTACCGCACATTCTTGTGAGACGTCACACAATGTACACATACAGTACCATCACTTTCATGGACAAACTACAGCAGGCCACTTTTCATTCCTCAACGTATATGCCAGAAGCCAGAAACTCAATGTATCATTGCTCCAGATCTAGACAATCATGGGACAATATACATGGGAGATTTTAATGCTAGACATATTACGCTGGGAGACATTACTAACAACGATAATGGATGCAAATTTATCAATATGTTTATGACAACAGATTAACCGTGTATACTACGGATACCCAACTTATTTATTGGGAGCAGACTTGATTATGTAATGGGTAGAAACCTAGTGCAAGATAGGATGGAATGTTCGTTGGTAAATCACTTGGTTAGATCACTATGCAGTTTCTGCTCCTATGAGGTACAGTGTGATGTACCTAATAGACTCAGAGACGGAAATGAATATTCCATATGGCCTTGCATGAGCACTTTATTAATTGTATATCAACAATGGTATCAAGATACACAATAACGAATGTAGAAAGCCTTCTCCAGAGATCTCGTTGATACGTATTACTACCTACTACGACACATGGTGTGGTTGGGGAACAAGTTCGTAAACCTAGCAGAAGTCGGCAACACCTGCCTCACCCAAGTGGGGTCCTTGACCCCGTATTGTTAAAGAACATGAACGAGTAAAGCACTTGGAGATACGTACAAACGAAACCAAAGCACAAGGTGACTTGCATGCATTCTAGTTGCAAAGAGAGAGGTGAGAGACATGAGCAACGTTAGACGTAATAAACATTGGGAAGAGTTCCTACAAAGTATAAATGAGCAAACAACACTTGTTGAAGTTTGGGAAAAGATACGAAAAATCTCTAGAAGCAACCCAACCAAACCACTGCACCACAAACCACTAGAACAAGCAAACATTCTCCTTGATCAGTGGGCACTAACATCGAGCTACGACTCACTTCCAATTAACATACAGCATAAACTTCTTAATGACACACGCCCCAACAGACAACGAACCATCAATCTTGCCTGTACAGCTATCGACGTGTCGGACCTTAATGATGTAACTGAATGGGAATTTAATCATGCACTAAAGATGGGAAAATCAACTGCTCCTGGAGAGGACGGTATTACTTACAGTCTACTGAGATTAGTCTCACAAGTACCAGGTAATCCACTGTTAGTGTTGTACAGAATGAGTTTACGTGAAGGAGTATTACCTGATGCTTGGACACAGAGTGTCATTGTTCCCATCCCCAAACCACACTCAGATAATTATAGACCCATATCTCTAACATCGTGTGTCTGTAAAGTGCTTGAACGTATTGTTCTTAACAGACTCGTGTATCGTATACAGGGGCACCTGTCACCTCAACTGTTTGGATTTATGCCTGGGCTCAGTACACAACACTGTTTTGCTGAATACTTCGCACATATTGAAGCTTCCCCTCAAACAGTCTTCATCGACCTAACAGCAGCTTTGATACAGCAAACAGAGAAATCATACTGGAACAGCTTGCCGAGCTGGGAATACAAGGAAAATTAGAAAATTACTGAAATGGATAAATGGCTATTTGTCTAATCGAACAGCATATGTTTTTGTTTAATGGTGTTAAAAGCACAGAGAGCAAACAACTAGGTGAGTACACACACACACACACACCACACACACACACACACACACACACACACACACACTTTGTAACACAGCACCAACATGGATTCAGGGATGGCAGGTCCTGCCTCACAGGGTTACTTGAATTCTACGACCAGGTAATAAAAATAAGGCAAGAAAGAGAAGGGTGGGCAGACTGCATATTTTTGGATTGTCAGAAAGCCTTTAATACAGTGCCACACAAGAGGCTAGTAAAAAAAGCTGGAGATGCAGGCTGGAGTGAAAGGGAAGGTACTTCATTGGATACAGGAGTACCTAAGCAACTGAGACAACGAGTCAGTGTGAGGGGTGAGGTCCCAGATTGGCGAAAAAAAAAAGCTGGAAAAAGTGCAAAGGTATGCCACTAGACTAGTCCCAGAACTAAGAGGCATGGGTTACGAGGAAAGGCTGCGGGAAATGTACCTTATGACACTGGAAGACAGAAGAGTTTTTTTTTTATTATTTTCTACCACAGACGTGGCCACACATTTACAATGATAACCAGCATATATACATTTTCTTCTGTCCTCCATGGACAGGGTTAGAGATGTGTTAAACATATATTTCAATGGTTTATTGAACAATCAACCACTGAAGGTGAGTCGGTGCTTTTAAAATGCTAAGCTAACCTATATACGTAAATACATAGATACACAGATTTAGGTATGCTTTACATAAAGTGCTCGATGTGTCTTCTACAGTGTCATTAATGTACATTTACAAAGGTGAAATGTAATTCTGATCAGCTTCCATATATACTTTATACCCATACATATGCATACACACACACATATACATATATACACACATGCATTCACAGACATTTGTCTCATTCACTCTGACAGGGTGAGATAGCTGATAAAGAAACTAGTGTGCAATTAAGCACTTAATCACTGAAGGTGATTAAGGTGCTTTTACAAGCTCAGGTTATATAGTTACATCATATACATTGTATAATTAATCTATTACATGGTCAATCTTGGGTACAAGTCCAATATATCATCAAGTGTTCCAGTACTCATATAGTAATTACAGAGTTCAGCATACCTTAGCCCAGGAGGGCGAAAGTCAGCCAGTATGGGACATTCTACAATATAATATTCAAGAGAGTGCATGTTTTCTCTTTCACAAAGTTGACACATAGTGTACTCGACATTTGGGTTTTGAGAAAGCTGCCAGATACGTCTATATCCCAGGCGTATTCTGGCCACTATAACATCACATTGCCGGGTTCTTGTTCTTTTAGTCCCATATGTGAATGTTTCCTCACGATATCTATCATAATATTTAATGCTACAACTTTCAGGTCTTTGTGAATTTGTTAGGTCGGTGAGATCTTCATTAGATATTTGTTTAAGTATTCTCTTTGTCACTGCTAATTAAATACCCATATCAATTTCTACCACTGGTTTTCTACAGGCTGTCTTTGCAAGCATATCAACAGTGTCATGCCTTAAGATGTCAACATGTGTTGGTATCCATAGGAATTTAATTTCAAATCTGTTTTCTATAGCAGCTAAAATATTCATTCGAATATCACTGACTATTTTCTGGGTGTCACTACTATGTGCGTTCAATGCCAGGAGTGCACTCTGCGAGTCACAGTATATAAGTCCACTGCTTTTGTCTTTTAAAAATTCAATGGCAAGGTATATGCCTGCAAGTTCGGTTTGAGTTGTACTTGCCCAGTCATTGACGCGCTTCATTGCTGTACGTACGAGAGAAGATTGTTCAAATACATTACATGCACATCCGGTACATCGTCCACCCTCTTTTACAGAGCCGTCGGTATAGCACTGATACACATCGCTACCCATACTCTGAGTACTTTCAGTGATGCCTTTCAGTGTCAACTGTTTTAAAAATGTAGAGTGCACACTATCTTTCTTGGGCGCATTTAGAAAATCAACTGATAAATCCCAGTTATCCCATGGAGTAATTGGTTGATTAATGCCTCCTACTATCATCCTCTGTTTCAATCCTCCTCATAATTTTTGCATCGTCGGCAAACATTGAGAGGAACGAATCTATACCCTCTGGGAGATCATTTACATATACCAGAAACAGTATAGGTCCAACGACGGACCCCTGCGGGACTCCACTTGTAACGTCTCGCCAATCTGAGACCTCACCCCTCACACAGACTCGTTGTCTCCTGTTGCTTAGGTACTCCTTTATCCAATGGAGTACTTTCTCTTTCACTCCAGCCTGCATCTCCAGCTTTCTCACTAGCCTCTTGTGTGGCACTGAATCAAAAGCTTTCTAACAATTCAATAATATGCAGTCTGTCCACCCTTCTCTTTCTTGCCTTATTTTTGTTGCCTGGTCGTAGAATTCAAGTAACCCTATGAGGCAGGACCTGCCATCCCTGAACCCATGTTGATACTGTGTTACAAAGTTCCTTCGCTCCAGATGCTCCACTAGCTTTTTTCGCACAATCTTCTCCATCAGCTTGCATGGTATGCAGGTTAGGGACACTGGCCTGTAGTTAAGTGCCTCCTGTCTATCCCCTTTCTTGTAAATCGGGACTACGTTAGCTGCTTTCCAAATATCTGGCAGTTCCCCTGTTGCCAGTGATTTGTTATACACTATGGAGAGTGGTAGGCACAGTTCTTCTGCTCCTTCCTTTAGTATCCAAGGGGTGATTCCATCTGGGCCTATAGCCTTTGTCAAATCCAACTCTAGTAAACACTTCCTTACTTCCCCGCTGGTAATCTCAAACTCTTCCAGTAGTTCCTGGTTAGCTATTCCCTCTCTTATCTCTGGAATTTCTCCTTGCTCTAAGGTGAAGACCTCCTGGAATTTGTTATTCAGTTCGTCATACACTTCCTTGTCATTTGCAATTAATCCTTCCGCCCCTATCCATAATGTGTGTTGTGTGTGTGTGTGTGTGTGTGTGTGTGTGTGTGTGTGTTTGTGTGTGTGTGTGTGTGTACTCACCTATATGTACTCACCTATATGTGTCTGCAGGATCGAGCATTGACTCTTGGATCCCGCCTTTCGAGCATCAGTTGTTTACAGCAATGACTCCTATCCCATTTCCCTATCATACCTGGTTTTAAAATTATGAATAGTATTGGCTTCCACAACCTGTTCCTTAAGTGCATTCCATTTTCCCACTACTCTCACGCTAAAAGAAAACTTCCTAACATCTCTGTGACTCATCTGAGTTTCTAACTTCCATCCATGTCCCCTCGTTCTGTTACTATTCCGTGTGAACATTTCGTCTATGTCCACTCTGTCAATCCCTCTGAGTATTTTATACGTTCCTATCATGTCCCCCTCTCCCTTCTTCTTTCTAGTGTCGTAAGGCATAGTTCCCCCAGGCGCTCCTCATACCCCATCCCTCGTAGCTCTGGGACGAGTCTCGTTGCAAACCTCTGAACCTTTTCCAGTTTCATTATGTGTTTCTTTAGATGGGGACTCCATGATGAGGCGGCATACTCTAAGACTGGCCTCACGTAGGCAGTGTAAAGAGCCCTAAATGCCTCCTTACTTAGGTTTCTGAATGATGTTCTAACTTTTGCCAGTGTAGAGTACGCTGCTGTCGTTATCCTATTTATATGTGCCTCAGGAGATAGATTAGGTGTTACGTCCACACCCAGGTCTCTTTCGCGCGTCGTCACAGGTAGGCTGTTCCCCTTCATTGTGTACTGTCCCTTTGGTCTCCTATCTCCTAGTCCCATTTCCATAACTTTACATTTGCTCGTGTTGAATTCCAGTAGCCATTTCTCTGACCATCTCTGCAACCTGTTCAGGTCCTCTTGGAGGATCCTGCAATCCTCATCTGTCACAACTCTTCTCATCAACTTTGCGTCATCCGCAAACATCGACATGTAGGACTCTACACCCGTAAACATGTCGTTAACATATACAAGAAATAGAATTGGTCCCAGCACCGATCCTTGTGGTACTCCACTTGTTACTGTTCGCCAGTCCGACTTCTCGCCCCTTACCGTAACTCTTTGGCTCCTTCCTGTTAGGTAGTTCCTTATCCATGCTAGGACCTTTCCCCCTACCCCCGCCTGCCTCTCGAGTTTGAATAGCAGTCTCATGTGCGGTACTGTATCAAAGGCTTTTTGGCAGTCCAGAAATATGCAGTCTGCCCAACCATCTCTGTCCTGTCTTATCCTCGTTATTTTATCATAGAATTCCAGAAGGTTTGTTAGGCACGATTTCCCTGTCCAGAACCCATGTTGATGCTTGTTCACAAACCTAACGTTCTCCAGGTGTGCAACCAGTCGTAGCCTAATTATTCTTTCCAGTATTTTACAGGGGATGCTTGTCAGTGATACAGGTCTATAGTTAAGTGCCTCCTCCCTATCGCCTTTCTTGAAGATCGGCACGACATTTGCCTTCTTCCAGCAACTAGGCAATTCTCCCGACATAAGTGACTCATTAAAGATCATTGCCAGAGGCACGCTGAGGGCCTGCGCTGCTTCTCTTAGTATCCACGGTGATACTTTGTCTGGTCCTACTGCTTTAGATGTGTGTGGTGTGTGTGTGTGTGTGTGTGTGTGTGGTGTGTGTGTGGTGTGTGTGTGTGGGTGTGTGTGGGTGTGTGTGTGGGGTGTGTGAGGGTGTGTGGGGGGTGGGGGTGTGGGGGGTGGGGGGTGGGGGGGGGTGGGGGGGGTGTGTGGGGGGGTGTGGGGGTGTGGGGTGGGGGACTAACTGCCTGCTTCACTAGTCTGAGGGTCGATATGACTGTAAATGACGGTGACGTCACCTAAGATGAAGGTGACTCAGGCTAGGTGAAGGTGACCCAGGCTAGGTGAAGGTGGCCCCAGGCTAGGTGAAGGTGACCCAGGCTAGGTGAAGGTGACCCCAGGCTAGGTGAAGGTGACCCCAGGCTAGGTGAAGGTGACCCAGGCTAGGTGAAGGTGACCCAGGCTAGGTGAAGGTGGCCCCAGGCTAGGTGAAGGTGGCCCAGGCTAGGTGAAGGTGGCCCAGGCTAGGTGAAGGTGACCCCAGGCTAGGTGAAGGTGGCCCAGGCTAGGTGAAGGTGGCCCAGGCTAGGTGAAGGTGACCCAGGCTAGGTGAAGGTGACCCCAGGCTAGGTGAAGGTGACCCAGGCTAGGTGAAGGTGGCCCAGGCTAGGTAAAGGTGGCCCAGGCTAGGTGAAGGTGACCCAGGCTAGGTGAAGGTGACCCAGGCTAGGTGAAGGTGACCCAGGCTAGGTGAAGGTGACCCCAGGCTAGGTGAAGGTGACCCCAGGCTAGGTGAAGGTGACCCCAGGCTAGGTGAAGGTGACCCAGGCTAGGTGAAGGTGACCCAGGCTAGGTGAAGGTGACCCAGGCTAGGTGAAGGTGACCCAGGCTGGGTGAAGGTGACCCCAGGCTAGGTGAAGGTGACCCAGGCTAGGTGAAGGTGGCCCAGGCTAGGTGAAGGTGACCCAGGCTAGGTGAAGGTGGCCCAGGCTAGGTGAAGGTGACCCAGGCTAGGTGAAGGTGACCCAGGCTAGGTGAAGGTGACCCAGGCTAGGTGATGGTGACCCAGACTAGGTGATGGGGACCCAGGCTAGGTGAAGGTGACCTAGGCTAGGTGAAGGTGGCCCAGGCTAGGTGAAGGTGACCCAGGCTAGGTGAAGGTGACCCAGGCTAGGTGAAGGTGACCCAGGCTAGGTGAAGGTGACCCAGGCTAGGTGATGGTGACCCAGGCTAGGTGATGGTGACCCAGGCTAGGTGAAGGTGACCCCAGGCTAGGTGAAGGTGACCCAGGCTAGGTGAAGGTGACCCAGGCTAGGTGATGGTGACCCAGGCTAGGTGAAGGTGACCCCAGGCTAGGTGAAGGTGACCCAGGCTAGGTGAAGGTGACCCAGGCTAGGTGAAGGTGGCCCAGGTTAGGTGAAGGTGACCCAGGCTAGGTGAAGGTGACCCCAGGCTAGGTGATGGTGACCCAGGCTAGGTGAAGGTGACCCAGGCTAGGTGAAGGTGACCCCAGGCTAGGTGAAGGTGACCCAGGCTAGGTGAAGGTGACCCCAGGCTAGGTGAAGGTGACCCCAGGCTAGGTGAAGGTGACCCCAGGCTAGGTGATGGTGACCCAGGCTAGGTGAAGGTGACCCCAGGCTAGGTGAAGGTGACCCAGGCTAGGTGAAGGTGACCCCAGGCTAGGTGAAGGTGACCCAGGCTAGGTGAAGGTGACCCCAGGCTAGGTGAAGGTGACCCCAGGCTAGGTGAAGGTGACCCAGGCTAGATGAAGGTGACCCCAGGCTAGGTGAAGGTGACCCAGGCTTGGTGAAGGTGACCCCAGGCTAGGTGAAGGTGACCCCAGGCTAGGTGAAGGTGACCCCAGGCTAGGTGATGGTGACCCAGGCTAGGTGAAGGTGACCCAGGCTAGGTGAAGGTGACCCCAGGCTAGGTGTGATGGTGACCCAGGCTAGGTGAAGGTGACCCAGGCTAGGTGAAGGTGACCCAGGCTAGGTGAAGGTGACCCAGGCTAGGTGAAGGTGGCCCCAGGCTAGGTGAAGGTGACCCAGGCTAGGTGAAGGTGGCCCCAGGCTAGGTGAAGGTGACCCAGGCTAGGTGAAGGTGACACTAGGGGATAACTCAACAAAATACAACGTAGAAAAAGCATCAAAATATTTTTACCAAACTTGAAAACCATTAAAAAAAAAATCCCGAAAAAATCGGAATTATCACAGAGGAAAAAATTTCTCTCACATTTAAATTTAATTTAAATAATTTAAAGACATCAAACCAGCAGTTGATGTTGCTTCAAGCGCAGTCTGTACCGCCAGGCTCAGGCTGGAAGTATATGAAGACCTTCAATGAAAAATAGTTTACATCTAGAAACATTAATAAGTAAACTTTCAGCCAAAGACAAGACCATACTACGACGTTACTACAACTTTCTAACGGTTGTAACGAGTGTCTAACAGGTTGTAACGACTCTCTAACAGGCTGTAACGACTGTCTAACGGTTGTAACGACTGTCTAACAGTTGTAACGACTGTCTAACGGTTGTAACGACTGTCTAACAGTTGTAACGACTGTCTAACTGGTGTAACGACTGTCTAACA
>WNGS01093322.1:29943-44445 GCA_020271785.1 Procambarus virginalis | reverse complement strand
GGCAATACAACGTGCTGTTAAAGTTCTGCATCGGGACTTACGCATTTACGGCCGACATCAGCAAGGCTTTCCTTAGGGTAGGTCTCCAAGAAGACCGTAACTACACAAAGTTCCTATGGATCAAGGATCCTAACAATCCAAACAGTGAATTAATCACGTACGGGTTTGCGTCTGTTTTGTTTGGTGCCATGTATTCCCGGTTTCTGATTCAAGCTACCTTAGACATGCACTTGAAGAAGTCCAATAGCCCAAATAAAACAGAAATTAGCAATAACTTGTATGTGGACAATTTCCAAGGAACAACCAGCAGTGAAAGTAAACTGCTGAACATATACCATGAGGCCAATTGAGAATTAATGGGAGCAAATATGCCTCTCCAGTCTTGGGTCTCCAACAATGCCAAATTAAATCAACTGATCGAAACTGATTTTCCTGATTACCAGGTATCCGAGAAAACAAAGGTACTAGGCGTCGAATGGGATACGACATCAGATCAGTTGACAATCAAGTCAGTGGAGCCAAATACCACCAACCTAACAATGAGAAAATTACTCTCACAAGTCAGCAAACCTTTTGACCCATTGGGACTATTAAGTCCAATCTTAATTAATGGAAAGTTGATACTGCAGGAATGTTGGCAACAAAAGATAGGCTGGGATGATCTTCTAACACCTACCTTACAAGGAAAATGGCAAGGGCTAGTGAAAGATTTTAGTATCCTAGACTCTGTCAAGTTCCCTCGAAACACAGTAAATAAAAAAGAACCAATTAAGCTACATGTATTCTTTAATGCCTCAGGAAAGGCTTATGGTACAGTAGCTTACCTGGTCTTAAATGGGCAAGCCAATTTGCTCACATCAAAGGCCAGGGTGGCACCGTTAAAGAAACGATCATTGCCACAACTGGAATTAACAGCCTTACTGCTAGGTGTATGATTGGCTCATTATCTGATCAAGGCCTAAGCAACATCCACTTTGAGAAACAGTGGTATGGTCAGATAATGAGGCAGTGCTACTGTGGGTTAAAAACAATAATAGTAACAATCCTTACGTGAATAACCGTGTTAAGGAAATACGAGAGTTGTCGGCAGGGTACAAACTGAGATATGTACCCACCAAAGAGAATCCAGCTGACTGTCTCTCCCAAGGCCTGACTTTACAGCAGTTAACAAAGGCAGAGATGTGGTTCAATGGATCTCAGTGGCTAATCAGTGACCAGTGGCCTAAACAAAAGCCACAAGTCATTGTGACCAATGTCACTGTTACCACTGAGAACCCAGAACTACCTTAGACTTTGGTAATGATCCTAATCGGTACTCTGAACTGAACAAACTAATGTGTCACCTAAGTAGTGTTTGATTTTCTAAAGAAAATAAAATCAAGCATAAATTTCCTAGTGCCTTAAGGTACTGGGTCAAAAGAGCTCAGACACATTCGGGACAGAATTTGACAATGTTCCTATGAAACTACAAAATGATCTGGGTCTCTGGTTAGATGCCAACAATTATAACATAATCAGATGCGGAGGCCGCTTACAGCATGTTCACATAGATCTGGAAGCAAAAAATCCAATATTGCTTCCTCATCATCAAATAGTAAGCAAACTAATTGTGTTACACATACACAAATACAACACTCTGCATGGTGGGGGTATTAGATACTCTCACATACTTAAGACAACAGTACTGGCTACCCCAAGGTAGGCAGACAGTAAAATCCACAATTAAATCCTGTGTTATTTGCCGGAGATACGTTGCCAGAGTGTGTCCATATCCAGGCCCTCCTCCACTTCCAAAGGAACGAGTTGTACATATTCGTCCCTTTGAGACTACAGGAGTAGATTTCACAGGAGCACTAACAGTAACAAGCACCAAGGACAAAAAACCAGTAAAGGCATATATCTGTCTTTTCACTTGTGCCACAACAAAGGCAGTCCATTTAGAAGTGACTCCCAATTTGAGTGCCGAGGCATTCTTACAGGCTTTCCCCAGGTTTGCTTCACGTAGATCCTTTCCTAAGTTAATGATCTCAGACAATGGGTCCAACTTAGTGGCACGAGAAGCATGTCTGGGGAAAATCTGGACACACCCAAAGGTGCACATGGCCCTAAATCAACGGTAGTGCCACTGGAAATTCATGCCTCCCAGAGCACCATGGCACGGAAGCTTCTATGAACGCATGATTGGAACGGTGAAACGTTCTCTACGGAAAACCCTACACTGCCAAAAGATTGACCTACAGGAGCTCCAAACCGTAGCCATAGAGATAGAAGCAGGAGTTAATAACCGACCACTTACCTACCTCTCTGATGATGTTTTGCAGCGTTAACCATTAAGTCCAGTTCATCTGATGTATGGGAACCCTAATGTATGGGATGTATGGGATGAGATGTATGGGAACTCTCAGAACCCTAATGTCCCTTACGGACGAGGAACCAGAGGATCCTTCATATGTCCGAGAGAGTGATTTGGTTCAATGTTTCAAACATCTATCAGGGGTCGTAAGTTGGCAGAATGATGTATGGACTCGAGAATAACTTACTGCTCTGAGGGAGTATCATTACGGGGCAAACAACCCCTACAACAGAATTAACTTGAACCCTGGTGACATAGTTCTGGTGGACAGCGATGGGCCATGCTCAGAGTGGCCTATAGGCCAAATAGTCTCTGTTCATCCAGACAGCCAGGGCATCTTGAGAATAGTGAAAGTAAAATGCCGAGGCAACACTACTCTCAAAACATTAGAGAAATTAGTTTCTTTAGAACTGGCAGGAAAAGAAGACGTTCAACGACTTCCAGCACCCAAAATGCCAGTATGGGACATCCGTCCCCGAGGGACTGCAGCACAACAATGCAAACTCAAATTAAAGCAACACTATAATTCTGAAGAAGAGGAATAAAGTGATCGCAATCCTTACCGGGACTTCGACCCGTGTTCCTCCCCTCCCCCCCGAATTATGTCGGAAATCCGACACACAAAATAACATAAGTTACCCCCATAAAGGAAAGGAGAATGGGTGATTTGGTGATGTCATCGGCACCACGTATTTATATTAACACTAATTTATTTTAAACATCAGTCTAGTGTTTATACTTAATAAAAAAGTGTTCACTAGGACTGAATATAATTTCCAACAACAGGAATATAGCTTAACTCTCTATTCCTTAAACATAAATAGAACCACCAAATATTTTGGGACGCCTCCCCTGGAGCGTCGTCAAGTACTCCAAAATCATTTCAAACAACATAAGAGTTCTCCAGAGAGAATTGTGATGCTAGTCTCGCACTATAGACCTACTCTGTTCCAAGAGAACTACACAGCAACACCTCTACCACACAACTGGAGCACTTGAGTATCCGACTACCTAGTATTCTGTTTTAATAGATGCATCATTTAATATAGATTGGTGGCCGGTTATTAGCATGAGAAAACCCACAATCAAGTACATTTACTCAGCTCTACACACACACACATATTCCATATCATACCTGTACTTATATGTTTAGGGAACCATTATTAATTCCTTACATCCCAAACAGGTAATTGTGAGGGAAGTTAGTGAAGCAGGAAGCTGGCTCCCAACATAATTAGAAATAGTTACCTGCTGTACAACAAGCCTTGTAGGCCTCCAGACAGCCGCCATTACGTGACACTCTGAGGTACAGGGCCACACCCAATTCTGATGCTACAATTACACAGCCTTAGCAGGCCCCACCAACAGTAGCAGCTAAGGCCCTTTTGTGTTTAATACTGTAGACTTAGTATTAGTAGTTATTAATTTAATTTGCTGTAATAATAGTAGATTAGACCACCATATGTGGTATGATTTATAATTTATATATCAAAGACTAGGTAAACAATTTGTGGTTTATGAAGGATCCACTTCCAAGTGGTTTAAGCTACAAATTGTCCCCCCAATTGTGTGTGATAAATTCTAGCAGCTGAATCAGAATATATACAGTCCACTACTAACTAACTTACTACTAACTAAAATAATCAAATAAAAATATAATATTAAAGTCAATTAAAAAGTAAAGTAAATATGTAATAATTCATAAAAAAAAGAATTGAAACTGCTAAGATTTTCCCTCATGGGCTAATAGGAGTGTAGTGAGTATAAGCTTACTGTAGTGGGTAAGCTTATACTCCCTCCATTATCTCAACATCTTAATGGCATAACTAATTACACAAGCTATAATCCTATCCCTATTTACAGGTAACGGTTTTTCCACCCTCCTATCTTACTGTGAGGTGTGGTCACCGTATATAAGCCAGCGATTTGAGAATAGCAAACCAGTACAATCTCCAGTCAAGAATGTAGTACTCGGCGTGGGCAGTTCTAATCGACCCAAGACGCTACAGCTTCGACACAGAGCAGACAGCAGACTACGACCGCATCCAGCTACAACGCTCTCGCTCCCCAAGTTCAGACACTCGCAATTCCAAATTGAGCCGCCACGCTCTCCCGCATAGAGCTCCACGACTCCGGCCTCACTCAGCTCTCTGCTCTGCTCCAGGCTTTGTCTCAACGTCTACAACACTGCTGTATCCAGGACTACTAAATAAATATGAAACTCACTAAACACTGTGTATCTAATCAACCCAACAACGTAACATAAACGTATATTACATTGGTGACCCCAGAGAGTTTCGACGAAACTCAGCCACGATGGACTATAACAGGGATTCTCACTTGGCCTTCACTCCTGCTGTTGCTTGCTGTGGACCACCTCGTGCCACCTGTCACGGAACGCTGTCAACACCCTCGCCACAGCTATGATTTTCACCGCGATCGTCTTGACATTTTTATCAACTACAGCTTGCTGCACAGCGAGTGTTACTTACTCATCTGACAGGTTCATCAGCAACTACATCATGTGGGATCTACAGCCTGTCCTGCCGACTCTCCGTCGCTGCCAGGGCACTGCTTGTTCTACAGGGACTCCCACGACAGCTGCTCTGTCATCAGATTCATCTACACGTTCACTGCATTCTGATACTCTGCCGACTCAAGTACCTTGCGCAGTACAGGACTTACAGCTTTCATTTCCGACTCTTCGTCGCCTCCAGGACAATTCAGCTCTAGCAGTGATTCCCTCGTTGTCCTACCTACGTGCCTACATTACCTCCTAATGTCCTGGTGCCGAGCCCATCTGCCCCGAATCTAAATGCTCCACAAGCGACCCAAGAATGCAACAATCATGAAAATTCTTCTCTCCTGCTACACCGAGCTTGTCCACACACTGCCTGCATGTTTTGGTACCGGACTACATGCTCCACAACGACACAGGGAACAGTAGACTCATATTTTTTGTTGTATTGCTTTTCTTCCATTCTCTGGCAGGGGGAGTCCTGTAGTGAGTAAGCTTATACTCGCTCCATTATCTCATCATCTTAATGGCATAACTAATTACACAAGCTATAATCCTATCCCTATTTACAGGTAACGGTTTTTCCACCCTGCTATCTTACTGTGAGGTGTGGTCACCGTTTATAAGCCAGCGATTTGAGAATAGCAAACCAGTACAATCTCCAGTCAAGAATGTAGTACTCGGCGTGGGCAGTTCTAATCGACCCAAGACGCTACAGCTTCGACACAGAGCAGACAGCAGACTACGACCGCATCCAGCTACAATGCTCTCGCTCCCCGAGTTCAGACACTCGCAATTCCAAATCGAGCCGCCACGCTCTCCCGCATAGAGCTCCACGACTCCGGCCTCACTCAGCTCTCTGCTCTGCTCCAGGCTTCGTCTCAACGTCTACGACACTGCTGTATCCAGGACTACTAAATAAATATGAAACTCACTAAACACTGTATCTAATCAACCCAACAACGTAACATAAACGTATTCGCATTGGCCAACTGGAGTTGCTTCGTATGGGACAATAGGTGCTGCCTCATATAGGACAATTTGTGCTGCCTCATATGGGACAATAGGTGCTGCCATGTATGGAACAATAGGTGCTCTCTTGTCTTTGGCTAGTAGGTGCTTCATTGTAAGAGATAATAGGTGCTGCCACGTATGGGACAACTATGTACCTGTACTCCCTTGTTTTGGACAATATTGGCTCTCTTGTAATGGACAAAATGTGGTGCCTCGTATGGGACAATAGGAATTGCCTTCTTAGGAACAATTGAAGCCTAACTTGTATGATACAAGAGGTGCACCCTTGTGTGGAACAACAGGCGCTTCTTTGTATGGGATAATAGGAGCTGACTCATATGGGGGAAGAGGTGTTGCTTCATATGGAACAATTGGAGCTGCATCGAGTTGGAGAATAGTAGGTGCCTCAAATAGCCCAATAGGAGCTGCATTGTGTGGACCAATAGTAGCTGTATCGTATAAGTCAATAAGAGCTGCCTCGTATGAGACAATAGGAGCTGCCTCGTATGGACTAATAGGAGCTGCCTTGTGTGGTCCAATAGGAGCTGCCTCGTATGGACTAATAGGAGCTGCCTCGTATGAGACAATAAAAGCTGCCTCGTATTTACTAATAGGAGCTGCCTCGTGTGGACCAATAGGAGCTGCCTCGTGTGGACCAATAGGAGTTCCCTCGTGTGGACCAATAGGAGCTGCCTCGTGTGGACCAATAGAAGCTGCCTCCTGTGGACCAATAGGAGTTCCCTAGTGTGGACCAATAGAAGCTGCCTCACGTGGACCAATAGGAGCTGCTTCGTGTGGACCAATAGGAGTTCCCTCGTGTGGACCAATAGGAGCTGCCTCGTGTGGACCAATAGGAGTTCCCTCGTGTGGACCAATAGAAGCTGCCTCATGTGGAACAATAGGAGCTACCTCGTGTGGACCAATAGGAGCTCCCTCGTATGGACCAATAGGAACTGCCTCGTGTGGACCAATAGGTGGTGCCTCGTATGGACCAATAGGAGCTGCCTCGTGTGGACCAATAGGAGCTGCCTCGTGTGGACCAATAGGAGCTGCCTCGTATGGACCAATAGGAACTGCCTCGTGCGGACCAATAGGAACTGCCTCGTGTGGACCAATAGGAGTTACGTCGCATGTACCAAGAAGAACTGCCTCGTATGGACCAATAGGGGCTGCCTCGTGTGGACCAATAGGAGCTGCCTCGTGTGGACCAATAGGAACTGCCTCGTGTGGACCAATAGGAGCTCCCTCGTGTGGACCAATAGGAGCTGCCTCGTATGGAACAATAGGAGCTGAATCATATGGACCAATAGGAGCTCCCTAGTATGGACCAATAGGAGCTGCCTCGTATGGACCAATAGGAGCTGCCTCATGTGGACCAATAGGAGCTGCCTCGTATGGACCAATAGGAGCTCCCTCGTGTGGACCAATAGGAGCTGCCTCGTATGGAACAATAGGAGCTGAATCATATGGACCAATAGGAGCTCCCTAGTATGGACCAATAAGAGCTGCCTCGTATGGACCAATAGGAGCTGTGTAACTGAATTTTTAGGAGAAATTGGAAGTGTTGAAACCTGAGGTTATTCTGAGAAAGACTGGGTGGTTACCTAGGAGACTGGGTGGTTACCTAGGAGACTGGGTGGTTACCTAGGAGACTGGGTGGTTACCTAGGAGACTGGGTGGTTACCTAGGAGATTGGGTGGTTACCTAGGAGACTGTGTGGTTACCTAGGAGACTGGGTGGTTACCTAGGAGACTGGGTGGTTACCTAGGAGACTGGGTGGTTATCTAGGAGACTGTGGTTACCTAGGAGACTGGGTGGTTACCTAGGAGACTGGGTGGTTACCTAGGAGACTGGGTGGTTACCTAGGAGACTGTCCTCACCTAGTTGTGCTTGCGGGGGTTGAGCTCTGGCTCTTTGGTCCCGCCTCTCAACCGTCAATCAACAGGTGTACAGTTTCCTGAGCCTAATGGGCTCTATCATATCTACACTTGAAACTGTGTATGGAGTCAGCCTCCACCACATCGCTTCCTAATGCATTCCATTTGTCAACCACTCTGACACTAAAAAAGTTCTTTCTAATATCTCTGTGGCTCATTTGGGCACTCAGTTTCCACCTGTGTCCCCTAGTGCGTGTGCCCCTTGTGTTAAACAGCCTGTCTTTATCAACCCTGTCGATTCCCCTGAGAATCTTGAATGTGGTGATCATGTCCCCCCTAACTCTTCTGTCTTCCAACGAAGTGAGGTTTAATTCCTGCAGTCGCTCCTCGTAGCTCATACCTCTCAGCTCGGGTACTAGTCTGGTGGCAAACCTTTGAACCTTTTCCAGTTTAGTCTTATGCTTGACTAGATAGGGACTCCATGCTGGAGCCGCATACTCCAGGATTGGTCTGACATATGTGGTATATAATGTTCTGAAAGATTCCTTACACAAGTTTCTAAAGGCCGTTCTTATGTTAGCCAACCTGGCATATGCTGCTGATGTTATCCTCTTGATATGAGCTTCAGGGGACAGGTCTGGCGTGATATCAACCCCCAGGTCTTCTCTCTCTCTGACTCTTGAAGTATTTCATCTCCAAATGATACCTTGTATCTGGTCTCCTGCTTCCTACCCCTATCTTCATTACATTACATTTGCTTGGGTTAAACTCTAACAGCCATTTGTTCGACCATTCCTGCAGCTTGTCCAGGTCTTCTTGAAGTCTCAAGCTGTCCTCCTCTGTCTTAATCCTTCTCATAATTTTGGCGTCGTCAGCAAACATTGAGAGGAATGAGTCTATACCCTCTGGGAGATCATTTACGTATATCAGAAACAGGATAGGTCCAAGTACAGAGCCCTGTGGGACTCCACTGGTGACTTCACGCCAGTCTGAGGTCACCCCCTCACTGTAACTCTCTGCTTCCTATTGCTTAGGTACTCCCTTATCCACTGGAGCGCCCTACCTGTTACTCCTGCCTGTTTCTCCAGCTTATGCATCAACCTTTTATGGGGTACTGTGTCAAAGGCTTTCCGACAGTCCAAAAAATGCAGTCCGCCCACCCTTCTCTTTCTTGCTTAATTCTTGTCACCTGATCGTAGAATTCTATCAAGCCTGTAAGGCAAGATTTACCCTCCCTGACCCATGTTGATGGGTTGTCACGAAGTCCTTCTCTCCAGATGTGTTACTAGGTTTTTTCTCACAATCTTCTCCATCACCTTGCATGGTATACAAGTTAAGGACACTGGCCTGTAGTTCAGTGCCTCTTGTCTGTCACCTTTTTGTATATTGGTACTACATTAGCAGTCTTCCCATTTCTGGTAGGTCCCCGTTTCCAGTGACTTACTATACCTATGGAGAGTGGTAGCAAGTGCTCCTGCACACTCTTCAATACCCATGCGAATTCCATCCGGNGCAGAATGATGTATGGACTCGAGAATAACTTACTGCTCTGAGGGAGTATCATTACGGGGCAAACAACCCCTACAACAGAATTAACTTGAACCCTGGTGACATAGTTCTGGTGGACAGCGATGGCCATGCTCAGAGTGGCCTATAGGCCAAATAGTCTCTGTTCATCCAGACAGCCAGGGCATCTTGAGAATAGTGAAAGTAAAATGCCGAGGCAACACTACTCTCAAAACATTAGAGAAATTAGTTTCTTTAGAACTGGCAGGAAAAGAAGACGTTCAACGACTTCCAGCACCCAAAATGCCAGTATGGGACATCCGTCCCCGAGGGACTGCAGCACAACAATGCAAACTCAAATTAAAGCAACACTATAATTCTGAAGAAGAGGAATAAAGTGATCGCAATCCTTACCGGGACTTCGACCCGTGTTCCTCCCCTCTCCCCCGAATTATGTCGGAAATCCGACACACAAAATAACATAAGTTACCTCCATAAAGGAAAGGAGAATGGGTGATTTTGTGATGTCATCGGCGCCACGTATTTATATTAACACTAATTTATTTTAAACATCAGTCTAGTGTTTATACTTAATAAAAAATTGTTCACTAGGACTGAATATAATTTCCAACAACAGGAATATAGCTTAACTCTCTATTCCTTAAACATACATAGAACCACCAAATATTTTGGGATGTCTCCCCTGGAGCGTCATCAAGTACTCCAGAATTATATCAAACAACATAAGAGTTCTCCAGAGAGAATTGTGATGCTAGTCTCGCACTATAGACCTACTCTGTTCCAAGAGAACTACCACAGCAACACCTCTAACACACAACTGGAGCACTTGAGTATCCGACTACCTAGTATTTTGTTTTAATTGATGCATCATTTAATATAGATTGGTGGCCGGTTATTAGCATGAGAAAACCCACAACCAAGTACATTTACTCAGCTTTACACACACACATATTCCATGTCATACCTGAACTTATATGTTTAGGGAACCATTATTAATTCCTTACATCCCAAACAGGTAATTGTGAGGGAAGTTAGTGAAGCAGGAAGCTGGCTCCCAACATAATTAGAAATAGTTACCTGCTGTACAACAAGCCTTGTAGGCCTCCAGACAGCCGCCATTACGTGACACTCTGAGGTACAGGGCCACACCCAATTCTGATGCTACAATTACACAGCCTTAGCAGGCCCCATTAACAGTAGCAGCTAAGGCTCTTTTGTGTTTAATACTGTAGACTTAGTATTAGTAGTTATTAATTTAATTTGCTGTAATAATAGTAGATTAAACCACCATATGTGGTATGATTTATAATTTATATATCAAAGACTAGGTAAACAATTTGTGGTTTATGAAGGATCCACTTCCAAGTGGTTTAAGCTACAAATTGTCCCCCAATTGGGTGTGATAAATTCTAGCAGCTGAATCAGAATATATACAGTCCACTACTAACTAACTTACTACTAACTAAAATAATCAAATAAAATTATAATATTAAAGTCAATTAAAAAGTAAAGTAAATATGTAATAATTATATAAAAGAAAAAGAATTAAAACTGCTACAATTTTCCCTCATGGGCTAATAGGAGTGTAGCGAGTATAAGCTTACTGTAGTGAGTAAGCTTGTACTCGCTCCATTATCTCATCATCTTAATGGCATAACTAATTACACAAGCTATAATCCTATCCCTATTTACAGGTAACGGTTTTTCCACCCTCCTATCTTACTGTGAGGTGTAGTCACCGTATATAAGCCAGCGATTTGAGAATAGCAAACCAGTACAATCTCCAGTCAAGAATGTAGTACTCGACGTGGGCAGTTCTAATCGACCCAAGACGCTACAGCTTCGACACAGAGCAGACAGCAGACTACGACCGCATCCAGCTACAATGCTCTCGCTCCCCGAGTTCAGACACTCGCAATTCCAAATTGAGCCGCCACGCTCTCTCGCATAGAGCTCCACGACTCCGGCCTCACTCAGCTCTCTGCTCTGCTCCAGGCTTCGTCTCAACATCTACGACACTGCTGTATCCAGGACTACTAAATAAATATGAAACTCACTAAACACTGTGTATCTAATCAACCCAACAACGTAACATAAACGTATATTACATTGGTGACCCCAGAGAGTTTCGACGAAACTCAGCCACGATGGACTATAACAGGGATTCTCACTTGGCCTTCACTCCTGCTGTTGCTTGCTGTGGACCACCTCGTGCCACCTGTCACGGAACGCTGTCAACACCCTCGCCACAGCTATGATTTTCACCGCGATCGTCTCTGCATTTTTATCAACTACGGCTTGCTGCACAGCGAGTGTTACTTACTCATCTGACAGGTTCATCAGCAACTACATCATGTGGGATCTACAGCCTGTCCTGCCGACTCTCCGTCGCTGCCAGGGCACTGCTTGTTCTACAGGGACTCCCACGACAGCTGCTCTGTCATCAGATTCATCTACACGTTCACTGCATTCTGATACTCTGCCGACTCAAGTACCTTGCGCAGTACAGGACTCGCAGCTTTCATTTCCGACTCTTCGTCGCCTCCAGGACAATTCAGCTCTAACAGTGATTCCCTCGTTGTCCTACCTACGTGCCTACATTACCTCCTAATGTCCTGGTGCCGAGCCCATCTGCCCCGAATCTAAATGCTCCACAAGCGACCCAAGAATGCAACAATCATGAAAATTCTTCTCTCCTGCTACACCGAGCTTGTCCACACACTGCCTGCATGTTTTGGTACCGGACTACATGCTCCACAACGACACAGGGAACAGTAGACTCATATTTTTTGTTGTATTGCTTTTCTTCCATTCTCTGGCAGGGGGAGTCCTGTAGTGAGTAAGCTTATACTCGCTCCATTATCTCATCATCTTAATGGCATAACTAATTACACAAGCTATAATCCTATCCCTATTTACAGGTAACGGTTTTTCCACCCTGCTATCTTACTGTGAGGTGTGGTCACCGTTTATAAGCCAGCGATTTGAGAATAGCAAACCAGTACAATCTCCAGTCAAGAATGTAGTACTCGGCGTGGGCAGTTCTAATCGACCCAAGACGCTACAGCTTCGACACAGAGCAGACAGCAGACTACGACCGCATCCAGCTACAATGCTCTCGCTCCCCGAGTTCAGACACTCGCAATTCCAAATCGAGCCGCCACGCTCTCCCGCATAGAGCTCCACGACTCCGGCCTCACTCAGCTCTCTGCTCTGCTCCAGGCTTCGTCTCAACGTCTACGACACTGCTGTATCCAGGACTACTAAATAAATATGAAACTCACTAAACACTGTATCTAATCAACCCAACAACGTAACATAAACGTATTCGCATTGGCCAACTGGAGTTGCTTCGTATGGGACAATAGGTGCTGCCTCATATAGGACAATTTGTGCTGCCTCATATGGGACAATAGGTGCTGCCATGTATGGAACAATAGGTGCTCTCTTGTCTTTGGCTAGTAGGTGCTTCATTGTAAGAGATAATAGGTGCTGCCACGTATGGGACAACTATGTACCTGTACTCCCTTGTTTTGGACAATATTGGCTCTCTTGTAATGGACAAAATGTGGTGCCTCGTATGGGACAATAGGAATTGCCTTCTTAGGAACAATTGAAGCCTAACTTGTATGATACAAGAGGTGCACCCTTGTGTGGAACAACAGGCGCTTCTTTGTATGGGATAATAGGAGCTGACTCATATGGGGGAAGAGGTGTTGCTTCATATGGAACAATTGGAGCTGCATCGAGTTGGAGAATAGTAGGTGCCTCAAATAGCCCAATAGGAGCTGCATTGTGTGGACCAATAGTAGCTGTATCGTATAAGTCAATAAGAGCTGCCTCGTATGAGACAATAGGAGCTGCCTCGTATGGACTAATAGGAGCTGCCTTGTGTGGTCCAATAGGAGCTGCCTCGTATGGACTAATAGGAGCTGCCTCGTATGAGACAATAAAAGCTGCCTCGTATTTACTAATAGGAGCTGCCTCGTGTGGACCAATAGGAGCTGCCTCGTGTGGACCAATAGGAGTTCCCTCGTGTGGACCAATAGGAGCTGCCTCGTGTGGACCAATAGAAGCTGCCTCCTGTGGACCAATAGGAGTTCCCTAGTGTGGACCAATAGAAGCTGCCTCACGTGGACCAATAGGAGCTGCTTCGTGTGGACCAATAGGAGTTCCCTCGTGTGGACCAATAGGAGCTGCCTCGTGTGGACCAATAGGAGTTCCCTCGTGTGGACCAATAGAAGCTGCCTCATGTGGAACAATAGGAGCTACCTCGTGTGGACCAATAGGAGCTCCCTCGTATGGACCAATAGGAACTGCCTCGTGTGGACCAATAGGTGGTGCCTCGTATGGACCAATAGGAGCTGCCTCGTGTGGACCAATAGGAGCTGCCTCGTGTGGACCAATAGGAGCTGCCTCGTATGGACCAATAGAACTGCCTCGTGCGGACCAATAGGAACTGCCTCGTGTGGACCAATAGGAGTTACGTCGCATGTACCAAGAAGAACTGCCTCGTATGGACCAATAGGGGCTGCCTCGTGTGGACCAATAGGAGCTGCCTCGTGTGGACCAATAGGAACTGCCTCGTGTGGACCAATAGGAGCTCCCTCGTGTGGACCAATAGGAGCTGCCTCGTATGGAACAATAGGAGCTGAATCATATGGACCAATAGGAGCTCCCTAGTATGGACCAATAGGAGCTGCCTCGTATGGACCAATAGGAGCTGCCTCATGTGGACCAATAGGAGCTGCCTCGTATGGACCAATAGGAGCTCCCTCGTGTGGACCAATAGGAGCTGCCTCGTATGGAACAATAGGAGCTGAATCATATGGACCAATAGGAGCTCCCTAGTATGGACCAATAAGAGCTGCCTCGTATGGACCAATAGGAGCTGTGTAACTGATTTTTAGGAGAAATTGGAAGTGTTGAAACCTAGGTTATTCTGAAAAGACTGGGTGGTTACCTAGGAGACTGGGTGGTTACCTAGGAGACTGGGTGGTTACCTAAGACTGGGTGGTTACCTAGAGACTGGGTGGTTACCTAGGAGATTGGGTGGTTACCTAGGAGACTGTGTGGTTACCTAGGATGGGTGGTTACCTAGGAGACTGGGTGGTTACCTAGAGACTGGGTGTTATCTAGAGACTGTGGTTACCTAGGAGACTGGGTGGTTACCTAGGAGACTGGTGGTTACCTAGGAGACTGGGTGGTTACCT
>WNGS01093322.1:14418-24460 GCA_020271785.1 Procambarus virginalis | reverse complement strand
AGGCAGCACACACACCTGCATACCCCCACTCCTGCCCCCCCCACACTCCTCACCGCCGGCTCGTCGCCTGTACTTCAATTAGCCAACTACCAGTGTCGGCCTGCCTGCATTCTGATTGGCTGGACGAGACCACACCACTCCAGCTCTGCACCACTCACGCACCTCGCCGAGTCAACGTCGGGGTCGGCCAGCAGTTTCCTCCTCAGAATATTTTGTGCTCTTGGCTGTGAACATCTAATTGATATACCTCGTGTATCAAGTAGCGGTTCTTAGCTTGCGCTAATATTCCCAGCACCATTTATATTACTTGTATTATATTTTTGTACTATTGATTAACATAAACCATCACTTATTCATTTTTATGTTGCAGTTTTTTCACTTGTTATATTTGCACTTTGCCAAGCCAAGGAATTGTCTTTATTTAAATTGTTTTCTAGAGTAATAAAATTTCATTGTTTATACTTGTGTTTTGTGTCTTCCCCTACCTTACCACAGACTATCAGGCAAGCAGTTCTTTTTTTTTCTGTGTATGTGACCAGGCATTGACATCTGCCATTGGAAGACTGCCGAACACCATACTCCAACACTTTACCGTCACAAAGGTTTTTAACTGCGGTCTTCTTTACCCGAAGGCATTTAACTGCCGTCTTCTCCTGTGAAGACTTAACCGAAGGCATTTTAACTGCCGTCTTCTCCTGTGAAGACTTACCCAAAGGCATTTTAATTGCGGTCTTCTCCTGTGAAGACTTACCCTAAGGCATTATTAACTGTGTAAAGGACTGAATATGGTAAATTCTTACCGTCGAGAATAGTTCTGGGACTGCAGTGGGATCAGTGGCATTTGTCGCTGTGACTTGTAGCAGGTTTAGGCTACTGATCACTGACTATCCACTGAGGCCCATAGAAACTATCTCGGCTAATAGTAATTGTACCAAACTCAATTGCTAATTTATTTAGTCAACTGTATTCTCCCTTGTCCTTATATAGTGTCTGGAGATTTATTTCAGCTGACAGTTCAATTTCCTATTAGTGTTGGTTGTCACCAATAGGGAACGTGAGCTGGGTTTAGACCGTCGTGAGACAGGTTAGGCACTATAGCTGGCACCGTAGACCACCTCTTGGCAGATATCAGGAAAATAAGGAAGCAAGAATTTTCTAATATATATAAATGATTTACATTCAGGTTTGAGTAGCAACATTTGCAAATTTGCCGATGATACAAAAATCGGTAGGGAAATTAATACGGAAGAAAACTCACCATCTCTTCAAGTTGATCTAAATAGTGTATAAATTGGATAAGTGGAGATTTAGGAAAGACTTGGATAAATACTGCTGGTCAGCAAGCATAGACTTCTTCAGGTTTAAGACTGTACCTGTGAGTAAATAGCCTCCTGCTGACCTTAACAGGATTAGTCTGTTGTTAAGTCTGTCCAGTAATAACCGGAAGTAATAGTCTGCCCCTACAAGTAGACCTACATCAGTGAGGTGGTTAAACATATCTTGCTGTCAGCCAATTTGAATCCATGTTTTCTGTAGGAATCTGTCTGTTTTTCCAAGACCCTTAACATTTAGGTCAAACGGGATTTGATCAACTACTATGGCCTGGATAGGTCAGACATAACCGCCCAGGCGTACTAGAGGTTGGACTACTGTGTAGTCTTGGGTTCATCTGTTTATCATGAACCCTGGCAGGTTTAATTTAACCTGTGTTACTGGTTTTATCTTAAGTGCCTCTGCCACTTTTTGTGTGATAAAGGTTTTCTGATATCCTTGATCAAATAGGCCATGAATGGTGATCTTGGCCCCTTTGTTCTTGACTAGGAGTTGGGCAGTGGGCACTGTTGCATTAACTTGAGATGTTGGTGATTGTACACTTTAATTTTCTTGCACCTTGCAGCACTGTCCTTGGGTAGAATTTCTGTCTCTCACCCTGGGGTTTAAATATTTTGATTTCATATACTTGCACAGTGCAGCATGATGCTAACCCCTTCTACATCTATTGCATGTATTTAGTGAGGTTTCACAGTTGTTAGCATTATGTGGTTTGAGACACCTGGTGCATCTGTGTAACTGCTTGAGTCGTCTAACTCGGGTGTCTCTATTAGGATACCTTGTGCAGCTATATAAGGAATGTTCTTGACGGCAAAACAGATATAAACCCCAGCCTACAGCATGTTTAAGGGTCACCGGTTTCGGTGAAACAGTAACTACAGGTGTGGAGGAATTTGCTGCTTTTGTGTACTTCCTGCCTTGTTTCTTCCACTTTAGTGTATTAGTGTTTGGTTGCTATTTCTTGGGATTACTTATGGTACTCTTAGTGCTCACTGATAAATCAGGATTTGAAATGTTAGTGAGAGATTGATTACTAGTACCCATATTACCTAATGACTGTGTCACTTTAGGAGGTTCAGTTAAAGAATTTGATGTGGGTACTGTTTCTGGAGATTTAGTGTAGGCTATAAGCGCCTGGTTTGCTGGTCTTTTCTTTACGAATAAACGCAAACCTTCAATGATATCCTGCATTGTCAGGATGATATTATTTTGATGTGAATGTAACTCATCTAGCGCCTCTCTGGACAATTTTCTTTGGATGGCAATTTTAGTCATCCACTCAGCAATGAGTTGATCCACTTCACTGCTGAATGATCTTAGCAGTGACTCAAGTTTTAGGCTAAAGGTTTGTAAGGAGTAAACTGTTTGATCTGACTGGGTTAAGTCCAGTAACTGGTGCACAAGAGATATGATAGCCTTTTCTTTGTCAGCATTTTTCCTAGGGAGCTGGATTGTTTGATTAGTGCTATCATTGTTTTGGTTTAAAATTTCTGTTTCGGCTTCAGTCTTTAATTCAGCTTCAGCCTTTGTTTCAACTTCACTCTTAGGTTCACCTTGGAGGCATGGTAATTCAATAACCTCATGTGTTGAGTTCTCGGAATCCACAGAATGTATGGATAAGTTTTCTGAAAACTGTTCAGTTTCTGTTAGTGAAGAGTTGGGTGAAGCTGTGTTGGATGAGGTTGTAAAATCTGTAATTGAATCAGTGAAAGGGTCTGATCCGAATAGAGGTTCAGCCTCATATTGATCCAGATCAACCATTTCCCTGATATATTGGGTATTTGTATATTTTGAGAAACAGAGTTTAGTGCAATTTTATCCAGACTTTTTGGACATCCTCCCCAAACTGTACTGCTACGGCATTGAAGGTGTCTAGCTGGTCCGGCTCAGCATTTTGTTGCATGGGGATTTGAAGGTAGTGATCTGCAGTCTCATTTACTCTCTGCAAATTTTGTTTAACCATCTCTAAGCAGTTTTCAAGTACTTTGGCTGTGACGCCTGAATGAACTAACTAATCACACTTGTTCAGTTGTCGAGTCACATGACCTTTGAGATTCATGTATGTCATACAACTTACTGTTGCTGGACATTTTGTCTGATGCACAGTCTGCTGAGTTTGGTTTAGTTGGCTCCATGATTTCGTTATGGAAATAACTGGGGATACTGATTCATATAGTTATAACAAGTACAATTGGTAATAGCCTAGTATTTAATTTCTACACTGGGCTATTTAAATCCTACCTCCTGTGGAGGTTGGCATACAAATTAAAGATTAATTATATATAAGATTTGAGTGGAACTTTGATATCACTACAGGTAGTTTCGAGGGTGAGTCCTTCTCATTCGCCTTTGGTTGGAATAGTGATTGCTAGCAACACTCAAAGATGAAACACAAAATATAATAAATATATGAAAACACAATTCGTGTAATTAATGAGTCCCACCTTAATTTAGGTCTATACAATATTAAATGTTGATCAGGCTGTACTTTACTTGGTACAGTTCTAGTACAATAATAATCCTACCTAACTAGGATGGTATTAGTAATGGGTTAGGCTAGAGTTGTACATTATTCAGTACAATTCCAGTCTAAGAAATCCTACCCTATGTGGGTTGGCACATATACCATAAAAATGATAATGAGCAAATTTTAGAGTAGTGCTATATTTTTGGATTTTGTAATTTTGTTTATATAAGAATATACACAGTTATGGTTATAATATGTGGCAGGTAATTTACTGCTGTAAATTCTAATTTATTTGTGAATCGCCTAATTTCTGGCTATATTTTATAACTATATAAGACTCTTATATAGAGAAATTAAATCAATTAATATTAGTAACCTCTCATTAACTCTGTTGTAATGGTATGTTATAGTAGCACTATACGTGTACTTAAGTTAAGAATTGATGAGATGATGCTGGTAAATTAGAAGTCTGGTTTTTACTGCTAATAATTTGTTAAATTATTGTACTGATTCTTATTAACTGATCCTGTTAAGGATCCAGGTACGAAGGACCATACAATTATGTGGGGAATTTCGCAACACGTATTCTACTGTTATTAAATAAAAACAGTAGAATACTGTTATTATTAATATTATTATTATTATTATTATATTATTATTATTATTATTATTAATCATTATTATTAAGAATTATTATAATTAACAATAATAAATAATTAATTAGTTAATAATAATCTGAGTATTAGTATTGAACAATTGAATAAATTTAAAGAGTGGACTGTATTAATTTTGGTTACTTGTCGGGTGTTTCCAATGCCACAAAAATTTTTTTTTGGGGGGAGGGAGGGCGGTGGGTAGACTCTTGGTGACTCCGTGTTGTGGTGCTGGGAGCAGGGAGAGGCGTAGTGGTGGTGGGCGGCGGGGCTAGGCTTGGTGGCTCCCTGTGGTGTTGGTGGTGGTGGTGGTGAGGGAGGTGGGAGGGGCTTGGTGACTCTCTGTGATGGTGAGGGCGGTTGGGAGAGGCTTGGTGACTCACTGTGGTGGTGAGGACGGTTGGGAGAGGCTTGGTGACTCACTGTGGTGGTGAGGGCGGTTGGAGAGGCTTGGTGGCTCTCTGTGATGGTGAGGACGGTTGGGAGAGGCTTGGTGACTCACTGTGGTGGTGAGGGCGGTGGGAGAGGGTTGGTGACTCTCTGTGGTGGTGGGGGCGGCGAGGGGAGGCTTGTTAGTGATCTTGTTAGGGAGGTCTTCCCGCCCTCTAATTATTAGGTAGTTTGAGAAGGGTGGCAGTGATGGTGATTGTTGTGGTAGTGGTGGTGGTGGTTGTTGTTAGCGTGATGGTCATACTGAGTGTGGTGGTCATACTGAGTGTGGTGGTCATACTGAGGGTGATATTCATACTGAGAGTGGTGGTCATACTGAATGTGGTGGTCATACTGAGAGTGGTGGTCATACTGAGTGTGATGGTCATACTGAGGTGATGGTCATACTGAGAGTGGTGGTCATACTGAGTGTGATGGTCATACTGAGTGTGATGGTCATACTGAGTGTGGTGGTCATACTGAGTGTGGTGGTCATACTGAGTGTGGTGGTCATACTGAGTGTGGTGGTCATACTGAGTGTGGTGGTCATACTGAGTGTGGTGGTCATACTGAGTGTGGTGGTCATACTGAGTGTGGTGGTCATACTGAGTGTGGTGGTCATACTGAGTGTGGTGGTCATACTGAAGGTGATGGTCATACTGAGTGTGGTGGTCATACTGAGGGTGATGGTCATACTGAGTGTGATGGTCATACTGAGTGTGGTGGTCATACTGAGTGTGGTGGTCATACTGAAGGTGATGGTCATACTGAGTGTGGTGGTCATACTGAGTGTGGTGGTCATACTGAGTGTGATGGTCATACTGAGTGTGGTGGTCATACTGAGTGTGGTGGTCATACTGAGTGTGATGGTCATACTGAGTGTGGTGGTCATACTGAGTGTGGTGGTCATACTGAGTGTGGTGGTCATACTGAGGTGATGGTCATACTGAGTGTGGTGGTCATACTGAGTGTGGTGGTCATACTGAAGGTGATGGTCATACTGAGTGTGGTGGTCATACTGAGTGTGGTGGTCATACTGAGTGTGGTGGTCATACTGAGTGTGGTGGTCATACTGAGTGTGGTGGTCATACTGAGTGTGGTGGTCATACTGCGTGTGATGGTCATACTGAGTGTGGTGGTCATACTGAGTGTGGTGGTCATACTGAGTGTGGTGGTCATACTGAGTGTGGTGGTCATACTGAGTGTGGTGGTCATACTGAGTGTGATGGTCATACTGAGTGTGGTGGTCATACTGAGTGTGGTGGTCATACTGAGGGTGATGGTCATACTGAGTGTGATGGTCATACTGAGTGTGGTGGTCATACTGAGTGTGGTGGTCATACTGAGTGTGGTGGTCATACTGAGTGTGGGGTCATACTGAGTGTGATGGTCATACTGAGTGTGGTGGTCATACTGAGTGTGATGGTCATACTGAGTGTGGTGGTCATACTGAGTGTGATGGTCATACTGAGTGTGGTGGTCATACTGAGTGTGATGGTCATACTGAGTGTGGTGGTCATACTGAGTGTGATGGTCATACTGAGTGTGGTGGTCATACTGAGTGTGGTGGTCATACTGAGTGTGGTGGTCATACTGAAGGTGATGGTCATACTGAGTGTGGTGGTCATACTGAGTGTGGTGGTCATACTGAGTGTGGTGGTCATACTGAGTGTGGTGGTCATACTGAGTGTGGTGGTCATACTGAGTGTGGTGGTCATACTGAGTGTGATGGTCATACTGAGTGTGGTGGTCATACTGAGTGTGGTGGTCATACTGAGTGTGGTGGTCATACTGAGTGTGGTGGTCATACTGAGTGTGGTGGTCATACTGAGTGTGATGGTCATACTGAGTGTGGTGGTCATACTGAGTGTGGTGGTCATACTGAGGGTGATGGTCATACTGAGTGTGATGGTCATACTGAGTGTGGTGGTCATACTGAGTGTGGTGGTCATACTGAGTGTGGTGGTCATACTGAGTGTGGTGGTCATACTGAGTGTGATGGTCATACTGAGTGTGGTGGTCATACTGAGTGTGATGGTCATACTGAGTGTGGTGGTCATACTGAGTGTGATGGTCATACTGAGTGTGGTGGTCATACTGAGTGTGATGGTCATACTGAGTGTGGTGGTCATACTGAGTGTGATGGTCATACTGAGTGTGGTGGTCATACTGAGTGTGTGGTCATACTGAGTGTGGTGGTCATACTGAGGGGATGGTCATACTGAGTGGGTGTGGTCATACTGAGTGTGGTGGTCATACTGAGGGTGATGGTCATACTGAGTGTGGTGGTCATACTGAGTGTGATGGTCATACTGAGTGTGGTGGTCATACTGAGTGTGATGGTCATACTGAGTGTGATGGTCATACTGAGGGTGATGGTCATACTGAGTGTGATGGTCATACTGAGTGTGATGGTCATACTGAGGGACCACAAGAAGTCACCAAGCCTCGCCCCGCCACCACCACCACAGTTGAGTCACCACGCCTCGCCTCGCCACCGCCCACCACCACCACAGGTAGTCACCAAGCCTCCCAACCTCCTCACCACCACAGGAAGTCACCAAGCCTCCCCGCAACCGCCCTACCACCACCACAGTGGAGTCACCAAGCCTGCTCCCAACCTCCACCACCACAGTGAGTCACCAAGCCTCGCCCCGCCACCCCCACCACCACCACAGGGAGTTACCAAGCCTGGCCCCATCACCACCACAGGAAGTCACCAAGCCTCGCCCTGCCACCACCACCACCACAGGAAGTCACCAAGCCTCGCCCTGCCACCACCACCACCACAGGGAGTTCACCAAGCCTCGCCCCAGCACCACCACCAAAGGAAGTCACCAAGCCTCGCCCCCGCTGCCACCACCACCGCCGGTCAGCCGAGCGGACAGCACGCTGGACAATTGATCCTGTGGTCCCTGGGTCGATCCCAGGCGCCGGGCGAGAAACAATGGGCAGAGTTTCTTTCACCCTATGCCCCTGTTACCTAGCAGTAAAATAGGTACCTGGGTGTTAGTCAGCTGTCACGGGCTGCTCCTGGGGGTGGAGGGCTGGTCGAGGACCGGGCCGCGGGGACACTAAAGCCCCGAAAGTCATCTCAAGATAACCTCAACCACCACCACCACAGGAAGTCACCAAGCCTCCCCCCCCCCACCACCACCACCATTATCACCACAGGGAGTCACCGAAGCCTCCCAGACCCCACCACCACCACTTATAACAGGATCACCAAGCCTCCCCCCCGCCCTATGCCACCCACCAACACACAGGGAGTCACCAAGCCTCGCCCCGTCACCACCCACCACCACAGAGAAGTCACAAGCCTAGCCGCCCCACCACCACCACAAGGGAGTCACCAAGCCTCGCCCCGCCACCACCACCACACACGGGAGTCACCAAGCCTCGACCCGCCCCCTACCACCACCACAGGGAGTACCAAGCCTGCCCACCACGACCACCACCACGGGAAGTCACCAAGCCGTCGCCCCCACCACCACCACAGGGAGTTCACAAGATCTCGCCGCCCCACCACCACAGTAGTGGAAAGTGGGGCGTAGACCGGCAATTTTGGTTTTTCCCCATACCGGTCTACACCTCATGCCCCAGTCCGTTTTCGTTGCCCCAGCGAGTAATTGCTCGTCTCCAGGTCTTAGCATTTCACTCAAGGGGATTAAAAAGCCGGTCTATGAGTCATGTGTTTTTGTGTTACCCTGAAACTGAAAATATGATAACATCTTCCCTAGTCTATTATAAATTTCTATTTACTTCCAATCTATGTTAACCAGAACATCAACTGACGCTATTAGATGTTGAACTTCAGTAGGTCTATTATTCCCTATTAATATCCCATTTCTTCTCCATTTATGCACATCAATAATGTAACGCCATTAATATTCAGAAGGTTCCATTTATTCCCCTTAACTAGAAGCTTAATATTTAGTGTCCAGTCAAGGATCGTTTATTGAGCATAAGAATGAATGAAATCCGTCATCAGCCATTTGCATGTAGCAAAGGGGGAGCAGCACAGAGTGAGAACTATCATGTATCTCAGTGTTCATCCCTGTTACCAGTATTTACCCAGGTCTTTTTCCTAAATCTAAAACTTATCCAATTTATACCCATTGCTGTCAGATGTACGATTCTGCTCAAATTGCGGTACGACATTTGGGTTGCTATTATAGTTTTTGAACTTATCACTGAATAATGAATAACTGCAGCTGCAGATGACTAAAATGTATATTCCTAAACCTGTAATTAGGTTAGGTTAGGTGGGGGATGGATAGTATAGCCATTTTTTAATAATAACATAAAATACAGTACATATGCAGTAGGATGCCAACGCTGATTTATCCAACTGGTGACGTCACTCATAGTTGAAAGTCAGGATGCTGGTGGGGAAGCCTTAACACTCATCTGCTAATGGGAGCTAATGCTCTATCCCTATACTGGGCAGCTTTTGTGACGTCGCTAAACAACAACGAGTCTGTAGAATGTATTTGTTTTTTTTGCATTATAATAGGTTAGGTCAGGGTGGTTTGTTCGAGCTTATGAATTAAATATCAGAAAAATATGAACAACTGAGCGAAAATACGAGCAAAGGTATCCGAATATCGCCTCTAATGAAACACAGAGTATAGTTGAGGTATTGAGAGCGATCAATAGTTTGCGCTAATGTGTGAACCTCCTAGGAACTGCATGTACTAAAAGCTGTACACTCATCGGTGCATCGCACCGCATTAGGGATGAAGACCTTAGAATAAAGGTAACTGCAGAAGGCCATATTTCAAAACATGAGAGGCTTGCTTTTACCCATAGTAGTTTATATATATGTACATTGAATGAGTATTTTGATTTGTTATATGCTACAGTAAAGTATGGGAGGCATGTTTTTGAGCGAATGTGAGACGTACACAAGGCTAGCAGCAATATTTGGATTTCTACTGAATCCCCTATTGATGTCACCATGCCTGGCGGCTCTGTTTTCATATAAATGACTGATAGCGGGTTTTCATTTTGATTTGCCCTATGCTCAATAAATGATCCTTGAAGAAAGATGGACAAAGCTTAAATTACATTCTCTAGAAAGGTGAAGAAATAGAGGTGACATGATAGAGGTGTGACTGAATGGACATGACAAAGGGGGAAAATAATAGGCTATAATACT
>WNGS01093310.1:7500-10665 GCA_020271785.1 Procambarus virginalis | reverse complement strand
CTTGTTGTACCAGCCAACCTGAAAACCTTCTCAATGTTTCTTTCAGCCCCTTTCATCTGTAACCCCTTCAGTAGCCCCTGTACTGCCTCTCTATCTTTGCTATTCCATTCTTGCCTGTTGGATCCTTCCTGTTCTTTGATGCCTACAACTACCACTGATTTTTTTTCTCTCCAGCAGCTGAGTGGTGCACCTTGCTGCTTCTTGAGAGGTGGCTGCTTGCATGGCTACCTCCCTCACTGTGTCCATAGCTTCTGAGCTCTTTTTCAGTATGTCCACAAATGTTTCAGCTACAGAGGCATTACCTTCCAATGTAACATTCCCACCTTCCCTTTGGATGATAATCTGATGTTCGGTCTCTTTATTTTTCTCTGTGAGGTATTTGATCTCCTCCCTTGCTGATGTCAGCTCACTTTGCAGATTGTTAATTGTAATCCTCATTTCCTGCATCTCCTTCCTGAATTCCTCCAGCACTTGGGTTAACATGTTTTTAGTTTGGTCACTCTGGCTGTTTCCTATGTCCCTGTTGCGTCCACCTGCCATTTTGCCCTTGTGAAGAGAGAGAGAGCAAGAATAGTCCTAGTGTGAGAGTGGGTGTGGTGGAGGGGGGGAGTGTTTTGGGAGAGTGGGAGTGGTGGGGGTTAAGAGGTGGGTGAGGTGTAGTCTTCAGAACATGGCGGGGGAGGGGATTAGCGGTTTATCTGGGTTCCCAGTGTGCTCACAGTTGCTGTCCCTGTTACCTGTCTACCACGATTGTATTAATACGACTGTATTATTGAATGGAATGCACTAGTGTCTATGATATGATATTATATAAACCTTGCACACTGTTGGAGACTTATGAGAGACACTTACCAGCCAGCCCCCCACAAGCACTCTAGGTGAATACACGGCGTGACATCGGTAATCCTGTGAGGTCTTCAGATCTCCACGTGGGTCCTGGCTGATGCGACTGATGCTGCCTCAAGAAGTCGATCTTCACTAGCTATCTTCTCTAAATTCACTAAGATAATTCACCACGAGATGTGATCAATGTGTTGCATTACAATGTCACTGTTCAATTTACACTGTCTCGATTCTCACTGCACAGTACACCCGCTCCCTTGACCCTTGACCCCTCGGTTAACGCGGACTGCTGACCCTACACGTCTGCTCACGATCAAAGCTGACCCAAGAATGTGTGTGTGTGTGTGTGTGTGTGTGTGTGTGTGTGTGTGTGTGTGTGTGTGTGTGTGTGCGCGCGCGCTCTTTTGTTGTATCCACCTAGTTGTGTTTGTGGGGTAGAGCTCTGGCTCTTTGGTCCAGCCTCTCAACTGTTAATCAACTGGTGTACAGGTTCCTGAGCCTACTGGGCTCGATCATATCTAAATTTAAAACTGTGTATGGAGTCAGCTTCCATCACCTCACTGCCTAACGCATTCCACCTGTTAACTTCTCTGACACTGAAAAAGTTCTTTCTAACGTCCCTGTGGCTCATTTGGCTTCAGGTTCTGAAGGATTCCTTACACAGGTTTCTGAAAGCAGTTCTGATGTTAGCCAGCGTCGCATAGGCCGCTGATGTTATTGAATTGATGTGGGCTTCAGGAGACAGGTTTCAGAAACAGTATAGGTCCAAGGACTGATCCCTGTGGGACTCCACTGGTGACTCCCCGCCCCTCCGAGACCTCACCTCTCACGGTGACTCGTTGTGTCCTGTTGCTTAGGTACTCTTCTATCCAGTGGAGTACCTTCCCTTTCACTCCTGCCTGCATCTCCAGTTTGTGCACTAGTCTCTTATGTGGTACTGTGTCAAAAGCTTTCTGGAAGTCCAGAAATATGCAGTCTGCCCAACCCTCTCTCTCTTGCCTGATTTTTGTTGCCTGGTCATAGAACTCAATTAAACCTGTTAAGCATGATTTGCCATCTCTGAACCCATGTTGATGTTGTGTTACAAAGTTCTTCCGCTCCAGATGGTCCACTAGCTTTTTTCGCACAATCTTCTCCATCATCTTGCATGGTATGCAAGTTAGGGACATTGACCTGTAGTTCAGTGCCTCCTGCCTATCACCCTTATTGTATATTGGGACTACAGTGGCCGTCTTTCAAATTTTTGGCAGTTCACCTGTTACCAGTGATTTGTTGAATACTATGGAGAGTGGCAAGCACAGAGTCTCTGCTCCTTCCTTTAGAATCCATGGTGAGATTTCATCTGGACCTATAGCCTTTGTCACGTCCACATCTAGCAGATGCTTCCTCACCTCCCCACTGGTAATCATAAACTCCTCTAGTGGTGTCTGGTTTAATGTTCCCTCTCTTATCTCTGGGAATTCTCCTTGCTCTGAGGTGAAGACCTCCTGGAATTTCATATTGAGTTCCTCACACACTTCCTTGTCGTTTGAAGTGAATTATTCTGCCCCTGTCCTCAGTTTCATTACCTGTTCCTTCACTGTTGTTTTCCTCCTGATGTGGCTATGCAGCAGTTTGGGTTGAGTCTTTGCCTTGCTCGCTATGTCATTTTCATATTGCCTCTCTACCTCTCTCCTCACCCTGACGTATTCATTCCTGGCGCTCTGGTATCTTTCTCAGCTCTCTAGTGTTCTGTTGTTTCTGTAGTTTCTCCACGCCCTTTTACTTAGTTGGTTTGCTAGCTTACAACCCTGATTAGTAGTAGTAGTAGTAGTATTAGTAGTAGTAGTAGTAGTAGCAGTAGTAGCAGTAGCAGCAGCAGCAGCAGAAGCAGCAGCAATAGTAGTAGCAGGAGTAGTAGTAGTAGTAGCAGCAGCAGCAGCAGCAGTAGCAGCAGCAGCAGCAGCAGCAGTAGCAGTAGTAGTAGTAGTTGTAGTAGCAGCAGCAGCAGCAGCAGCAGCAGCAGTAGCAGCAGTAGCAGTAGCAGTAGCAGCAGCAGCAGCAGCAGCAGCAGTAGCAGCAGCAGCAGTAGCAGCAGCAGCAGCAGCAGCAGCAGCAGTAGCAGCAGCAGCAGCAGTAGTTGTAGTAGCAGCAGCAGCAGCAGTAGCAGCAGCAGCAGCAGTAGCAGCAGCAGCAGTAGCAGTAGCAGCAGCAGCAGCAGTAGCAGTAGCAGCAGTAGCAGCAGCAGTAGCAGCAGTAGCAGTAGCAGTAGCAGCAGTAGCAGTAGCAGCAGCAGCAGTAGCAGTAGCAGTAGCAGCAGCAGCAGTAGCAGCAGTAGCAGCA
>WNGS01093310.1:0-2500 GCA_020271785.1 Procambarus virginalis | reverse complement strand
TATATATATATATATTCTCACCTCCACCATATAAATAAATAACAGTCACACGGGGTTTATAACTACACGATAAATATACAGTGTTGTCCTCTTCGGAAGACACAGGATGCTCCACGGTGTTCACGCTGAGTAGCCCTGGTTCTCTTCTTAGGCCCACGATGAATCCTCTTTGATTCTCTCGGTGAATCTACCCGGGCCTCAGGTCAGCCAAATCTCCGTCCCACTGGGTGCTTCGTCGTGATGGCCTTCAACCACGATCCAGCCCGTAGCTGGCAGGTACCGATCAGCCTCGCTGTTAAGGCCACTTCACGCCCGATACTAGGGGCCTAGCCCTAGGCAGGAGCCTCGGGTGACACGCTGGTCACTCTCCTCAATAAGCACCACAGTGGGTAGTCTCTTCCTCCAGCCAGCCCGGATAAGGCGATTCCCGACACTGCCACTCCTCAGGCAGGCTATAACTCCCTCACTAGAGTTCGTCCGGGGATGGCTCACAGCTTCTTCAAAGCAGACTGGTGAAGAGACCTTGGCTGCCTTAGGTAGACTCACTCCATGCACTTTACCACTGTCCTAAGTCGCCTCTGCAAATAAACACATCATCAGTACTGGCGACTTTACACGGGACCACTAGGAAACGTCACTTACTGGCTACACAAACACACAGTTTCTAGCTCAATAGATGGTGCTGATGTTCTGAGCACCACCTCACCAGAGGTCAGCACTAGCCACCTCACGAGCTACCAGGACGAGAATCTAGCATTACTCGCCGGCACCATCCGTCGTCCCTAGATGGCGTTTGTCCATGGTGAGGGGTTTTCGGGAGCAGACTCACAGATCGCGTTGTCGTCACTGCTCCGTGGTCCGACGATGGACTCGGGTCCGTAACACTCGTGATTAGATGTTCAATAATTTGCTATATCCTGTTTTCCACCTTATTCTCGTCTCCTACAGGAGAGTTTTCATTCAGACAGATCACCCCCTTTGGTACCCTGGTACTTTGGTCTGTCTTCGGATCAAGTACACCCCACATTTTGCAATCGGAACGTAGGAGATATAGAGGGCAAAAATTCCTCTCGCACGGACTATGCTGTAAGGTTGGGACCCCTACAAGCAGTTCTCGTCATTGACACTTTGCACCCCTACGCGTCGGTCAGAGATATGGTACTTACACAGGTAGGAGTTAACATTCTTTTCCAAAGCACAAAGATTGTTAATTCTGTAAGTACTATCTAGTTTTAGTAGGAAACCTCTTACCTTTACTCGCATTAGAGACAAGGTAAGAATCCCAACATTTTTTGGACTACCTTCGAGACAATTGTCTCAACATTCAAGTAGGATCCCTCTTGCCCTTATCCTCGTCATTTAGAGTACCGGGTACAAGATTCCTACTTTCTTGAAATGCTTAGTTTCATTTTTGATCTTGATTGTAACCTTGATTATAAGTTTAACAGGATAGTTACCGTTTGCCACGTCATCCTGTCACTGACATTTATATTTTGGTTCATCCACCTGAGTATTCTCTTGCAATATTTGCTATCATTCACCATGTTTCGTTTTTCCACCTTCCGACAGAATCCGAACGATGAAGTGCGCACACTAGTTCGTGCCACCAAGGCGGAGATGCTGACTGTAGTAAATGAGTACCACCTTACACCCCACATGGAGCCACTAAAACTGATCTGCACAACCTCATCCTGGACCAGTTATCAGACAATGATGGCTATTATACCTGAATCTCATGAACATTACTTAATGCAGACAAGAACGCCTTGGCAGCCATGAATTGAAGCTAGAACTCGCCAACGCCGAACGTGAGCGTCTGAAAGAACAAGCTGCCTTTGAAAAGGAAGCTCTCCAAAAGAAGGAACGGGAAACCGAACTTCAACTTAAGCTCGCTGAATTCCAACGTGAGCATGAGAGGGAACAGCTTGAATTAAAAGAACGCGATCTGGAGATACAACGTGAACACGATAAGAAGCAAGCCGCCAGTGCTCTAGACCACCGTAAGAAAGAACTTGACTTAGAAACCACACACCACACTCGGCGCCAACAAGCTGAAGCTAAACTTCCGGTACGTTTAACCTTCACGTGCAATTAAGTTAATGCCATCATTTGTTGAGGCAAAAAGTAGATGTCGTTTTTACTTCATTTGAGGCTCTAGATACCCAACTCAGCTGCCTCAGGATCAGTGGGTCTGTGCTACTCAGGTCTCAGGTAACAGGTATAGCATCTGAAACCGACTACCAGGCGAACTGAAAGCAAGCAGTTAGGAAGTACTTGATGCCAATCCTCTCCGCCGAGACATACGACGTAAGTTCAGAGAACATTAAAAAAATGCTACCACTTATCTAGAGTTGGCAAATAACAAGAAGAGATATTTTATGAAGTGGCTGGAAGCCGCAAAAGTCTCCACCTTTACAGATCTCGTCAACCTCATCCTGGTGGAAGCATCTCAGGCGTGTTTCCACTTCAATACGTCTCTACCTCGCCGACAAGGAAGAAA
>WNGS01093304.1:0-17508 GCA_020271785.1 Procambarus virginalis | reverse complement strand
AACTACCCCATCTTAACTACCCCATCTTAGCTACTCCATCTTAACTACCCCATCTTAATTACCCCGTCTTAACTACCCCATCTTAACTACCCCATCTTAGCTACCCCATCTTAACTACCCCATCTTAACTCCCCCATCTTAACTACCCCATCTACCCATCTTAACTACCCCATCTTAACTACCCCATCTTAACTACCCCCGTCTTAACTACCCCCATCTTAACTACCCATCTTAACTATCCCATCTTAGCTACCCCATCTTAACTACTCCATCTTCATCACTGTAACCATCCTCACTACTGTTATGACTGAAGTCTCGTATGATACTTTTCAGGCTTCAGGAGATATTTATCTTGTCTCGGAGTGGTGCAGGATCCGAATGAGGTCAGTAGAACTCCCATTGCGTTCTTGTACCGTGTCGTACAATCGACTAAGCAGCGTCTGGGAATCCCACAATTCTAACCTTATCACCCCTTGTATTAGAACATAAGAACATAAGAACATAAGAACAAAGGCAACTGCAGAAGGCCTATTGGCCCATACGAGGCAGCTCCTATTTATAACCACCCAATCCCACTCATATACATGTCCAACCCATGCTTGAAACAATCGAGGGACCCCACCTCCACAATGTTACGCGGCAATTGGTTCCACAAATCAACAACCCTGTTACTGAACCAGTATTTACCCAAGTCTTTCCTAAATCTAAACTTATCCAATTTATACCCATTGTTTCGCGTTCTGTCCTGTGTTGATACTTTCAATACCCTATTAATATCCCCTTTGTTATGTCCATTCATCCACTTGTAAACCTCTATCATGTCACCCCTAACTCTTCGCCTTTCCAGTGAATGCAAATTAAGCTTTGTTAATCTTTCTTCATATGAAAGATTTCTAATTTGGGGAATTAACTTAGTCATCCTACGCTGGACACGTTCAAGTGAATTTATATCCATTCTATAATATGGCGACCAAAACTGAACTGCATAATCTAAATGGGGCCTAACCAGAGCAAGATATAGCTTGAGAACCACACCAGGTGTCTTGTTACTTACGCTGCGATTAATAAATCCGAGTGTCCTATTTGCCTTATTACGAACATTTATGCATTGATCCTTTTGTTTTAAATTCTTACTAATTATAACTCCCAGATCCCTTTCGCAATCCGACTTCGCAATCTCAACACCATCTAGCTCGTATCTTGTAACTCTATCATCATTACCTAGCCTCAGAACTTTACATTTATCAGCATTAAACTGCATCTGCCAGTCCTTTGACCATTTCAAAACCCTATCTAGATCAACTTGAAGTGATAGTGAGTCCTCCTCCGAATTAATTTCCCTACCGATTTTCGTATCATCGGCAAATTTGCAAATGTTGCTACTCAAACCTGAATCTAAATCATTATATATATTATAAACAACAGAGGTCCCAAGACAGAGCCTTGAGGCACTCCACTTACAACATTTTCCCACTCTGACTTGACTCCATTTATACTAACTCTCTGTTTCCTTTGGTATAGCCATGCCCTAATCCAGCTTAATATAGCACCCCAATACCATGAGCCTCTATCTTTTTAATCAGTCTTTCATGTGGCACTGTATCGAAAGCTTTGCTAAAGTCAAGGTACACAACATCACAATCCTTACCACTATCAACTGCCTCAACTATGCTAGAATAAAAAGATAACAAATTTGTTAAACATGAACGGCCATTTATAAAACCATGTTGCGACTCAATTATTAATTTATGTTTTTCAAGATGAAGACGAATTTTATTTGCTATTATAGATTCGAGTAACTTTCCCACAATAGACGTTAGGCTAATTGGTCGATAGTTAGACGCAAGTGATCTATCTCCTTTCTTAAAAACTGGTATCACATTAGCAACTTTCCAAAACTCTGGCACTGTGCCTGACTCTATTGATTTATTAAATATGATTGACAGTGGGTCACAAAGCTCCTCTTTGCATTCTTTCAGCACTCTGGCAAACACTTCATCCGGCCCTGGGGATTTGTTTGGTTTGAGTTTTACTATTTGTTTAAGAACATCCTCCCTGGTAACTGCTAAACTCGTCAACCTGTCCTCGTCCCCACCCACATAGACTTGTTGGGCTGAAGGCATATTGTTAAGTTCCTCTTTAGTAAATACAGATACAAAATATTTATTAAAAATACTACTCATCTCTTCATCACTATCTGTTATTTGACCTGTCTCAGTTTTTAATGGACCTATCCTTTCCCTAGTCTTAGTTCGATATAACTGAAAAAACCTTTAGGATTTGTCTTTGCTTGCCCTGCTATACGAACTTCATAGTTTCTTTTTGCTTTCCTTATCTCTTTTTTAACATTTCTAACTAGTTGTACGAATTCCTGTTCTAAAGTGACCTCCCCATTTTAATCCTCTTGTACCAAGCTCTCTTTTTACCTATAAGATTCTTCAAATTCTTTGTTATCCACTTTGGGTCATTAGTAATCGATCTATTCAATTTGTGTGGTATACTACGTTCCTGTGCTTTGTTTAGAATATTCTTAAATACGTTATAAATTGAATCTACATCGAAATCCCCATTTACATCACCTATCGCTGGGTTCATGTCTCGCTCCAAGACCGGCCCACACCCCATACCCAAGACTTTCCAATCAATTTGACCCAAAAAATTTCTTAGGCTATTAAAATCAGCTTTTCGAAAATCTGGCACTTTAACAGAATTTTCTCCTACAGGTCTATTCCATTCTATGCCAAATCTGATTTCTTTGTGATCACTGTTCCCTAGCTCACTCCCTATTTCGATGTCATTAATTTGTGTTTCCCTGTTAGTTAACACTAAATCTAAAATATTATTTTCCCGTGTTGGTTCCTTAATGTGTTGCGTAAGAAAGCAATCGTCAATTAATTCTAGAAAATCTTCTGCTTCACTATTCCCTGTTTTGTTCAACCAGTTTATTCCACTCAAATTAAAGTCACCCATGACATAAATACTGTTAGATCTAGATGCCCTAGATATTTCATCCCATAGATGCTTTGCTTCCATTCTGTCTAAATTTGGTGGCCTATATATAACTCCAATTATAATATTATTTGCTTTTTCGTTTAATTCTATCCAAATAGTTTCTGTGTGTGGCTCAGTTTTGATTCCCTCTTTGAGACTACATTTCAAATTGTCCCTAACGTATATGGCTACTCCACCACCTCGTCTAATATATCTATCTGTGTGAAATAGTTTAAATCCATTTATTTGATATTCGGCTAATAGTTCTCTATTATCAACATTCATCCACGTTTCGGTAAGTGCAATAATATCTATTTTTTCTGTGCAGACAAGAGCATTTAATTCGTTAATTTTATTTCTTAGACTTCTACTGTTTGTGTAATATACCCTAAGTGAATTGTTATTTTGAGGCCCTTCTCTTTCCCTGATCATTTTGCCAATTCCTTTCTCCCGCAAACACATACTTTTATTACATCCTTCCTCCAAATCAATTCCCATACCTCTATCTACTAACAGTTTAAACCCAAACAAACACCTCTAACCACTTCTTCCAACGAATTTGCAACAGCAACAACCCCAGCTCTCGATAGATGCACCCCATCCCGAGCATACATTTCATTTCTTCCATAGAAGTGTTCCCAGTTGTCTATATAAGATATTGCATTAGATTTGCAATATCTTTCCAGCCTGCAATTGACACCAAGTGCCCTCGACATCCATTCATTTCCCACTCCCTTTCTTGGAAGAATGCCACATATGATCGGGATTCCTCCCTTGCTCCTAACTAATTCTATTGCTGTCTTGAATTTCAGTATTAGTTCCTCACTTCTAACTCTTAGCAATTAGTTCATTTGATATATCACGCTATTGTGAATTCTGTGTGCAATGTAATTTAAGCTTTGTCAATCTTTCTTCATATGACATATTTCTATTTTTGGGGGATTAACATTTGGGGGATCATCATTTGGCAAATAGGACACAGGGATTTATTAATAGAAGCGTTAGTAACAAGTCACCTGGCGTTGTTCTTCAGCTATATCTTGCTCTGCTTAGATTCCATTTAGATTATGCAGTTCACTTTTGGTCGCCGTACTATAGAATGGATATAAATTCACTTGAACGTGTCCAGCGTAGGGTGACAAAGTTAATTCCCCCAAATTAGAAATCTTTCATGTGAAGAGAGATTAACAAAGCTTAAATTGCATTCACTAGATATGCAAAGAGTGACGTGATAGGGTGACATGATAGAGGTTTAGACGTTGATGAATAGACATAACAAAGGGGGATATTAAGTGGGTATTAAAAGTATCAACACAAGGCAGAACACGAGACAATGGGTATAAATTGGATAAGTTTATATTTAGGCAAAATTTCGGTAAATACTGGTTCGATAACAGGGTTGTTGTATCCACCACGTTACGCATTGCCTCGTAACGTGGTGGAGGTGGGGTCCCTCGATTGTTTCAAACGTGGGTTGGACATGTATATGAGTGGGATTGGGTGGTTATAAATAGGAGGTGCCTCGTATGGGTCAATAGGCCTTCTGCAGTTAACTTTGTTATGTTCTTATTCTACGCTAGACACGTTCTAGTGAATTTAAATCCATTCTATAGAACGGCGACCAAAACTGAACTACATAATCGAAATGTGGCTTAATCAGAGCAAGATATAAATGAAGAGCAACCCCAGGTGTCTTATCAGGAACCTTCGATTAATAAATCCCGGGATTTATTAATCCCAGACGTTCGTAATAAGACTAGCCTTATTACGAACATTCATGCATGGATTTTTGGGTTTTAAATTCTTCTTAATCATAACTCCAGAGTCCTTTTCGCAATCCCAACATTATCTAGGTCGTATCTCTTAACTCTATCATTACCTAGCCTGAAAACCTTACATTTATTAGCATTGAACTGCATCTGACATTTGTGTTCTGCCGTTGTGACATTTGGTCATTCTAAGAGTTTGTTTGCATTAATTTCAACAGGGAAATGTTGCACTATCAATTTGGTGATTTTTTCTATTGGTTTCAGTTCAACTTGGTGTTCTAGAGATCTGGCGATGGATGAATGAAGAATGGATGAAGAATGTAAAGAGGAGCTTTGTGACCCACTGTCAATCATATTTAATATATGATTGACAGTGAAATGAATGGATGTCGAGGGCACTTGGTGTCAATTGCAGGCTGGAAAAATATTGTTATTCAATATTATTGAATAACATTAACATTTCAATATTATTGAAAACCTATTCAATAGGTTTTCTGCAGTTCCCTATATTCCTAATTTAACCACGTGGTTTATAATACATAATATATAAACCTTTAACTATATTTATAATATAGTTAAAAGTTAGTTATAGTTATAGCTATATTTAGAATTATATTATAAAGTTATAATATAATGATTATATGAGGCCACCCAAGTATGGGTGATATGACTGAAGTGTACAGATGGGAAGAATGGGCGTTACAGGTGGATATTGTAGTTCATAACTGAGCACCTGACTTCTTTTTTCCATAAAGTAGCCTATAAAACTGCTTTTGTACTCATATATTGTCAGGTGCTGCTGTCATCTGTTACTCTATTTCTGACAAACGTCTGAAATATTACACAATTTAAATTTGGTTATTCTGCATTTAAATGATAGGCAATTATTGACTGTACTTATCCAGGCTGAACTTCTATTCTATCAATCGAATCCATTATGTCACAGAACAGGCAACCAAGCAATCTCTTTCAAACTTTTGAGAATATTTGGCATTCAAGTTCAAAAAGTGATATAGAATTTAAAGGGTGAATTACTCGACTGTAACATACCAGAAGTCCGTGATACAGGATGCAGAAGAATGCTAAAGTTGAATGAACATATAGTGGACAAAACAATACCGGATGTCCGTGATGTAGAAAGGAAAAGATTTCTAAAGTTAAAGGAGGATTTACTTGACTGTAAGATGCTAGATGCCGATGATATTGAAAACAAAAATCATGTTCAAGTAAATGAAGAATTACTTGAGTGTACGATACCAGAAGCCATTGAAATGAATCCTTCTAAACGCAGATGCATCCGCAATCCTTCGTCCAAAAATACGTACACTCCTTATGCTTCTAGAGTGGGGCATATCCGGTCCAAACTTACTAAAGACTATCCATTTTCGCTGGAAACCGGTTATATTCTTCAACCCTGTGATGAAAATGTCAATGATCCTCAAGAATGTTCACGTAACGTCATCAATGTTGACTTGTCTGGCAACTCAAGTGAATCTTACACAAGAAGTCATCGATATTCAATATATGACGAGAATGGATACAATGTAAGAGGTTACTACACTTCAGGATACTTCCCTCAGGAATGAAAACTGGTGCATGTTCTTTTGCTCATACACGGATGGATGTTATTTTAATTTTAATCGACCTTCAACTTCAGAATAGTAACTTCACAGGATATTAATATATATTTTACCAACCCGTCCTCGCAAATTCGTCTAGACAATATTGACTTATTAAATATTTGCATAGGTGACATACTAAACAATAGTTTACCTTGAAAAGCTTCATAGAAAACACTGACCTAACCTTGTTAGTATGTTAAGATAAGCATCTTATAGCTTCGTAATTACAATTGTTACTTAACCTATTATAGGTATAGATTAAGTAATAATTGTATTACGAAGCAATAAGATGTTTATCTTAACATACTAACAAGGTTAGGTAAGGTCGGTGTTTTCTATGAAGCTTTTCAAGGTAAACTATTATATTTAGTATATCACCTATGCAAGTATTTAGTAAGTCAATATTGACTATACAAATTTGCGAGGACGGGTTGATTTTTACATACAAACGATAATATTTGGGTTAAACGTATAACGATAAAAGGTATGTAATTAATAATGTGTCTGTATGACTGGTAAAATGTTCTAAACAAATTAATAAATTTCTCGGAACAAACAAAACATTGTTTTCCTCTATTCATTATTTACCCTTTCAATTCACGTACACCCTCGAAGGGAATTAAAATATTAAAAATCAGACTGTTATCAGACCATTCACACCCGTTGGCATAAGGTACCTGGAGATTTGCAATTACTTTATTAACTCTCGTGTTCTTGAGGATATAATAATAATATTTACGGAAAACTGCTGTAAATATATATATCAACAATATAGCTGCTTATTAGGTGAGAAAATAATCAAAAGAAACAAGTGAGAAGCATAAGCATACCAGCAGGCGGTATGTTGGTCAATTATAACAAGATAATTGAATATCCACCCAAACTGATTCAGATATCGCTTAAAATTTGCTTAAACCTGTTTGCTGACGATGTAATGTTAATATGTACATAAGAACATAACATATTTGTTATATACTACAAATAAATAAAATAATAAAAACTGCAGGAGGCCTATTGGCCAATACTTGTTTGGCTGAACGCATAATGTTAAGTTCCTCTTTAGAAAATACAGAGATAAAATATTTATTAATAATACTACTCATCTCTTCGTCGTTATCAGTTATCTGATCTGTCTGAGTTTTTAATGAACCTATCCTTTCCCTAATCTTTGTTCGATATAACTGCTGTGTTTGCTAAAGAGGAACTTGACAATGTGCCTTCGGCCGAACAAGTCTGCGTGGGCGGGAGCGGGGACGGGTTGACGAGTTTGGCAGTTGCCAGGGAGGATGTTCTTGGACAAGTGGAGGAACTCGGACCGGATAGGTCCCCGGGGCCGGATGAAGTGTTTGCGGGGTGCTTAGGGAATGCAAGGGGGAGCTTTGTGACCCACTGTCAATCATGTTTGGTGGGTTAGTGGAGTCGGGCAGAGTGCCAGAGTTTTGGAGGGTTGCTGGTGTGATACCAGTTTTTTGGGGGGGGAGATAGATCACTTGCGTCTGACTGTCGACCAGTTGGCCTGGCGTCTATTGTGGGAGGGTTGCACGAGTCTGTAGTGGCGGATGAAGTTCGTCTTCATCTTGAAAAACATGGGTTGGTAGTTGAGTCGCAACATGGTTTTGTGGGTGGCCGTTCATGTTTAACAAATTTGTTGTCTTTTTGTTCTAGCATGGTTGAGGCGGTTGATAGTGGTGGGGATTGTGATGTTGTGTGCCTTGACTTTGGCAGGGCTTTTGATGCAGTGCCACATGAGAGACTGATTGGGGGGATGGAGGCTCGTGGTATTGGTGGTGCTTTGTTGGGTTGGATTAGGGCATGGCTATGCCGGGGGAGGCGGAGAGTTGGTGTGGGTGGAGTCAAGTCGGAGTGGGAGGGTGTTGTGGGTGGAGTGCCTCGGGGCTCTGTCCTGGGCCTCTGTGTTTGTAGTATGTATAAATGATTTGGGTTCGGGTTTGGGTGGTAGCATTTGCAGGTTTGCCGGTGATGCGGGGGTCGGTGGGGAGGTTGGTTCGGGGGAGGACTCTCTATCACTTCGGGTTGATCTGGGTGGGGTTTTGGGGTGGTCAAGGGGCTGGCAGATGCAGTTTGGTGCTGATAAGTGTAAAGTTCTGAGGCTAGGTAATGATGATAGAGTTACAAGATACGAGCTAGATGGTGTTGAGATTGCGAAGTCGGATTGCGAAAGGGATCTGGGAGTTATAATTAGTAAGAATTTAAAACAAAAGGATCAATGCATGAATGTTCGTAATAAGGCAAATCGGACACTCGGATTTATTAATCGCAGCGTTAGTAACAAGACACCTGGTGTGGTTCTCAAGCTATATCTTGCTCTCGTTAGGCCCCATTTAGATTATGCAGTTCAGTTTTGGTCGCCATATTATAGAATGGATATAAATTCACTTGAACGTGTCCAGCGTAGGATGACTAAGTTAATTCCCCAAATTAGAAATCTTTCATATGAAGAAAGATTAACAAAGCTAAAATGCATTCACTGGAAAGGCGAAGATTTAGGGGTGATATGATAGAGTAAGGTCGTGGATGAATGGACATAACAAAGGGGATATTAATAGGGTATTAAAAGTATCAACACAGGACAGAACGCGAAACAATGGGTATAAATTGGATAAGTTTAGATTAGGAAAGACTTGGGTAAATACTGGTTCAGTAACAGGGTTGTTGATTTGTGGAACCAATTGCCGCATAACATGTGGAGATGGAGGTATGTTAAGATAAGCATCTTATAGCTTCGTAATTACAATTGTTACTTAACCTATTATAGTATAGATTAAGTAATAATTGTATTACGAAGCAATAAGATGTTTATCTTAACATACTAACAAGGTTAGGTAAGGTCGGTGTTTTCTATGAAGCTTTTCAAGGTAAACTATTATATTTAGTATATCACCTATGCAAGTATTTAGTAAGTCAATATTGACTATACAAATTTGCGAGGACGGGTTGATTTTTACATACAAACGATAATATTTGGTTAAACGTATAACGATAAAAGGTATGTAATTAATAATGTGTCTGTATGACTGGTAAAATGTTCTAAACAAATTAATAAATTTCTCGGAACAAACAAACATTGTTTTCCTCTATTCATTATTTACCCTTTGCAATTCACGTACACCCTCGAAGGGAATTAAAATATTAAAAATCAGACTGTTATCAGACCATTCACACCCGTTGGCATAAGGTACCTGGAGATTTGCAATTACTTTATTAACTCTCGTGTTCTTGAGGATATAATAATAATATTTACGGAAAACTGCTGTAAATATATATATCAACAATATAGCTGCTTATTAGGTGAGAAAATAATCAAAAGAAACAAGTGAGAAGCATAAGCATACCAGCAGGCGGTATGTTGGTCAATTATAACAAGATAATTGAATATCCACCCAAACTGATTCAGATATCGCTTAAAATTTGCTTAAACCTGTTTGCTGACGATGTAATGTTAATATGTACATAAGAACATAACATATTTGTTATATACTACAAATAAATAAAATAATAAAAACTGCAGGAGGCCTATTGGCCAATACTTGTTTGGCTGAACGCATAATGTTAAGTTCCTCTTTAGAAAATACAGAGATAAAATATTTATTAATAATACTACTCATCTCTTCGTCGTTATCAGTTATCTGATCTGTCTGAGTTTTTAATGAACCTATCCTTTCCCTAATCTTTGTTCGATATAACTGCTGTGTTTGCTAAAGAGGAACTTGACAATGTGCCTTCGGCCGAACAAGTCTGCGTGGGCGGGAGCGGGGACGGGTTGACGAGTTTGGCAGTTGCCAGGGAGGATGTTCTTGGACAAGTGGAGGAACTCGGACCGGATAGGTCCCCGGGGCCGGATGAAGTGTTTGCCGGGGTGCTTAGGGAATGCAAGGGGGAGCTTTGTGACCCACTGTCAATCATGTTTGGTGGGTTAGTGGAGTCGGGCAGAGTGCCAGAGTTTTGGAGGGTTGCTGGTGTGATACCAGTTTTTTGGGGGGGAGATAGATCACTTGCGTCTGACTGTCGACCAGTTGGCCTGGCGTCTATTGTGGGAGGGTTGCACGAGTCTGTAGTGGCGGATGAAGTTCGTCTTCATCTTGAAAAACATGGGTTGGTAGTTGAGTCGCAACATGGTTTTGTGGGTGGCCGTTCATGTTTAACAAATTTGTTGTTTTTTTGTTCTAGCATGGTTGAGGCGGTTGATAGTGGTGGGGATTGTGATGTTGTGTGCCTTGACTTTGGCAGGGCTTTTGATGCAGTGCCACATGAGAGACTGATTGGGGGGATGGAGGCTCGTGGTATTGGTGGTGCTTTGTTGGGTTGGATTAGGGCATGGCTATGCCGGGGGAGGCGGAGAGTTGGTGTGGGTGGAGTCAAGTCGGAGTGGGGGGTGTTGTGGGTGGAGTGCCTCGGGGCTCTGTCCTGGGCCCTCTGTTGTTTGTAGTATGTATAAATGATTTGGGTTCGGGTTTGTGGTAGCATTTGCAGGTTTGCCGGTGATGCGGGGGTCGGTGGGGAGGTTGGTTCGGGGGAGGACTCTCTATCACTTCGGGTTGATCTGGGTGGGGTTTTGGGGTGGTCAAGGGGCTGGCAGATGCAGTTTGGTGCTGATAAGTGTAAAGTTCTGAGGCTAGGTAATGATGATAGAGTTACAAGATACGAGCTAGATGGTGTTGAGATTGCGAAGTCGGATTGCGGGATCTGGGAGTTATAATTAGTAAGAATTTAAAACAAAAGGATCAATGCATGAATGTTCGTAATAAGGCAAATCGGACACTCGGATTTATTAATCGCAGCGTTAGTAACAAGACACCTGGTGTGGTTCTCAAGCTATATCTTGCTCTCGTTAGGCCCCATTTAGATTATGCAGTTCAGTTTTGGTCGCCATATTATAGAATGGATATAAATTCACTTGAACGTGTCCAGCGTAGGATGACTAAGTTATTCCCCAAATTAGAAATCTTTCATATGAAGAAAGATTAACAAAGCTAAAAATGCATTCACTGGAAAGGCGAAGAGTTAGGGGTGACATGATAGAGGTTTACAAGTGGATGAATGGACATAACAAAGGGGATATTAATAGGGTATTAAAAGTATCAACACAGGACAGAACGCGAAACAATGGGTATAAATTGGATAAGTTTAGATTTAGGAAAGACTTGGGTAAATACTGGTTCAGTAACAGGGTTGTTGATTTGTGGAACCAATTGCCGCATAACATTGTGGAGGTGGGGTCCCTCGATTGTTTCAAGCATGGGTTGGACATGTATATGAGTGGGATTGGGTGGTTATAAATAGGAGCTGCCTCGTATGGGCCAATAGGCCTTCTGCAGTTGCCTTTGTTCTTATGTTCTTATGTCTGAGTTTTTAATGAACCTATCCTTTCCCTAATCTTTGTTCGATATAACTGAAAAACCTTCAGGATTTTTCTTTGCTTGCACTGCTATGCTATGCAAATTTCATAGTTTCCTTTTTTCCCTCTTTATCTATTTTTTAACATTTTTAACCAGATGGACGAATTCTTGTTCTAAACTGACTTCCCGGTGATTAATCCCTTTGTACCAAGCTCTCTTTCTACCAATAAGGTTCTTCAGATCCTTTGGTATCCATTTCGGGTAATTATTATTCGGTCTATTCAATTTATATGGTATACCACACAAATGGTTCGGAAATAAGATTTCCAAACCCTGGTTTCCGAACATAAAAGATAGAATAAATAGATTGAGGCTCAAGGTATAGGGGTATGGTACCTGGTTGATGGGGTTCTGGGAGTTCTTCTACTCCCCAAGCCCGGCCCGAGGCCAGACTTGACTTGTGAGAGTTTGGTCCACCAGGCTGTTGCTTGGAGCGGCCCACATACCCACCACAGCCTGGTTGGTCCGGCACTCCTTGAAGGAAACAATCTAGTTTCCTCTTGAAGATGTCCACGGTTGTTCCAGTAATATTTCTGATGCTTGCTGGTAGGACGTTGAACAACCGTGGACCTCTGATGTGCCTATGGCACCTGTGCTCTTCACTGGTTCTATTCTGCATTTTCTTCCATGTCTTCCATGTCCAGTGTTTTCCATGTGTATATTATTTGATATCTCTCTCGTCTCCTTTCTAGTGAGTACATTTGGAGAGCTTTGAGACGATCCCAATAATTTAGGTGCTTTATCTCGTCTATGCGTGCCGTATATGTTCTCTGTATTCCTTCAATTTCAGCAATCTCTCCTGCTCTGAAGGGGGAAGTGAGTACCGAGCAGTACTCAAGACGGGACAACACAAGTGATTTGAAGAGGACAACCATTGTGATGGGATCTCTGGACTTGAAGGTTCTCGTAATCCATCCTATCATTTTTCTGGCTGACGCAATACTTGCTTGGTTATGCTCCCTAAACGTTAGGTCGTCGGACGTCATTATTCCCAAATCCTTGACATGCTGTTTTCCTACTATGGGCAGATTCGATTGTGTTTTGTACCCTGTATTATGTTTAAGATCCTCATTTTTGCCGTATCTGAGTACCTGGAATTTATCACCGTTAAACATCATTTTCTGCTGCCCAATCGAAAACTTTGTTAATATCTGTTTGTAGTTTATCAATGTCTTCAGCAGAGGTAATTTTCATGCTGATTTTTGTATCATCTGCAAACGATGACACGAAGCTGTGTCTTGTGCTTTTGTCTATGTTGGATATGAGAATAAGGAACAGCAGTGGTGCAAGGACTGCACCTTGAGGCACAGAGCTTTTAACTGCGCTCGGACTCTATTTTACTTGATTGACTGTTACTTTGTGTTTGTTCGACAGGAAATTGAGTATCCAGCGTCCTACTTTACCAGTTATACCCATTGACCTCCTTTTGTGTGCAATCGCTCCATGGTCACATTTGTCGAATGTGTTATTCATTACAGGCTTACCGGACTTAGGGTGAGTAGGTTTGGGCTTAGGAGGTTCGGTGTTACCTTTAGATTTGGAGGTTCGGTGTTACCTTTTCAAATCAGTGTATATGGCATCTGCATTATGTTTTTCCTCCGTGATTTTGTCATAGTGGTCAAGTAGCTGTGAGAGGCATCTTCCTGCTCTAAATCCATGTTGGCCTGGATTGTGGAGGTCTTTGGTTTCCATGAATCTAGTGACCTGACTCCTGATCACTCTCTCAAATACTTTTATTATGTGGGACGTTAATGCAACTGGTCTATAATTCTTTGCCAATGCTTTGCTACCACCCTTGTGTAGAGGGGCAATGTCTGCTGCTTTAAGCGCATCTGGTATCTCCCCCGTGTCCAAGCTCTTCCTCCACACTATACTGAGCGCTTGTGCTACTGGCACTTTGCATTTCTTTATAAATATTGAATTCTATGAGTCTGGACCCGGGGCTGAGTGCATGGGCATATTGTCAATTTCTCTTTCAAAATCTGCCACGCTCGTGCTGATATCAGTTATATTTACAGGTGTTTGAGTATCATTCATAAAGAAAGTGTCCGAATCTTCCACTTTCATGCTGAGTATCGGAGTACTAAACATGTCTTCATACTGCTTTTTTAGGATTTCACTAATTTCTTTGTCATCCTCTGTGAATGTACCTTCACTAATACGAATAGGTCCAATACTGGCAGTGGTTTTCGCTTTTGATTTAGCATATGTGAAGAAATATTTTGGGTTTTTCTTTATTTCTTGAATTGCTTTCTGTTCTAGTTGCCTTTCTTCAGTCTGATAGGAATGCCTCAGTCTCTGTTCGATTTCTTCAACCTCCCTGTTTAAATTATTTCTTCTCTGTATGTGAGTCGTGTATGCTTAAGCATTTCCGTTAATTTCTTCCTCCTTTTGTAAAGTCGTCTGCGTTCTCTTTCTACATTGGACCTCTTTCTGGCTTTCCTCAAAGGAACATGTTTCAGACAGACTTCATATGCTTCAGAAGTCAGTTTTTCTATTCCTTGTGTAGGATTTTTATTTCTTAGGACATTTTCCCATTGAATGTTTGTAAGTTCCCTGTTTATTTTCTCCCAGTCTATCCTTTTATTATTAAAATTGAATTTATTGAATAGCTCTTCTCGCTTGTTGTTTCTCTTGGGACTACTACCGTTATTAATGTTAGTTTGCCCTTCAATGAGCTTGTGGGCCGAGTACGTAGTGTCTGAGACAGTAATGTCTCTGATTAGCTCATCATTGTTCGTGAAAATCAGGTCCAGCGTGTTTTCGTTCCTAGTTGGTTCTGTAATCTGCTGACAGAGCGAGAATTTGTCACAGAATCTCAGTAGTTCTCAGTAGTTCTCTGAATAGTTGGTTATTTCCAGGTTGACTTCCTGCTATAATGTTATTGTTTACTATTTTCCATTTTAAACTGGGTAGATTGAAGTCTCCAAGGAAGATGATGTCTGGTACTGGGTTTGCTAGGTTATCAAGGATATTCTCTATTTTGTGAATGAATTCCTCAACTGTTGCATCTGGAGGTTTGTATATTAAAATAATAAGTAGATTCATATTTTCTACCTTGATTCCAAGTATCTCTACCACCTCATTGGACGAGTTCAGGAGCTCTGTGCTGATTGATTGATAAAGATTAAGCCACCCAAGAGGTGGCACGGGCATGAATAGCCCGTAAGTGGTGGCCCTTATGAGCCATTAACAGTATCGAGTGATGATACTGGAGATCTGTGGAGGTGCGACGGCACCCTGCGTGACGGGAGATGTCTCCCGGACCAAATGGTGACCAAATGGTGGTTACTCCTGATTGATAAGGATTAAGCCACCCAAGAGGTGGCACGGGCATGAATAGCCCTTAAGTGGTACAATTTTTTTTTTTCTCCGTAATTCTTTTCATTATTATGACATTGCATTTAATCATCGAGCTGTTATCGCGGGGGAGGATACTGCTTCACAGTCTTTATGAGGGCGTCCAGCTGCTGGACACCTTTGTTGACCAGGAGAGTGGCTCTGTTGATGGCTTCAGGGTGGCCACAGCAAGATTCAGGAACTCTTAAAGCTCTTCTAAGGTCGTTGGTTGCTTCACATTCTAAAAGATAGTGAAGTAATGGCTTTTCTGTGACAGTTTGGCAGAAGATGCACTCTCTCTGTCGGGGTTCACCAATCTCCCAGTTGCATCTGTAACCTAGACGTAGTCTATATAACCTAACTGCTATTTCCCTGTGGATTCCTTTTGGGATATTTAATCTTTCTAATTTAGTTGCCTGAAGATACCATGTTGCAGAGGGCGAGCCTTCAGCTATTCTCTGGTGTAGGTAGGCTTTGTTGAGGTGTGAGAGTTTTTTGGTGATGATGTTTTTAATGTTCTCTAGGCTGGGTTGAATTGTTTTATCTATCACTGGATGACGAGTTGCCAGTTTAGCAATTTCATCAGCTTTCTCATTTAATGGGATTCCAATATGGGATGGGATCCAGTTCAAGGTTATGTTGAGTCCTTTGCCTTTAGCGACTGCTCCAAGATACAAAATGGTGGTAATTATCTCCACGTTATCTTTCCACTGTTTTTGTCCTAGTATTTGAAGTGCAGCTTTTGAGTCTGTGTGTATGATGGCATTTTGAGTGTTTTGTGCAATCACATATGCGAATGCCTGTTGTATGGCAAACAGCTCAGTTTGGGTTGATGATACTAGTCCTCCCAGTCTCCAATATGCCTGTATGTTGGCCGTGCAAAGAGCAGCGCCAGCACTTTCATATTCTGTGTCCACCGATCCGTCTGTGAAAAAGTGGGTGGCTCCTGCTACTGCTATGCTATACATTTGCTCTTCTATTATGCGCCTTAGGATTGTCGGATCATAGGCAGCCTTTTTCATTGGGAGACTTTCTATTACTATTTTGAAAGTAGGCTCTTCCCACGGTGCAGCAGGAGTGTAATTTGGGTGTGGATGATCACCCTCTCTATCGAGAATCATGCTTTTTAACTGTAGTCTGTTTAGGACTTTTCCTGCTCTTGCAGCCCAAGAGTTTCCATTGTTTTGCCCTAGTCCAACCACCAAGGCCTGCCGTACTGGGATTGGATCAGAAGAAATAATTATCTTACTAATAATTGTAGCTGTCCTTTGAGATATTCTTTCCTGTAGAGAGGGCAAACCCGTCTCCAGTCTAAGTGTTTCAAGCTTGGTCCACATGGGGGCTCCCAGTGCGGCTCTCATAGCATTGTTTTGGGCAACTTCAAGCTTTTTCCACTGTTGGTGTGATAGATTTGTGAGTGCAGGTGCTGCATAATCGATCACTGATCTGACTGCCTGTACATAGTATGTGCGAAGGACTTGCAGATTGGCTCCTCCAGAGAGGGAGGTTAGCGACCTGAGGATTGCCGTCCTGGCCGCAGTTCGCTCTCTCAAGTAAGTGACCTCAGCATTAAAATTCATGTGTGTGTCCAGGATTATTCCTAGGTACTGATAGGTGTCCACCCATTCGATTGGTTGACCCTGTACTGTGAGTTGGATATTGGGCTTCGCTATTTTTATGGGCATGGCTTTTGACTTTGAGGGGTTGAGTTTGATCCCAATCTGTTTTGCCTCTTTACTGATGCAGTCTAAGCATTTGGGTGCAAGGCGCGCCGCATCCCTTCCTTTTATGATGATGACAAAGTCGTCCGCGTAGTTTAGCAGCCTACAGTGATGTGGAAGTTTCAACCTCATTATTCTTTCCATTAAACAGTTGAAGAGAAGAGGGCTGAGAATACCTCCTTGCGGTGTACCATTTTCATGTCTTTTGTACTCAGAAACTGTGCCATGAATTTTTACTCTTGCTTCTCTGTTTATGAGACAGTTTTTGATCCAGGAGAGCAGGTTGCCTCTGACCTCTTTGTCAATGAGGCAGCAGAGAATAGCAGGGGCGCTAGCCAGTTCAAAGGCTTTTTCGAGGTCCAGGAATATCAGCATTCCTGGTCTGTCATTCAAGTGGGCTAACAGAGTTGTAATACATTCCACTGTGCCAACCCTTTTCTATAGGCATACATATCATGGTGCAGTCTAGGCATTTTCCACTCCAGTCTGTTGAGTGCCATTCTGTCAGCCGTCTTGGCTGCACAGCTTTGGAGAGAAATGGGTCTGGGATTATCTGGATCTTTAGGTTTTGGGATCGGTACTATGTCTGCTCTATCCAAGCTGAAGGTCTAGTTTGAGAAGTCCAGGCTAAATTATTAACCTTAGTATG
>WNGS01093299.1:0-12241 GCA_020271785.1 Procambarus virginalis | reverse complement strand
AGACGCTGCCAGAGTGTGATGCTCCGTGGGACAGTCCTCTGTCCTTTTGTGGCCTTGCACTCCTGCTGCTGTCTTCTCTAATTGTGCCGGATCGCTTTTCCTTTTCATTATGATTCGTTTTTCTCCCCCTCTTCTTCTATCTGCTTGTCGTTTTCCTGCCGACCTTTTGCTTGTTTGGATTATTCCTTTGGACTTCTTCTATTTTGACGGCCGGGTGCTTGGGGAGGCATTCTCTTGCACCCGTAGAACTGTAGTACCCAACATCTCGAGCGAGGGGGAACCTTTTATTGTCAATCCCCTTTCGTCGCTGAACCCGATCTCGACGGACTGACGGTTCTTAAGGTGGCGATTGTGGGGTGTATACTCACTACGCACCCCTAGGGGGCCCCGGCATGATCAGCGATAGCTTCCTGTTGGGTGTCCTGCCTCTAATTGTGGCTCCATGGTGGGTATGGGGGCACATTCGTGGATGAATTTATCACTCTTCGTCCATATGTCGTTGAATGTTTCTGTTGTACCCTCTCGGGCTCGTGGGGTGGGCGACCAAGCCCCCGAGTCGGCCTGTCTTGGAAGACCGGGCTCTGTAGCCTCCGCTGCGTTGGGCCCCGACCTTGCTTCTCCTTTGACCATCCTGACTTCTTCCCCCAGCTCCCCTCCCTCCACTGTGGTTGGGTCGAGCCTCAAGCCCCCAGTGGTGACCACTTTGTCCCCTAGTGCGGCTAAGTCTCTCGTTGTGACTACTGCACCTTTTGTCCCCTCTCTCTCTGGGGGTTCTCAACGCCGTCAGCGCCACGGCCCCACTCGCTCGTCTCCTTCCTGTACTGATGCGTATCAGGCCTTGTTTGATCCTGCTTCGTGGGCCAAATACTTTGATCTCCTCCCTCTTGATTCCGCGCCTCCTGACGATTTCTCCCTCCATCGGAATCTCGTTGATTCCGTGGATGCGTCTGTCACCTTCAACCCCCACTCATCTCGGTACACGTGTCATTGCTGCTCCTTCTCAGGATGCAGCTTCCCGCTTGGCTGCCTTATCCTGCCTTGGTGAGATCCATGTCCGGGTCTCTAAGAATGATCAGTTGAATGCCAGTGTTGGCACTATTCTCCTCCCGCCCCATGTTGCGACCGGTGTTCGGAATCTGCAGGAATGCCACGATGACATTCGGCATATTCTTGATGCCCATGGCCATTCTGTCCTCCAGGTAGACTCGTTTACTCGTCCCCCTCGTGGTCGTCGCCGTCAACCCCTTCGTGTTGTGAAGATCACCTTTGATGGTATTACCCTTCCATCCTCTGTCATTCTTGCTGCTGCCCGGTGCTCTGTCCAGGAGTATATTCCTTCTCCTCGACTTTGTAACAAGTGCTGGAGGTTTGGGCATGGTGCCCTCCTCTGCTCTGGGACTATCTCTCTCTGTCCTTAGAGTGACCTTCACCCTGACACAAAGTCGGAGTGCACTTCTCCCCAAGCTCACTGCCTCAACTGCGGTGAGGCCCATCCTACCTTCTCCCGTGCCTGTATCCATTACAAGCTTGAAGCAACCGTCCTCAACTTGAAGCACCGGGAGCGTTTATCTTTTCCTGAGGCGAGGCGCCAGGTTCGCCGGCTCCCGCCTTATGCTAACGTCTCTTATGCTCCCGTGTTGCGCTCTTCCTCTCCTCGTCCTTCCCACCTTCCTCAGACTCACAACCGTTTCCGTGCCTTGGACCCTGATACGCCCACTGCCCTCTCCTCTGTTCCTTTGAGCTCTGTCCCGAAGGGTCCCCCCTCCTGGTCGTCTGTCTGGGGTTCCCCTTCATTCTACCCGGTCTGTCATGTCTCCTGTGTCTTCTTCCTCGTCTCCCTCCGATCCTCCTTCCCTTCCTCCTCCTCCATCTATTGACTCTCCCCGCCGCCTGTCGGTGCAGGCGGATGTCCATCGCTCTCCTAACGGCCGTCGTGTGTGGTCTCGTTCAGCTTCTCCTGTTGAGACACTGGAATCCGTTGCCCGGTACGTAGTTGCTGGGACACCGGTCTCTTCAAGTCAGAAGTGTAAGCCTGGCTCCTCTCCTTCCTCCTCCCCGGCGGGTAAGAAGGCTTCGCTTTCTTCCTCGGCCCCTACTACTGGCTCTATTGCTCCTTCCCCTCCCATTTCAGTGGTTGCGCCCCCTGTTCCTGCTATGGAGGTTTCTTTGGCCCCTGCTTCCCTTTCGGTTGCTGCCCTTGCTGAGGTGCACTCCCCTCTTTCTACTCCCCCTCTTCCTGCTGCTGTCCTTGACTGCTCCTCTCGGTTGCCTCCTCCTCCGGACCCCGCCCGCCCGCCTCTGGTCTGTTCTCCCGCTTCCTTCCCTCCGTCTTTGCTCAGTTTACCCATGTCCCCTAACCCTGACTTTGCTGACCCTGATCCCGACCCTGATATTCTTTAACGTGCTATGTTGCTCTTTCGCCTTTGTTTCTTCCTTGTTTTCTGAGATAAAAAATACCCGAGGTCGCCTTCTTGAGCCATTTCTCTTCTCTTCTTCTTTGTCTCTTCTGAATTCTGGTGAGCCCACTCAATTGGACTCTCGGACTCGCACCCTTTCCTGTCTTGATCTTTCTCTCTGCTTTTCCTATCTTTACTTAGATTTCACGTGGCAGGTTCTTGATGACCTCCATGGCAGTGATCATTTCCCCATCCTTGTGTCCTTTTTCTCTTTTCGCCCTTCCCTCTCTTTCCCTAGGTGACAGTTTGCTAAAACGGACTGGGACCTATTTACCCTCAGTGCTGTTCTCTCTGACCTCTCCCTTCTGCCTCTCCCTCGCGCTCTCCTCCTTTTTCATGACACTGTCTTCGACGCTGCCCTCCGCTCTATTCCTCGCTCTTCCTCTCGGGGTCCACGGAAGTGCGTTCCTGGTGGAATGCGGACTGTGCTCGGGCTGTCCGCTGTAAGCGTGCAGCCTGGAAGAGGCACCGCCGTCGGCAGACGACCGATTCTTTTCTTTTCTTTCGGAAAGCGAGTGCGGTGGCCCGTAGGGCCATCCGTACGGCTAAACGTGAATGTTGGGCATCTTATGTCTCCACAATTACGTCCGAAACTCCCCTGCCACAGATATGGAAGCGTATCCGCAAGATAGCGGGTAAGTTCGTTCCCGATGTTTCCCCGGTCCTTCACCTCTGTGGTACTCTTGTGGCGGACCCGTTGCAGGTCGCTACCGAACTGGGTTCCCACTTTTCTTCTGTTAGCTCTGGTCTTTATCTTCCCCAATCTTTCCTTCTTCGTAAACCTGTCCTTGAGTCTCGTCCTTTAGATTTCTGCACTCATCTTCGACTTTCCTATAACGATCCCTTCTCTCTCTCTCTGAACTTCGTTCTGCCCTGGCCCTCTGCGGTTCTACGGCAGCGGGCTCCGATGGTATTCATTATAAGATGCTTCACCATCTCCCTCCGTGCACGTCTCAGTATTTACTGAGTCTGTATAATCGGATCTGGGAGTCTTCCTCAGTCCCTGAGGACTGGCTTGATGCCGTTGTCCTCCCTGTTCGCAAATCAGGGTCTCTGGAAACTTCCCCTAAGGACTTTCGCCCTATTGCCCTCACAAGTTGTGTCTGCAAACTCTTTGAACGTATGGTTAACGTTCGTTTGATGTGGTTCCTGGAACACCATCACCTCCTCTCCCCCTTTCTTTGAAAGGTAGACCTTTCAACCATTCAATGGGAGACGGTCTTAAGCGACAAAACTCCCACACAGGGAATAGCTCAACTGACAGCTGACGCTTACAAGGTCTGCTTGAAGCACGTGCCTATGAGGAGGGGCAGAAAGAGGAACACTCTAGAAAGAGAACGCAGACGACTGTACAGGAGAAGGAAAAAAATAACGGAAATGCTTCGGCAGACACAACTATCACAAGCAAGGAAAATAAGCCTAAGCAGGGAGATCGAAGAAATCGAACAAACGTTGAAGCGATCATATGAGTCTGAGGAAATGGAATTGGAACAGAGAGCTATACAAGAGATAAGGAAAAATCCGTAATATTTTTTCACATACGCTAAATCAAAATCCAAAACCTCGACCAGTATTGGACCGTTAATTACAAATGAAGGTACATACACAGAGGACAACAAAGAGATTAGTGAAATTCTAAGAAGCCAGTATGAGGCTATGTTTAGCACACCAATTAACAACATGAAAGTTGATGACCCAGACAGCTTCTTTATGAATGACATTCAAGCTGCAGATAATATAACGGATATTACCACAAACTCGGAAGACTTTGAAAGAGAAATTGACAATATGCCCATGCACTCAGCCCCTGGGCCTGACTCATGGAATTCAATATTCATAAAGAAATGTAAAGTACCAGTAGCGAGAGCACTCAGCGTAATATGGAGAAAGAGCCTGGATACAGGGGAGATACCAGCAGCACTTAAATCTGCAGATATAACTCCGTTGCACAAGGGGGGGAGTAAAGCCTTGGCAAAAAATTATAGGCCAGTTGCACTAACATCACACATAATAAAAGTGTTTGAAAGAGTGATTAGGAATCAAATTTCTAGTTTTATGGAAAACAATGAATTGCACAATCCAGGACAACATGGATTTAGAGCGGGAAGATCCTGTCTGTCACAGTTACTCAACCACTATGACAAAATCACAGAAGCCCTAGAAGAAAAGCAAAATGCAGATGTTGTATACACAGACTTTGCAAAGGCGTTCGACAAATGTGACCATGGGGTGATAGCTCACAAAATGAGGTCAATGGGAATAACTGGAAAAGTAGGACGCTGGATACTCAATTTCCTGTCGAACAGAACACAAAGAGTAACAGTCAATCAGATAAAATCGAGTCCAAGCGATGTTAAAAGCTCTGTACCTCAAGGTACAGTCCTTGCACCGCTACTGTTCCTTATTCTCATATCTGATATAGACAAAAATACACGTCACAGCTTCGTGTCATCCTTCGCAGATGACACAAAAATCAGCATGAAAATTACCTCTGCTGAAGACATTGAAAAACTACAAACAGATGTCAACAAAGTTTTCGATTGTGCAGCAGAAAATAATATGATGTTTAACAGTGATAAATTTCAGGTACTCAGGTACGGCAAAAATGAGGATCTGAAACATAATACAGGGTACAAAACACAATCAAATCTTCCCATAGTAGAAAAACAGCATGTCAAGGATTTGGGAATAATGATGTCCGACGATCTAACGTTTAGGGAGCATAACCAAGCAAATATAGCATCAGCCAGAAAAATGATCGGATGGATTACGAGAACTTTCAAATCCAGGGATCCCATCACAATGGTTGTACTCTTCAAGTCACTTGTGTTGTCCCGTCTCGAATACTGCTCAGTACTCACTTCCCCCTCAGAGCAGGAGAGATTGCTGATATAGAGGGAATACAGAGAACATATACGGCACGCATAGACGAGATAAAACACCTAAATTATTGGGATCGTCTCAAAGCTCTCCAAATGTACTCTCTAGAAAGGAGACGAGAGAGATACCAAATAATATACACGTGGAAAATACTGGAGGGCCAGGTCCCAAATCTACACAGTAAAATAACAACGTACTGGAGTGAACGATATGGAAGAAAATGCAAGATTGAACCAGTGAAGAGCAGAGGTGTCATAGGCACAATCAGAGAGCACTATATAAACATCAGAGGTCCGCGGTTGTTCAACGTCCTCCCAGCGACTATAAGAAATATTGCCGGAACAACCGTGGACATCTTCAAGAGAAAACTGGACTGTTTCCTAAGAGAAGTCCCGGATCAGCCGGGCTGTGGTGGGTATGTGGCTCTGCGGGCCGCTCCAAGCAACAGCCTGGTGGATCAAACTCTCACAAGTCGAGCCTGGCCTCGGGCCGGGCTTGGGGAGTAGAAGAACTCCCAGAACCCCATCAACCAGGTATCAACCTTCTCAATTTGGTTTCCGCAAGTGCCGCAGCACGACAGATGTTCTGGTGAACTTGGAGGTCTATATTCATACTGCTTTTGCTACAAGGACCTCCGTTGTTGCCATCCTTTTTGACCTGGAAAAGCCTTACGACACCACTTGGCGATATCATATTCTATCCCAGCTTCATTCTTTGGCCTTCGTGGTCATCTCCCTCTTTCTCCGCAGCTTCCTCTCTCGTCGTTCCTTTCGGGTGCGCCTTGGTACCGCTCTCTCTGCCTCTTTTCAGCAATACGAGGGTGTGCCCCAGGGTAGTGTTCTGAGCACTACTATTTTTCTGGTTGCCCTCAATGGTCTTCTTTCAGGTGTCTTCTCCGCTCTCTTTGTTGATGATCTTACCCTTTGCTGTCAGGGTGATGATTCACCTCTCCTTCAGCGCCGGCTTCAACTTGCGATTGATGCCGTGTCTTCTTGGGCCACCGATCATGGCTTCAAGTTCTCTACTTCTAAGACTTGAGCCATGTCTTTTACTCTACTCGGAAACAGGTCGTTCTTCGTCCCTCTTTGTCACTTTATGGTCATCCCCTTGAGTACAAAGATTCCGCAAAGCTTTTGGGGTTATTCTTTGACACTCGTTTGTCTTGGTCTCCCCATATCTCTTACCTCCGTGTTGAGTGCGCTAAGGCCCTTGCCTTCCTTCGAGTATTGTCCCATACTTCTTGGGGAGCAGATAGGCGCACTCTCCTTGCTTTGCATTCCTCTCTCGTCCTGTCTAAGCTCGATTATGGTTGCCCTGCTTACTCATCTGCTTCTTCTTCTGCTCTTCGCTGTCTTGATGCTTTGCACCGTACTGGGCTGCGCCTCTGTTCTGGTGCCTTTTGTTCGACTCCCGTCCTTAGCTTGTATGTTGACACTGGCTTCCTGTCTCTCCAGGACCGCCGTGATCGCTACTGTCTTCGCTATCTTGCGCGGTCCTTATAACATCCTTCCTCTCGCCTCTGTCGTGCTTTAACTTTTGCCCCTCCTGCGGTTCCTGTTCCTCTTCACCACCTCCCTCTTTCTGTCCTGTTATCCCGCTTACCGGATTCTCTTTCCGTTCGTGTTTCTAATGTTTCTCCTCGTGTTGTTCCTTCTTTGCCCCATTGGAGAGCCCCCCTTCCGCAGTTTCGTACATCCTTGACCTGCGTCGCTAAAGCTTTTACCCCTCCTACGGTTCTAAAGTGCCTTTTCCTTGAGCACTTTTCTTTTCACTCTCGCTCCGTTTCTGTCTTCACCGATGGGTCTAAGTCTGCGGACGGTGTTGGCTACTCTGTTGTTTTTCTTGATCGCACTTATATGTGTCGCTTACCTCCGGAGAGTAGCATCTTTGCAGTGGAGCTTTATGCTATTCTCTATGCTCTTTGTCTCCCGCTTTCTCGTTGTCAGTCTTCCTTGTGGTGGTTCCCAGCAAACAATTTAAGGTTGCCACAACATATCTGGAAAGTGTTTGAAAGGATTGGAAACGTTTGTTTTATCGTATCAGATACGATATTTTGTGTGGAATTGAATAGGTTTCCAAAACTTATAACCAAAGCCTACGTATCTAACACTAATCAGAAACGTTGTGACGCCTTTTGTACCCTAACTTGAAACGTTGTGACGTCTTTTGTACCCTATATTATTAAAACTTTGTGACACCTTTTGTACCTAATTTGAAACTATGTGACCCTTTTTATTAAGTGTTTCAAGTTAAAATGCTCAAATATAAATACAATAGGAAATTTAAATATATATTTCTACATTTGGTAAAATAAAACATCATAAGAAAGGTGGGTTCATCATTTTTATTCATTTATCATTTGTAGTAGCGTAGTGTAGTGGCCTGGTGTAGTGGCCTGGTGTAGTGCCCTGGTGTAGTAGCCTGGTGTAGTGGTGTGGTGTAGTAGCCTGGTGTAGTAGCCTGGTGTAGTGGTGTGGTGTAGTAGCCTGGTGTAGTGTAGTACCCTGGTGTAGTGGTGTGGTGTTGGAGCCTGGTGTGGTGTAGTAGCCTGGTGTGTAGTGGTATGGTGTAGTACCCTATTGTAGTGGTGTCGTGTAGTAGCCTGGTATAGTGGTGTGGTACCCTGGTATAGTGGTGTGATGTGGTGCCCTGGTGTAGTGGTGTGGTGTAGTAGCCTGGTGTGGTGTAGTACCATAGTATAGTGGTGTGGTGTAGTAGCCTGGTGTAGTGGAGTGGTGTAGTAGCCTGGTATAGTGGTGTAGTGTAGTACCCTGGTGTAGTGGAGTGGTGTAGTAGCCTGGTATAGTGGTGTGGTGTAGTACCCTGGTGTAGTGGAGTGGTGTGTAGTGTAGTACCCTGGTGTAGTGGAGTGGTGTTGTAGCCTGGTGTAGTGGAGTGGTGTAGTAGCCTGGTGTAGTGGAGTGGTGTTGTAGCCTGGTGTAGTGGAGTGGTGTTGTAGCTTGGTGTAGTGGAGTGGTGTAGTGGTGTTGTAGCCTGGTGTAGTGGAGTGGTGTTGTAGCCTGGAGTAGTGGAGTGGTGTAGAAGCCTGGTGTAGTGGAGTGGTGTCGTAGCCTGGTGTAGTGGAGTGGTGTAGTAGCCTTGGTGTAGTGGTGTAGTAGCCTGGTGTAGTGGTGTTGTAGCCTGGTGTAGTGGAGTGGTGTAGTACCCTGGTGTAGTGGAGTAGTGTTGTAGCCTGGTGTAGTGGAGTGTTGTAGCCTGGTGTAGTGGAGTGGTGTAGTAGCCTGGTGTAGTGGAGTGGTGTAGTAGCCTGGTGTAGTGGAGTGGTGTAGTAGCCTGGTGTAGTGGAGTGGTGTAGTAGCCTGGTGTAGTGGAGTGGTGTAGTAGCCTGGTGTAGTGGAGTGGTGTAGTAGCCTGGTGTAGTGGAGTGGTGTAGTAGCCTGGTATAGTGGTGTAGTGTAGTACCCTGGTGTAGTGGAGTGGTGTAGTAGCCTGGTATAGTGGTGTGGTGTAGTACCCTGGTGTAGTGAAGTGGTGTGTGTAGTGTATACCCTGGTGTAGTGGAGTGGTGTTGTAGTCTGGTGTAATGGAGTGGTGTAGTAGCCTGGTGTAGTGGAGTGGTGTTGTAGCCTGGTGTAGTGGAGTGGTGTTGTAGCCTGGTGTAGTGGAGTGGTGTAGTAGCCTGGTGTAGTGGTGTGTGTAGCCTGGTGTAGTGGAGTGGTGTGTAGCCTGAGTAGTGGAGTGGTGTAGTAGCCTGGTGTAGTGGAGTGGTGTTGTAGCCTGGTGTAGTGGAGTGGTGTTGTAGCCTGGTGTAGTGGAGTGGTGTTGTAGCCTGGTGTAGTGGAGTGGTGTTGTAGCCTGGTGTAGTGGAGTGGTGTTGTAGCCTGGTGTAGTGGAGTGGTGTAGTAGCCTGGTGTAGTGGAGTGGTGTAGTAGCCTGGTGTAGTGGAGTGGTGTTGTAGCCTGGTGTAGTGGAGTGGTGTAGTGGTGTTGTAGTGAGTGGTGTAGTGGAGTTGTGGTGTAGTGTAGTACCCTGGTGTAGTGGAGTGGTGTTGTAGCCTGGTGTAGTGGAGTGGTGTAGTAGCCTGGTGTAGTGGAGTGGTGTTGTAGCCTGGTGTAGTGGAGTGGTGTTGTAGCCTGGTGTAGTGGAGTGGTGTAGTGGTGTGGGTAGCCTGGTGTAGTGGAGTGGTGTTGTAGCCTGGTGTAGTGGAGTGGTGTGTAGTAGCCTGGTGTAGTGGAGTGGTGTTGTAGCCTGGTGTAGTGGTGTAGTAGCCTGGTGTAGTGGGTGTTGTAGCCTGGTGTAGTGGAGTGGTGTAGTAGCCTGGTGTAGTGGAGTGGTGTTGTAGCCTGGTGTAGTGGAGTGGTGTAGTAGCCTGGTGTAGTGGAGTGGTGTAGTAGCCTGGTGTAGTGGTGTAGTAGCCTGGTGTAGTGGTGTTGTAGCCTGGTGTTGGAGTGGTGTAGTACCCTGGTGTAGTGGAGTGGTGTTGTAGCCTGGTGTAGTGGAGTGGTGTTGTAGCCTGGTGTAGTGGAGTGGTGTAGTAGCCTGGGTGTAGTGGTGTAGTAGCCTGGTGTAGTGGTGTTGTAGCCTGGTGTAGTGGAGTGGTGTAGTAGCCTGGTGTAGTGGAGTGGTGTTGTAGCCTGGTGTAGTGGAGTGGTGTAGTAGCCTGGTGTAGTGGAGTGTGTAGTAGCCTGGTGTAGTGGAGTGGTGTTGTAGCCTGGTGTAGTGGAGTGGTGTAGTAGCCTGGTGTAGTGAGTGGTGTGTAGCCTGGTGTAGTGGAGTGGTGTAGTAGCCTGGTGTAGTGGAGTGGGGTAGTGGAGTGGTGTGTAGCCTGGTGTAGTGGATGTGGTGTAGTACCCTGGTGTAGTGGAGTGGTGTAGTAGCCTGGTGTAGTGGAGTGGTGTAGTAGCCTGGTGTAGTGGTGTGGTGTAGTGTAGTAGCCTGGTGTAGTGGAGTGGTGTTGTAGCCTGGTGTAGTGGAGTGGTGTAGTAGCCTGGTGTAGTGGAGTGTGTGTAGCCTGGTGTAGTGGAGTGGTGTTGTAGCCTGGTGTAGTGGAGTGGTGTAGTAGCCTGGTGTAGTGGTGTTGTAGCCTGGTGTAGTGGAGTGGTGTTGTAGCCTGGTGTAGTGGAGTGGTGTAGTAGCCTGGTAGTGGAGTGGTGTTGTAGCCTGGTGTAGTGGAGTGGTGTTGTAGCCTGGTGTAGTGGAGTGGTGTAGTAGCCTGGTGTAGTGGAGTGTAGTAGCCTGGTGTAGTGGTTAGTGTAGTACCCTGGTGTAGTGGAGTGGTGTAGTAGCCTGGTGTAGTGTGGTGTAGTACCCTGGTGTAGTGGAGTTGTGTGGTGTAGTGTAGTACCCTGGTGTAGTGGAGTGGTGTTGTAGCCTGGTGTAGTGGAGTGGTGTAGTAGCCTGGTGTAGTGGAGTGGTGTTGTAGCCTGGTGTAGTGGAGTGGTGTTGTAGCCTGGTGTAGTGGAGTGGTGTAGTAGCCTGGTGTAGTGGTGTTTGTAGCCTGGTGTAGTGGAGTGGTGTTGTAGCCTGGTGTAGTGGAGTGGTGTAGTAGCCTGGTGTAGTGGAGTGGTGTTGTAGCCTGGTGTAGTGGAGTGGTGTTGTAGCCTGGTGTAGTGGAGTGGTGTTGTAGCCTGGTGTAGTGGAGTGGTGTTGTAGCCTGGTGTAGTGGAGTGGTGTTGTAGCCTGGTGTAGTGGAGTGGTGTTGTAGCCTGGTGTAGTGGAGTGGTGTTGTAGCCTGGTGAGTGGAGTGGTGTAGTAGCCTGGTGTAGTGGAGTGGTGTAGTAGCCTGGTGTAGTGGTGTAGTAGCCTGGTGTAGTGGTGTTGTAGCCTGGTGTAGTGGAGTGGTGTAGTAGCCTGGTGTAGTGGAGTGGTGTTGTAGCCTGGTGTAGTGGAGTGGTGTAGTAGCCTGGTGTAGTGGAGTGGTGTAGTAGCCTGGTGTAGTGGAGTGTGTGTTGTAGCCTGGTGTAGTGGAGTGGTGTAGTAGCCTGGTGTAGTGGAGTGGTGTTGTAGCCTGGTGTAGTGGAGTGGTGTAGTAGCCTGTGTAGTGGAGTGGTGTAGTAGCCTGGTGTAGTGGAGTGGTGTAGTAGCCTGGTGTAGTGGAGTGGTGTAGTAGCCTGGTGTAGTGGAGTGTGTAGTAGCCTGGTGTAGTGGAGTGGTGTAGTAGCCTGGTGTAGTGGAGTGGTGTAGTAGCCTGGTGTAGTGGTGTGGTGTGTACCCTGGTGTAGTGGAGTGGTGTAGTAGCCTGGTGTAGTGGAGTGGTGTAGTAGCCTGGTGTAGTGGAGTGGTGTAGTAGCCTGGTGTAGTGGAGTGGTGTAGTAGCCTGGTGTAGTGGAGTGGTGTAGTAGCCTGGTGTAGTGGAGTGGTGTTGTAGCCTGGTGTAGTGGAGTGGTGTAGTGGTGTTTGTAGCCTGGTGTAGTGGAGTGTGTTGTAGCCTGGTGTAGTGGAGTGGTGTAGTAGCCTGGTGTAGTGGAGTGGTGTAGTAGCCTGGTGTAGTGGAGTGGTGTAGTAGCCTGGTGTAGTGGAGTGGTGTAGTAGCCTGGTGTAGTGGAGTGGTGTAGTAGCCTGTGTAGTGGGTGGTGTAGTAGCCTGGTGTAGTGGAGTGGTGTAGTAGCCTGGTGTAGTGGAGTGGTGTAGTAGCCTGGTGTAGTGGAGTGGTGTAGTAGCCTGGTGTAGTGTTGTAGTAGCCTGGTGTAGTGGTGTTGTAGCCTGTGTAGTGGAGTGGTGTAGTACCCTGGTGTAGTGGAGTGGTGTTGTAGCCTGGTGTAGTGGAGTGTTTTAGCCTGGTGTAGTGGAGTGGTGTAGTAGCCTGGTGTAGTGGAGTGGTGTAGTAGCCTGGTGTAGTGGAGTGGTGTAGTAGCCTGGTGTAGTATGAGGTGTGTAGTAGCCTGGTGTAGTGGAGTGGTGTAGTAGCCTGGTGTAGTGGAGTGGTGTAGTAGCCTGGTGTAGTG
>WNGS01093298.1:0-16429 GCA_020271785.1 Procambarus virginalis | reverse complement strand
CATCCTCCCCTACATTACCACCCTTCTTCATCCCCTCATCCTTCCCACCATACCCCCCTCCCATCCCCTCGTCCTCCCTACCATTCCCCACTCCCTCGTCCAATGCATTCCCAAGTGATCTGATGTTTCCTTCAGAAAATTGGGAACATCAAAAAGATCTGATGTTCCCATCACTGATATATAAGAAAAAGACTTAAAAAACGAAATTATAAACAATGAAAAAATAACAAAATAAATTATACTCACGAAATGAAGGTATGGTAAACAGGAAAGCTCAATTCCAATGCAATGTCACACAAAATAATTAAATCAAATGAAAATAATTCGAAATCTATGAAAATTCAATTTATCAATGAAATCAAAAACATTGAAATGGCATAGTAACATATTTAGTATAGTGGGTGTTGCTCCTACGTGCAACAGATGGTGCGTTTTTTTAAATCATGTTTTTACCTGTCACAGGTGTGGCATCTATACTTATACTCACGAAATGAATGGTATGGTGAACAACACAGCTCAATTTGAAACCCAATGTCACACAAAATAATTAAATCAAAATGAAAATAAATCGATATGTATGAAAATTTATTTTGTCAGCGCAATTGGAAACATTGAAATGGAATCATAACATATTTAGTATAGTGTGTGTTGCTCTTACATGCAACAGATGGCACTGTTTCGTAAAAAAAGAATATTTTTACTTGTCATAAGTGTGGCATCTATGCTTACACTTACGAAATGAATAGTATGGTAAACAACACAGCTCAATTCCACCACAATGTCACACATAATAAATAAATCAAAATGAAAATATATCGAAACATGAAAATTATATTGATCAAGGGAGCCGATCGGCCGAGCGAACAGCACGCTGGACTTGTGATCTTGTGGTCCTGGATTCGATCCCAGACGCCGGTGAGAAACAATGGGCAGAGTTTCTTTCATCCTATGCCCCTGTTACCTAGCAGTAAAATAGGTACCTGGGTGTTAGTCAGCTGTCACAGGCTGTTTCCTGGGGTTGGAGGCCTGGTCGAGGACTGGGCTGTGGGGACACTAAAAGCCCCGAAATCATCTCAAGATAACCTCAAGATCAATGCAATCGGAAACAATGAAATGGAATTCGTAACATATTTAGTATAGCATGTTGGTATTACGTGCAACGACTGGCATTGTTTTTAAAAAAAATTACCTTTCACAAGTGTGTCATCTATACAGTAGTATATAAAAACTAGCGCATATTTGAACGGAACGTTGTGTCAGAATTTCAAAGCAAGCAGTGAAGAACTTTAGGAGATAACAGCGTGTGTTGCTCTTACGTCCAACAGATGGTGCTGTTTTTGAAAAAAAGCATGTTTTCTCCTTTCGCAGGTGAGGCATGTATATAGTAGGTATATAAAAAAATGCTCCTATTCGAAGGCAACGTTGTGTAAAAATTTAAAAACAATAGGTAAGAAGGTTTTGAAGTTTTCTCTCACATAAAAAAACACTTGAAAAACACAGTTTTTCCAAAAAGCATGTTTTTTTCCGTCACAAACGTGATATCAATATAGTATTTATATAAAATCCGGCTTTGATGTGAATGAAACATTGTGTGAAAATTTCAAATCAATCAGTGAAGGACTTTCGGAGATTAGCGATTTTGAACAAACGAATATTTACATTTTTGCAGGCGATGAGTCACAATAACGTGGCTAAAGTATGTTGACCAGACCACACACTAGAAGGTGAAGGACAACGACGTTTCGGTCCATCCTGGACCATTCTCAAGTCGATTGTGAATTGTCGTCCTGGACCATTCTCAAGTCATTCTCACAATCGACTTGAGAATGGTCCAGGACGGACCGAAACGTTGTCGTCCCTTCATCTTCTATTGTGTGGTCTGGTCAACATTTACATTTTTATTTATATAGACTAGCAGTACCCGGCCACGTGTTGCTGTGGCTCAGCAATGCATGTGCATTGCAGAGCCACAGCAACCTTCTCTGTCCCCCAGTCCTCCCCACAATTCCCCCCTCACTCATCTCCTCGGCCTCTCAACTATTCCCCACTCCGCCATCCCCTCGACCTACCCACCATTCCCCACTCACCCATCCCCTCTTCCTTCCCATCATGCCCAACTCCCCTGTCGCTTTGTCCTCCCCACCATTCTTCATTCACCCATCCCCTCTTCCCCACCATCCCAAACTCCCCATCCCCTCGTCCTTCCCCACCATTACCCCCTCCCCTTGTCCCCTCGTCCTCCCCACCATCTCTCACTTCCGTCCCCTCGCCATCCCTACCATTCCCTACTCCCTCAACCGGTGCTTTCCCAAATGGTCTGATGTTCCCATCAGAAAATTGGGAACATCAAGTGATCTGATGTTCCCATTCCCGATTGCATTGATAAATTTTATTTTCATAGATTTCGATTTATTTTTTTTTTAATGAGTTGTTTTGTGTGACATTGTTTGGAATTGAGCTGTGCGGTTTACCGTACCGAACACTTCGTATGTATAGGTTTAGATGCCACACCTGTGACAGGTAAAACTATGCTTTTCTTGAAAAACAGCGCCATCTGTTTCATGTAAGTGCCACACACATGCTAGACTAAATATGTTACAATACCATTTCAATGTTTCTGATTGCATTGATAAATCGAATTTTCATAGATTTTGATTAATTTTCATTTTGATTTAATTATTTTGTGTAAATTGCGTTGGAATTGAGCTGAGTTGTTTACAATACCGTTCATTTCGTCAGTATGGTTTATTTTTTATTTTTTTCATATTTTCGTTTAATTTTTTAACTGTTTTTCTTATATTTCAGTGATGGGAACATGAGATCACTTGATGTTCCCAATTTTCTGATGGAAACATCAGACCATTTGGGAAGGCATCGGACGTGGGAGTGGGGAATGGTGGGGATGACGAGGAGATGGAAGTGGAGATGGACAGGGGAGTGGGGGACAAGGTGGGAAGGATGAGGGGATGGTGGGGATGGTAGGGAGGACGAAGGGACGGTGGAGTGGGGAACTGTTGGGAGGCTGAAGGGACGGGTGAGATGGTAATGGTGGGGAGGACTGGGGACAGGGAAGGTTGCTGTGGCTCAGCAATGCACATGCATTGCTGAGCCACAGCAACGCGTGGCCGGGTAATTCTAGTATGTATATAAAAACCTGCTCGGATGCGAATGGAACATTGTGTGAAAATTTCAAACCAATCGGTGAAGAACTTTTGGAAATAAGCCATTTTGAACAAACGAACATTTTCATTTTTCTTTATATAGATATATATATATCATTAAAATTTTTCCCTTAAGTAGGACATTTAAAAGGCTTCTTCCCGGAATGTATTTCCAAATGTCTAATCAAATTTGATTAGTACCAAAAAATTTCTCACATGTACTGGACTTGTAAAGTTTTTCATTAATTTTTAAATGATTTTTCAGACTAGTAGGATAGATGAATCGTTTAGCACATGTAGAACACTTAAAGGGTTCTCACCAGTATGGATTTTCAGAGGATTTTTCAGACTAGTAAGGTCGATGAGTCCTTTAGCACATGTAGGACACTTAAAAGGTTTCTCACCATTATGGATTTTCTGATGTGTCTTAAATTATATTTATCTTTAAAATGTTTACTGCACGTAAAACACTTAAAGGGCTTCTTCTCTGTATGTTTTACCAAATGTCTAATCAAACTAGTTCACAGAGCTCGTGATGTTTAAGCTTGTTAGACAAGGTCATGTATCTACTTGGACAATTAGTTATTATTTTTTTTTGATTATTTACTAGAGAGTGGGTGTATTTGTGTAGAATCAAATAAAGGTATCATCAGGAAGATATAGCAGGATGTAGATAGTGTCACGTCATCAAAGTGATACCTAATGATAACTAAAGGAATATGCATCATAACATCTTAACACATCTAACCTCCTGTTTTTTTAATAATAATAATAATAATACTAATAATAACAATAATAATAATATTAATGATAATATATGTAATATTTACATATATTATTAATATACTTAAAAAATGAGAATGAGCGCATACTTTAAATTGATTGAAGCCTGTTTTTTCAACACTCACGGTTATTAAAGAACATTATACAAAATTATCCACTTAGTAGGTATAAAATATTGGAGGGGGTATAGGATATTTTATTATATAGCAAGCTAATAACTTATCGGGTAAACTAACGGTCAGTATGAAGAGAGGCATTGATATTTTATAAATTGTTTAACATTTTAAAACATTGTAATTTATCTGTTGTACTTATTTGTTTCCACATCTGTTTCCTTGATGAATGAAAACAATCTTTAAAGATTCATCTGATGATGTCTATTAAAATGATTTTTCATATTAATATATTGGATGAATCCTTTAGCACATTTAGGGCACTTAAAGGTCTCTCACCAGTATGGACTTTTTGATGACTTTTCAGACTAGTAGGGTAGATAAATTCTTTAGCACATGTAGGACGCTTAAAAGGTTTCTCACCATTATGGATTTCTGATTTGTCTTCAAATTATATTTATCTTTAAAATGTTTACTGCACATAGGACACTTAAAGGGTGTCTTCTCTGTATGTACTACCAAATGTCTAATCAAACGTGATTTAAAACTAAAAATTTTCCCACATGTAATACACTTGTAAGGTTTTTCGCCGGTATGAACTCTCATATGTATCTTTAAGGTGCATAGCCTTCTAAATTTTTCCCCACATGTTGTACATTTAAAGGGTTCTCACCAGTATGGATTATGAGATGATTTTTTCAGACTATTAAGGTAGATGAATCTTTTAGCACATGTAGGACACTTAAGGGTTTCTCGTCATTATGGATTTTCTGATTTGTCTTCAAATTATATTTATCTTTAAATGTTTACTGCACATAGGACACTTAAAGGGTTTCTTCTCTGTATGTTTTACCAAACGTCTAATCAAACATGATTTAAACTAAAAAATTTCGCACATGTAATACACTTGTAAGGTTTTTCGCCCATATGAACTCTCATATGTATCTTTACGGAGCGAAGCCCTCTGAATTTTTCCCCACATGTAGTACACTTGTAAGGTTCTTCGCCCATATGAACTCTCATAAGTATCTTTTAGGAGTGAAGCCCTCTGAATTTTTCCCCACATGTAGTACACTAGTAAGGTTTTTTGCCCGAATGAACTCTCATATGTATCTTTAAGGAGCGGAGCTCTCTGAATGTTTCCCCATATGACGAACACTTGTAAGGTTTTTCGCCCGTATGAACTCTCATATGGATCTTTAAGGAGCGTAGCCCTCTGAATGTTTCCCCACATGTAGTACACTTGTAAGGTTCTTCGGTTGTATGAACTCTCATATGTATCTTTAAAGAGCGTAGCCATCTAAATTTTTCCCCCACATGTAGTACACTTGTAAGGTTTTTCGCCCGTATGAACTCTCATCTTTAAGAAGCATAGCCATCTAAATCTTTTATTACAACCTGAACATTCATAATGTTTCTTCTCATTATTTTCGGGGGCCTTTCTTTGTGATGATGTTGTTGAAATGTTGGTAATGATGTAGTAGACCGTAAAGTTACATTGGACTGTTGTATTTGCTGATGAGAAGAATCTGAAAATGATTGGGGCATTTTTATATAGTACTTTAATGATTACCCCCTCCATATACAATAAGAAAAACTAAACAAAATATGTACAACATATAAATGAAAATGGTTAAAAATGTTTAAGGATTTATAAAATTCCTCAATTACCTCCATTGTTTCATACATGCTCTTCGTTCAATTATTAAAGTTATTTACAAACAACTTATTCTGATACTGGATGAGTAAGATTCTTAAAACAATTAAAGTTTAATCAAAATGGAAAGATAAAACCTCATATCTCTGACCCCTCTTTCCTTTAGTAAAAATATATAATTCTATAATATATATATATCATACACACACACACACACACACACACCACACACACACACACACACACATATATATATATATATATTATATATATATATATTATATATATATATATATATATATATATAATATATATATATATATATCTGACATCATCAAGAGAAGTTTGGCTACAGCTGGGTGTCCAGCACAAAGGGAACCCCAGTTGTGCAGACCTGACACAGCCAAAAACGCCCAGATGGAGTCACCCTGCAGCCATGGAGGGAAGGTAAACAGGTCATATGGATTACACCTGTGCATCTACATTGGTTGATACCTATTTACGTTACAGCTCAGCGGAGGGAGGTGGGGCAGCCACCTTCAGGGAGACCCAGAAAATCAACAGTACAGAGACCTAGAACGTTGTTACAGGTTCGTGCCTATAGGCTCTGAGACTCTGGGCGCCTGGGGTAAATGTGCACTCAAGTTTTTAAAGGAGGTTGTGAGGAACTCATTGGGAAAACTAGAGACCACGAGCAGCCAGTTTCCTGTTCCAGCGCCTCAGTGTCGCAGTTCAGAGGGGAAGTGCGTGCTGTATCCTGGGTACGCACCCAACCTCCGAGAAGCTGGACGAGGTCTTTGAATCCTCATTGTCTAATTGTTATATATTTCTGTGTGTGTGTGTGTGTGTGTGTTCTCTGTAAACTGTATATATATATTGTGACGGTAATCTCTTTCAAGAGAGATTAAGCCTGCTCTTCCCTACAAAAAGTTACTTATATACAACAATAAGATGCTACCTTGAAGATACATATACCAGTAGCACAAAACGGTTGACTAGGGGTAAAACGTACCCTAAACTCGCTCCACTCCACACTCCTTCCTGCCGGCTCGCCACCGTCGTCAACCACCAAACTACCATTTCAAGCCAACGATCTTTCCGACTGGTGGATCAACGACTGTCATCGACGCCAGTGCCACCTACACCCCATAAAATAGACGCACACGAACTGTGGACTTCAGAATATCATGTGCTCTCAAGCTGAAAACAAGCAACTGATATACGCTCTGTTTATTGTGGATGTTCTCAGCTAGCGCTTTATTCTCAGCACCTGTTTATTCATCTTTTGTCTTTACTTTATTTATAGAGTAACTTCACCCCTGTTCTCATTTTATGTTATATTTTCTGACTTGTTTGTTTGCACTGTACATAGCCAAGGGATTCTCTTTGTTCATAATTTCTCAAGTTAATTAAAGTTTTATTGTTNTCAGCAAGGGTCTCAAAGTGGTGAAAAACACATCAACCTCCGTTTCTATGAACGGGGGCATTACTTACTTGCATGGGGACATTGAAACTGGAGGAAGACTAGCTGCCGCTTGCTGGAGTTGAGCTTGGTGTGCAGCGTCCTCGTGAGTTCTCGGTCACGACAGTCTAGAACTGTTTCTGCCTGCCGTTTTTCGTATTCACGTTGTATCTCGAGTCGCTGTTTGTATAAGGCCAACTCACGTTCACTTTCTTCTTTCTTCAGTGCGGCCTCTCGCTCCTTGAGGCGGATTCTCTTTCTTGTTCTTCCTTTCTGATGTTAGCTTCACGCTCTTGTTCTTCCTTTCTGATGTTAGCTTCACGCTCTCTGATGCAGCTGCTTCCTGTTGTTGCTCCCGCTTGATCTTAGCAAGTTCTAGCTTGAGTTTTATTGCTGTCAAGTCATGTTTATCTGAAATAGTGTATTGTTCATGAGTATCAGAATCTATCTTCCCTACATCCAAAAGATAATCTAAAATTATATTATTTATGGCATATTTGTTGGCGCCAGGTGGAACTTCCAATTGATACTCGTGTGCAAGAGTTATCAATTCGACCCTTTTAGCGTGACGCAATTTCTCTATTTCACCTTCTGGATCTGCCTTGAAAGCTTGTAGGCGAAACATTGTGAAAATATAGCAAAATAAAGGAGACACGAATATACAGTGAGAATATGGTGAATGTCAGAAACAGGAAACGTGGCAACTGATACCTATCCTGTGGGGAATTATTAATAATTAAAGTTAATTCAAGATGGTAAATGAATAAGGTCGCAGGAAATCTTGTACCTGGTACTCACTGTGGGAGGATAAAGGCAAGAAAATCCTACTAATTAGTGGAAACTGAGTTTAAAAGACAAGTGAAACACTAAATGGCTTCAAAATAAATGAGGTAGTCCAAAAAAATGTAGTCATACCTTGCCAAGTCACTATAGAACATAAGCAAAGGTACCCACTGAAATTGAATATGGTATTTACAGAATTAGCGAACTTTGTGCTCAAAAGAAGAACGCCAATTCCCTACCTTGGGTAAATACCATCAATCTGACAGACGAGTAGGGGTGCGAGTGTCAACTGGTGACGAGAACTATCGGCGAGGTCCCAACTCGCCAATAATAGTTCGTGCTAGAGGATCTATAGCCCTCTTTTTCCTACTAGAGTCGGATTGCAGAATTTAGGTGCTATTGACCCGGAGACAGACCACAGTACCAGGGTACCTATGTGATAATCTGTCAAAAATGTGAGAAATATCTGGGGACAAAAGATGTTAAACACGGGTAATAACACGGAAGGGGGAGACGACCAATTAAGAGTATGACTGCGGCCTACAGTCACCACGTAATCCAAAGTTGTCTCACACTCACCATACACTACTCCCGTAATGCACAATAAACACAGCACCATAGGAATAAATAAAATGATTAATGTAAATAATGAAAGCCAAGTATGCTTACCACAATTACCAATACCTGAGTGAAGCTTCTGGACAGGCCCACAATTATATGTGACGGTAAAGTAGTGGAGTATGGTGGTCGGCAGTCTTCCACTGGCAGATGTTAAGGCCAGGCCACATATAAAACAAAAAAAGTAAAAAAAAGGAAAAAAAAGAATGACTGCGTGTTGGATAATCTGTGGTAAGGTAAGGGAAGAGACATAAAACACAATAATAAACAATGCTCTTTAATAACACTAAGAAACAAATTGAAATAAAGGCAAAATCTTGGCTTAATGGTGCAGAACAACAAGTGGAAAAATAACTGAACATAAAACTGAATTACGTTAAAGGGAGGAGAAGTGACATGAAATAACAAGTAAAATAATATTAGTGCTGGGAATATATGCGCTAGCTATAAACCTCTATTTGATCACACGAGGTGAGTCAACTTAGGTGTTCACAGCAAGAGCACAAGATATATTCTGACTGGTAGGGCTGCTAGGGACTCCAACATTGACTGGCGAGGAATGTGATTGGCGTGGAGCGGGAGTGGTGTGTTGTTGAACGGCCAATCAAAATGCAGGACGGCCACAAGTCGATAGTTTGGCTGGGAGCAGCAGTTGGCAGGTCGACCAGGTGTGCAGAAGTGGGGGGAAGGAGGGAGTTGCAGGTGCGTGTGGCTGTCTTGATATATACGTTAAGCCACTATAAAACGTATCTTGCATATTGTTGAGAATGGGAAGATATAGCAGGCTCAATCTCTGGGAAGAGATTATCGTCACAACTCTCCCCCGAAGCCTGCGGTTCTGGTAGAGTCACGTTCACGGGAGGTAGAGTGGGAGGTGGAGCAGGCTCTACCTCAGTGATGCTGGAGAGGACGTCTGATATGATGTAGTCAGACTTCTGGGTGTAGCAGTCTTGAGGTGAAAATGATGTAGCTGGCAAGCCCATTATAGAAGTAGTCGATGGTTGAGGTGGGCTGTCTGTAGGAAATGAAGATGGTTGTGGTCCATGTAGATGGTGGTGGACTGGGTACTTTGCGGGTATGGAGCAAAGTGTTGCCTGTTCAGGACGACGAGTAGCTCCTTGTTGCTCGAGGTGTCGTTTATGGTAGTTGGTATGTAGAGTCTCTTCGCCTTGTTGTACTAGGTCACCCACGTTGCCGGTACCACTGGCGACGCTATGGAGGATGGGAGACTTGATGATATCTGGCGAGGCGAGAGAAGTATTAGAATATGATAAAGGAGCACAATTACTGTCCTGAAGGTGATTATAAAAGTCAGTAAGGATTTCCGAGCCCTCTCGGATTCACTAACCGATATGACTCTTATTTTAAGGGGAGGGGTATGTTACGGTGCCCTCTCCTATCTCTTTCGTTGCCTGCTATAAGAGTCATATCGACTCTCCCTACAGGGAGAAACTTACATTATAAGTCTGTAGGTAAGGGGAAAGAGGCGCCCGGATATAAATGAAAGAGTATCCCCTACTGCAGATATGACGTTTTGGAATGGACGCTAGCCGTGTGCGGATTGGATGACTCGGGTCACGGGCGACCAATTAGAGCCCGCCGTGACGTCACCTAGTGTCCCAGGCGGCGCCAACGTCAGATTTGACCTGACAGCGAAGGGGAGAGGACGCTCCTCTGTCAGCTCTCAAGGATTGGAGGCTAAACAGGCCTTTCTTAGTGGATTAGAGCTAGCCATCGCAGCCCACCTGATACATAGGAGGCCCCGCGCTTCTGGGAAGCAAAAAGGAACCAAGTTGAGTGGGCAGAGAAGTGCCAAATTTGGAGAATTGTCGGTGACGACGCTGGGCGTCGACGCGTGATGTTGAGGGCCTGAAAGGTGTGGCGGGCAGGCATAGCTGTGACTGGGTCACATCCACTGAGGGTGTTGGAGGGACGACACCGTTCCTAGGACAAGAAGCAGTACCTTGTGGAAGGAACGTGTGTGCGACTGGGATAGCTGAACCCCAGGGATTGGAACGGCGAAGACGCGAAGGCTTCACGACACCTGAGGACCTGTGGGAACGTTCCTGGATCACCGAGGATCGACTCAAGAAGCATAGGACCCTCACACCATCGAGGGATAGGCGTCGTGAGCCAAAGATTGTTAAGGTAGATCATTTGCCCTCCCATTACCCCTTTGTGAGAGTAGGCTAGATAGGCCATTATATTCACTTATATATGTGGAAATAGGATATTAATGCTTTAGTAGCAGAATAGGCTGCAGGGCAGCTTATGTCCAGGACTGTCAGAGAGGACAGTGTGTGAGGATGGCAGGACAGTGAAGAAGAGGAGCCGACGTGGTGAAGAGGCCCTTCTGTGAGAGAGTGTGTGACTCCTGTCTATCTGCCCAGTTGAAGGAGCCTGGAGAACGTGAGAGAAGAGTTGCTGACAATCTCCAGAGTTATTATTATTATTTTTATTTCCTTGTATCACTTGTAATCATAATGTGTGATCATGTAATTCGTGTCAGTAAATTCACACATTTTACTATTGTGTTTAAGTGTGCCTCCATTGCAAAATTTCTCTATTGAGCATACACGAGGATTATCATAGTACCATTTAGGGGACATCACGTTCCCTATAGAATTTCTTATTGTCTTGGGAGTAGCAACACTCTGGCAACAGACAACATATATGCACCCACTGAACTGCATCGCTGGGGTGCAGATATAATAACCCAGCTGGCGACCTTGTTGAGGAAAAGATAGAGAAGACAGGCGGGAAAGGAGTTCCTGCAACCTCTTTGTCCGGCAGGCAAGACTCAGGGAGGTCATTGTTATAAGGTAAGCCCGAGTCTTCCTTCACTCCTCCATGGGTCTAGGCCGGAATTGCTGATAGCAATTTCCCCGTGGTTGACTGAAGGGCTTCCAGGGTGAGTCAGTGGCACCCCTTAAGTGATGGAAGCAAAGACCTGCGGAGGTGGGCATTGCTGGTCCTCTCCTGTGGGACCAAGGAGACTCCGGTGAATCCCGGGAGTCGGTGGGGCTGAGTATTCGGCCTTTCGAGCCCCTAGCAGCCGAGTGCTAGCAGAGCCCCGGCCCACCCCCCGTGACACATGCTATTGTAAAAGTTTAAAATAAAATGTTTAAAGGATAAATTTCAAAGTTAGGGCTGGAGAAATATCAAAATTTTTCTATGTTCTATTGTCTATGGAAATCTCAAAACAAATTTATATTATGCAAAATAAACTGCTAGAAACAATTATTTCTTACTTCTCTGGAATTTGAATTCACTAATGACAGCATTAACAATTAATGAATAATGGAATCAATGCGGGAAATATTGAAATGACTCAGAAACTGTGAGAATGGAGAACTGGATCAGCTCCAATATTTAGCAAGTCACTGAATGGTTTATTCACAGGATACTATAGATATTATTAACGTTAAACCTCATTAAACCATAGCACACGATATTTTAGCTCATATGTACTTAACTCAGGGCTGCAGGATTTGCAATGTAACGGTAGCCAGTACCAAAAACGGCGGCAGGGCTTGTGAAGAAGAGGCACATGTGAGGTGTGTTTACAAACTGGCTGGACAAGCAACGCTCCTAGCGGCGGTTGCGTGAAGCTCTGGGGACCCCACAGTAGCACGAAGTTGAGAGTACGAAGATAAACTTTGAGACGACGATGGCGGTGGAGAGGCACAATAGGACGAAGTGTCCCACAAAATTATGTGGCAGGCTGATGGCGATGGTGAGAGGTGATGAGGTGTCGATGTGGCAGCGTGGCGTCGATGTGGCAAGGTGGCGACAGTATAAACAAACAATCGTAGTCTTTTTTTATTCGCCAATTTCTCTTTAATAACTGTAGAGAACCCACAATAATCAGTCGATACTTGCGACGATGACTGACGACGATGGCACTAGCTTTAAAACTCCCAAAGCTTAATGCTGTCAGCTGTGGTGGCAGTGGTGGTGAGGGCAGGTGGCTTGCACGTGGCGCGCAATTTTCAAAATATGGCTGGCGCAGGTATCTTCCCTTCTCACTGTTGAATTAGCGTTCAAACAGGAAATTATTGACCCTTACTTCTGATACGTTGGTCTGGAGTAGTGGTTGATGGCAGGACCCCGGTCTGACACAATATTTGATGCGTGGGTGGCAGGATGGCGGCTAAATGGAGGTAGAGGTGGTGGTGGAGGCGGCGGTTGCACGAGGCGATGTTGGGTTAACTTGAATTTCCAGAAAAAAACTTCTAGGTCCCACTGCTGCTACCAGTATTCTTTGCCTTGTGGGGGGTTGAATGTAGACACAGATGTGGCTTCGTAGATTTATTGGCTAAGGCAACAAGATATATATCTGGCCAGCCGAGGTCCTACTACTCTGGGTCTGTGGAGAAGACTGACTACCGCAAGCATGGCTTGATGCTCCTCTGTCTGGCATGACGTCAGAGGCCTACTCGCCTGTGATTGGTTATGTTCCAACTGGCGGGGAATTTGAATATAACACATGTGCATTTTCAGAAGTCTCCCCAAAGAGTCTCTAGGAGTATTATCTTATGAGATGCTCTACGGACGTAAGTGCTGTACTCCTCTCAAAGCTATTAAAGACTCTCTATGTAATGCCACCCTCAGTGACCCTCAGAATGTGCCCCAGTTTCTTCAAAACTTAAAGCACCTTTTAAAGAGAGTACGTAAGTTTGCTAATGACAATCTATTGGAAGCTCAGGAGAGGATGAAGACTCATTTTGACCAACGCAGCAAAATAAGGAAATTTAAACCAGGAGACTTCGTGTTAGCATATTTTCCTATCCCAGGTTCTCCTTTGCAAAATAAGTTTTCAGGACCCTACCGCATCAAGGAGTGCAGAAACAACCACAACTACATTCTTGAGACTCCAGATAGGCGGCGGAGAACCCAGTTGTGCCACGTCAACCTCCTAAAGCAGTATCAAGGTACTCCCCCCACTGTGTTAGTATCATTATCCACATTTCAAGGTCCATACCTCCACAGTGAGACCTCCCCTGCTTCTCCTCCCGAAAGCACTAACACCGAGTCAGTGCCTTCCAACTCAGAAATCCTAACTGATCTTCATAAATATTTGCAGGACTGTAATAGTGCTCCTCTCATCAGAATCTTCAAGGAACATCAGAAGTTGTTCAACGATGATCCACAGGAGTGTAATGTGGTTCAGCACGACATCCAGCTACTCCCTGACACCCGGCCGATTCGTCAACCTTTCTACCGAATCAGCCTGAGCAAAAAGGAAGTTATGCGTGCTGAAGTACAGTACCTCCTGGATCATGGGCTGGCCACCCCTTGTGAGTCCCCTTGGGCCTCATCCTGCATCTTGGTGCCGAAACCGCACGGTAAAGTGAGGCTGTGTACTGACTACAGGAAATTGAATCTTGTGACTGTCAAGGATGCTTACCCATTACCTAGAATAGATGACATCCTTGACGCCATTGGTAATACTCGGTATTTATCCCAACTAGACTTACTCAAGGGATACTACCAAGTGTGTGTGACAGAGCGAGCCAAGGAAATATCTGCCTTCACCACTCCTTTTGGCCTTTACAGATATGAACGCCTTCCATTTGGACTATGTAATGCACCCGCCACCTTCCAGCGAGCTGTCAACCGCGTCATCCATGGCTTAGATCACACCTACGCCAACTTGGATGATATCGTTGTGGCAACTAACACCTGGAACGAACATCTGCTCCAGCTGCAACGATTGTTCACCAAGCTCCTGACAGCCGGTCTCACCATCAACTTGGGCAAGTCCACCTTTGCTAAAGGTAAAGTGCGTTATCTTGGTCATGTAATAGGGAGTGGCAGCCTAGCTCCGTTAAACATACACACACAAGCCATCCAGCATTACCCACAGCCTACCACTGGAAGCAGCTCCTGCACTTCCTTGGTCTTGCCTCCTACTACCGTAGGTTTGTGAAGAATTTTAGTACGGTAGCGACACCAATGATCACTAACCAGCCCCAAGCAACGGTATTGTTGGACCATTCAGCAAACAATTGCTTTTGAACAACTAAAATCTCTGCTCTGTTATAATCCCATTCTCGCCTCGCCAGATATCACGAAGCCTTTCATCCTCCATGTCGACGCAAGTGGCACCGGCATCGGGGGCGTCCTAATGCAACAACAAGGCGAAGAGGTTCTTCCTGTTAGCTACTACAGCTACAAGTTGAAGCCCTACCAAAAGAACTACAGCACTATCGAAAAGGAACTTCTCTCCATCGTCCTGAACTTACAGCACTTTGAATCTTACCTACAAGGTGCTCGGTCTATCACCATCTACTCGGACCACAATCCCCTACGCTTCCTGCAGCAAGCCCAATTCAACTATCAACGACTTCTACGATGGGCTTTGTATCTGCAGAATTTCAACCTGGAGATCTTCTACATCAAGGGTTCTGACAACATCGTAGCAGACGCCCTCTCCAGAGTCTGTGAGGTAAAGGCAGCTACACATACCACTCTACCATCAGAAGAAGTAACTTGACCCGTAAGAGCAGGCTTCGGGGGAGAGTTGTGACGGTAATCTCTTTCAAGAGAGATTGAGCCTGCTCTTCCCTACATAAAGTTACTCATATATATATACAACAATAAAGATGCTACCTTCAAGATACGTATACCAGTAGCACAAAATGTTTTGACCAGGTGGTAAAACGTACCCTAAACTCGCTCCACTCCACACCACTCCACCATTACCCCATCACTTGTCCCTTCGTCCTCCCCACCATCTCTCACTTCCGTCCCCTCGTCATCCCCACTATTCCCTATACCTCGTCCGATGCCTTCCAAAATGGTCTGATGTTCCCATCAGAAAATTGGGAACATCATGTGATCTAATGTTCACATCACTGACATATAAGAAAAACAGTTAAAAAATTATATGAAAATATGAAAAATTAATAATAATAAACTATACTCACGAAATGAACGGTATTGTAAACAACACAGCTCAATTCCAACACAATGTCCCATAAAATAAATCAATAAAAATAAATTAAATTGAAATCTATGAAAATATAAATTATCAATGCAATCGGAAACATTGAAATGGAATTCGTGACATATTTAGTATAGCGTGAATGTTGGTATTAGGTGCAACAGATGGCGCTGTTTTTCAAAAACGCTTGTTTTTACCTGTCACAGGGGTGGCATCTATATAGTAGGTATATAAAAAGACGCGCCTATTCAAATGCAAAGGTTGTGTCAAAATTTCAAAGCAATCGGGAAGAACTTTCGGAGATTACAGCGTGTGTTGCTCATACGTCTAACAGATGGCGCTGTTTTTCAAAAAACGCATGTTTATTCCTGTCATAGGTGAAGCATATATATAGTAGATATATAAAAAGACGCTCCTATTCGAAAGCAACGTTGTGTCAAAATTTCAAAGAAATCGGTAAGGAGGTTTCGAAGATTTACCTCACATGAAAAACACATGAAAACACAGTAATTCAGGAAAAGCATGTTTTTTACCGTCACAGACGTGATATCTCTATAGTATATATATAACAACTTGGTCGGATGCAAATGGAATATTGTGTGAAAATTTCAAAGCAATTGGTGAAGAACTTTCGGTGACGAGCGATTTTGAACAAACGAACATTTGCATTTTTATTTATATAGGTTGGATGAATTCTTTAGCACATTTAGGGCACTTAAAAGGTTTCTCACCAGTATGGATTTTCTGATGTGTCTTTTTATTATATACTATGTGTACCCGGCCATGTGTTGCTGTGGCTCACCAACGCATGTGCATTGCTGAGTCACAGCGACCATCCCGTCTCCTAGTCCTCCCCACCATTCCCCACTTCCCCGTCCCCTCGTCCTCCCCTACCATTCCTTC
>WNGS01093296.1:0-13070 GCA_020271785.1 Procambarus virginalis | reverse complement strand
CTGACACTCACCACTCTCCACCACTGACACTCACCACTCTCCACCACTGACACTCACCACTCTCCACCACTGACACCCACTCTCCACCACTGACACTCACCACTCTCCACCACTGACACCCCTCTCCACCACTGACACTCACCACTCTCCACCACTGACACCACTCTCCCCTAACATGACCACTCTCCACCACTGACACTCACCACTCTCCACCACTGACACTCCCCACCCACTGACACTCACCACTCTCCCCCACTGACACTCACCACTCTCCACCACTGACACTCACCACTCTCCACCACTGACACTCCCTCCTCCACCACCTGACACTCACCACTCTCCACCACTGACACTCACCACTCTCCACCACTGACACTTCACCACTCTCCACCACTGACACTCACCACTCTCCACCACTGACACTCACCACTCTCCACCACTGACACCACTCTCCACCACTGACACTCCCACTCTCCACCACTGACACTCACCACTCTCCACCACTGACACTCACCACTCTCCACCACTGACACTCACCACTCTCCACCACTGACACTCACCACTCTCCACCACTGACACTCACCACTCTCCACCACTGACACTCACCACTCTCCACCACTGACACTCACCACTCTCCACCACTGACACTCACCACTCTCCCACCACTGACACCACTCTCCACCACTGACACTCCCCACTCTCACCCCTGACACTCACCACTCTCCACCACTGACACCACTCTCCACCACGACACTCACCACTCTCCACCACTGACACTCACCACTCTCCACCACTGACACTCACCACTCTCCACCACTGACACTCACACTCTCCACCACTGACACTCACCACTCTCCACCACTGACACTCACCACTCTCCACCACTGACACTCACCACTCTCCACCACTGACACTCACCACTCTCCACCACTGACACTCACCACTCTCACCACTGACACTCACCACTCTCCACCATGACACTCACCACTCTCACCACTGACACTCACCACTCTCCACACTGACAACCACTCTCCACCACTGACACTCACCACTCTCCACCACTGACACTCACCACTCTCCACCACTGACACTCACCACTCTCCACCACTGACACTCACCACTCTCCACACTGACACTCACCACTCTCCACCACTGACACTCACCACTCTCCACCACTGACACCACTCTCCACCACTGACACTCACCACTCTCCACCACTGACACACCACTCTCCACCACTGACACTCACCACTCTCCACCACTGACACTCACCACTCTCCACCACTGACACTCACCACTCTCCACCACTGACACTCACCACTCTCCACCACTGACACTCACCACTCTCCACCACTGACACTCACCACTCTCCACCACTGACACTCACCACTCTCCACCACTGACACTCACCACTCTCCACCACTGACACTCACCACTCTCCACCACTGACACTCACCACTCTCCACCACTGACACTCACCACTCTCCACCACTGACACTCACCACTCTCCACCACTGACACTCACCACTCTCCACTGACACTCACCACTCTCCACCACTGACACTCACCACTCTCCACCACTGACACTCACCACTCTCCACCACTGACACTCACCACTCTCCACCACTGACACCACTCTCCACCACTGACACTCACCACTCTCCACCACTGACACTCACACTCTCCACCACTGACACTCACCACTCTCCACCACTGACACTCACCACTCTCCACCACTGACACTCACCACTCTCCACCACTGACACTCACACTCTCCACCACTGACACCACTCTCCACCACTGACACTCACCACTCTCCACCACTGACACTCACCACTCTCCACCACTGACACTCACCACTCTCCACCACTGACACTCACCACTCTCCACCACTGACACTCACCACTCTCCACCACTGACACTCACCACTCTCCACCACTGACACCACTCTCCACCACTGACACTCACCACTCTCCACCACTGACACTCACCACTCTCCACCACTGACACTCACCACTCTCCACCACTGACACTCACCACTCTCCACCACTGACACTCACCACTCTCCACCACTGACACTCACCACTCTCCACACTGACACTCACCACTCTCCACCACTGACACTCACCACTCTCCACCACTGACACTCACCACTCTCCACCACTGACACTCACCACTCTCCACCACTGACACTCACCACTCTCCACCACTGACACTCACCACTCTCCACCACTGACACTCACCACTCTCCACCACTGACACTCACCACTCTCCACCACTGACACTCACCACTCTCCACCACTGACACTCACCACTCTCCACCACTGACACTCACCACTCTCCACCACTGACACCACTCTCCACCACTGACACTCACCACTCTCCACCACTGACACTCACCACTCTCCACCACTGACACTCACCACTCTCCACCACTGACACTCACCACTCTCCACCACTGACTCACCACTCTCCACCACTGACACTCACCACTCTCCACCACTGACACTCACCACTCCACCACTGACACTCACCACTCTCCACCACTGACACTCACCACTCTCCACCACTGACACTCACCACTCTCCACCACTGACACCACTCTCCACCACTGACACTCACCACTCTCCACCACTGACACTCACCACTCTCCACCACTGACACTCACCACTCTCCACCACTGACACTCACCACTCTCCACCACTGACACTCACCACTCTCCACCACTGACACTCACCACTCTCCACCACTGACACTCACCACTCTCCACCACTGACACTCACCACTCTCCACCACTGACACTCACCACTCTCCACCACTGACACTCACCACTCTCCACCACTGACACTCACCACTCTCCACCACTGACACTCACCACTCTCCACCACTGACACTCACCACTCTCCACCACTGACACTCACCACTCTCCACCACTGACACTCACCACTCTCCACCACTGACACCACTCTCCACCACTGACACTCACCACTCTCCACCACTGACACTCACCACTCTCCACCACTGACACTCACCACTCTCCACCACTGACACTCACCACTCTCCACCACTGACACTCACCACTCTCCACCACTGACACTCACCACTCTCCACCACTGACACTCACCACTCTCCACCACTGACACTCACCACTCTCCACCACTGACACTCACCACTCTCCACCACTGACACTCACCACTCTCCACCACTGACACTCACCACTCTCCACCACTGACACTCACCACTCTCCACCACTGACACTCACCACTCTCCACCACTGACACTCACCACTCTCCACCACTGACACTCACCACTCTCCACCACTGACACTCACCACTCTCCACCACTGACACTCACCACTCTCCACCACTGACACTCACCACTCTCCACCACTGACACTCACCACTCTCCACCACTGACACTCACCACTCTCCACCACTGACACTCACCACTCTCCACCACTGACACTCACCACTCTCCACCACTGACACTCACCACTCTCCACCACTGACACTCACCACTCTCCACCACTGACACTCACCACTCTCCACCACTGACACTCACCACTCTCCACCACTGACACTCACCACTCTCCACCACTGACACTCACCACTCTCCACCACTGACACTCACCACTCTCCACCACTGACACTCACCACTCTCCACCACTGACACCACTCTCCACCACTGACACTCACCACTCTCCACCACTGACACTCACCACTCTCCACCACTGACACTCACCACTCTCCACCACTGACACTCACCACTCTCCACCACTGACACTCACCACTCTCCACCACTGACACTCACCACTCTCCACCACTGACACTCACCACTCTCCACCACTGACACTCACCACTCTCCACCACTGACACTCACCACTCTCCACCACTGACACTCACCACTCTCCACCACTGACACTCACCACTCTCCACCACTGACACTCACCACTCTCCACCACTGACACTCACCACTCTCCACCACTGACACTCACCACTCTCCACCACTGACACTCACCACTCTCCACCACTGACACTCACCACTCTCCACCACTGACACTCACCACTCTCCACCACTGACACTCACCACTCTCCACCACTGACACTCACCACTCTCCACCACTGACACTCACCACTCTCCACCACTGACACTCACCACTCTCCACCACTGACACTCACCACTCTCCACCACTGACACTCACCACTCTCCACCACTGACACTCACCACTCTCCACCACTGACACTCACCACTCTCCACCACTGACACTCACCACTCTCCACCACTGACACCACTCTCCACCACTGACACTCACCACTCTCCACCACTGACACTCACCACTCTCCACCACTGACACTCACCACTCTCCACCACTGACACCACTCTCCACCACTGACACTCACCACTCTCCACCACTGACACTCACCACTCTCCACCACTGACACTCACCACTCTCCACCACTGACACTCACCACTCTCCACCACTGACACTCACCACTCTCCACCACTGACACTCACCACTCTCCACCACTGACACTCACCACTCTCCACCACTGACACTCACCACTCTCCACCACTGACACTCACCACTCTCCACCACTGACACTCACCACTCTCCACCACTGACACTCACCACTCTCCACCACTGACACTCACCACTCTCCACCACTGACACTCACCACTCTCCACCACTGACACTCACCACTCTCCACCACTGACACTCACCACTCTCCACCACTGACACTCACCACTCTCCACCACTGACACTCACCACTCTCCACCACTGACACTCACCACTCTCCACCACTGACACTCACCACTCTCCACCACTGACACTCACCACTCTCCACCACTGACACTCACCACTCTCCACCACTGACACTCACCACTCTCCACCACTGACACTCACCACTCTCCACCACTGACACTCACCACTCTCCACCACTGACACTCACCACTCTCCACCACTGACACTCACCACTCTCCACCACTGACACCACTCTCCACCACTGACACTCACCACTCTCCACCACTGACACTCACCACTCTCCACCACTGACACTCACCACTCTCCACCACTGACACTCACCACTCTCCACCACTGACACTCACCACTCTCCACCACTGACACTCACCACTCTCCACCACTGACACTCACCACTCTCCACCACTGACACTCACACTCTCCACCACTGACACTCACCACTCTCCACCACTGACACTCACCACTCTCCACCACTGACACTCACCACTCTCCACCACTGACACTCACCACTCTCCACCACTGACACTCACCACTCTCCACCACTGACACTCACCACTCTCCACCACTGACACTCACCACTCTCCACCACTGACACTCACCACTCTCCACCACTGACACTCACCACTCTCCACCACTGACACTCACCACTCTCCACCACTGACACTCACCACTCTCCACCACTGACACTCACCACTCTCCACCACTGACACTCACCACTCTCCACCACTGACACTCACCACTCTCCACCACTGACACTCACCACTCTCCACCACTGACACCACTCTCCACCACTGACACTCACCACTCTCCACCACTGACACTCACCACTCTCCACCACTGACACTCACACTCTCCACCACTGACACTCACCACTCTCCACCACTGACACTCACCACTCTCCACCACTGACACTCACCACTCTCCACCACTGACACCACTCTCCACCACTGACACTCACCACTCTCCACCACTGACACTCACCACTCTCCACCACTGACACTCACCACTCTCCACCACTGACACTCACCACTCTCCACCACTGACACTCACCACTCTCCACCACTGACACTCACCACTCTCCACCACTGACACTCACCACTCTCCACCACTGACACTCACCACTCTCCACACTGACACTCACCACTCTCCACCACTGACACTCACCACTCTCCACCACTGACACTCACCACTCTCCACCACTGACTCACCACTCTCCACCACTGACACTCACCACTCTCCACCACTGACACTCACCACTCTCCACCACTGACACTCACCACTCTCCACCACTGACACTCACCACTCTCCACCACTGACACTCACCACTCTCCACCACTGACACTCACCACTCTCCACCACTGACACTCACACTCTCCACCACTGACACTCACCACTCTCCACCACTGACACTCACCACTCTCCACCACTGACACTCACACTCTCCACCACTGACACTCACCACTCTCCACCACTGACACTCACCACTCTCCACCACTGACACTCACCACTCTCCACCACTGACACTCACCACTCTCCACCACTGACACTCACCACTCTCCACCACTGACACTCACCACTCTCCACCACTGACACTCACCACTCTCCACCACTGACACTCACCACTCTCCACCACTGACACTCACCACTCTCCACCACTGACACTCACCACTCTCCACCACTGACACTCACCACTCTCCACCACTGACACTCACCACTCTCCACCACTGACACTCACCACTCTCCACCACTGACACTCACCACTCTCCACCACTGACACCACTCTCCACCACTGACACTCACCACTCTCCACCACTGACACTCACCACTCTCCACCACTGACACCACTCTCCACCACTGACACTCACCACTCTCCACCACTGACACTCACCACTCTCCACCACTGACACTCACCACTCTCCACCACTGACACTCACCACTCTCCACCACTGACACTCACCACTCTCCACCACTGACACCACTCTCCACCACTGACACTCACCACTCTCCACCACTGACACTCACCACTCTCCACCACTGACACTCACCACTCTCCACCACTGACACTCACCACTCTCCACCACTGACACTCACCACTCTCCACCACTGACACTCACCACTCTCCACCACTGACACTCACCACTCTCCACCACTGACACTCACCACTCTCCACCACTGACACTCACACTCTCCACCACTGACACTCACCACTCTCCACCACTGACACTCACCACTCTCCACCACTGACACTCACCACTCTCCACCACTGACACTCACCACTCTCCACCACTGACACTCACCACTCTCCACCACTGACACTCACCACTCTCCACCACTGACACTCACCACTCTCCACCACTGACACTCACCACTCTCCACCACTGACACTCACCACTCTCCACCACTGACACTCACCACTCTCCACCACTGACACCACTCTCCACCACTGACACTCACCACTCTCCACCACTGACACTCACCACTCTCACCACTGACACCACTCTCCACCACTGACACTCACCACTCTCCACCACTGACACTCACCACTCTCCACCACTGACACTCACCACTCTCCACCACTGACACTCACCACTCTCCACCACTGACACTCACCACTCTCCACCACTGACACCACTCTCCACCACTGACACTCACCACTCTCCACCACTGACACTCACCACTCTCCACCACTGACACTCACCACTCTCCACCACTGACACTCACCACTCTCCACCACTGACACTCACCACTCTCCACCACTGACACTCACCACTCTCCACCACTGACACTCACCACTCTCCACCACTGACACTCACCACTCTCCACCACTGACACTCACCACTCTCCACCACTGACACTCACCACTCTCCACCACTGACACTCACCACTCTCCACCACTGACACTCACCACTCTCCACCACTGACACTCACCACTCTCCACCACTGACACTCACCACTCTCCACCACTGACACTCACCACTCTCCACCACTGACACTCACCACTCTCCACCACTGACACTCACCACTCTCCACCACTGACACTCACCACTCTCCACCACTGACACTCACCACTCTCCACCACTGACACCACTCTCCACCACTGACACTCACCACTCTCCACCACTGACACTCACCACTCTCCACCACTGACACACCACTCTCCACCACTGACACTCACCACTCTCCACCACTGACACTCACCACTCTCCACCACTGACACTCACCACTCTCCACCACTGACTCACCACTCTCCACCACTGACACTCACCACTCTCCACCACTGACACTCACCACTCTCCACCACTGACACTCACCACTCTCCACCACTGACACTCACCACTCTCCACCACTGACACTCACCACTCTCCACCACTGACACTCACCACTCTCCACCACTGACACTCACCACTCTCCACCACTGACACTCACCACTCTCCACCACTGACACTCACCACTCTCCACCACTGACACTCACCACTCTCCACCACTGACACTCACCACTCTCCACCACTGACACTCACCACTCTCCACCACTGACACTCACCACTCTCCACCACTGACACTCACCACTCTCCACCACTGACACTCACCACTCTCCACCACTGACACTCACCACTCTCCACCACTGACACTCACCACTCTCCACCACTGACACTCACCACTCTCCACCACTGACACTCACCACTCTCCACCACTGACACCACTCTCCACCACTGACACTCACCACTCTCCACCACTGACACTCACCACTCTCCACCACTGACACTCACCACTCTCCACCACTGACACTCACCACTCTCCACCACTGACACTCACCACTCTCCACCACTGACACTCACCACTCTCCACCACTGACACTCACCACTCTCCACCACTGACACTCACCACTCTCCACCACTGACACTCACCACTCTCCACCACTGACACTCACCACTCTCCACCACTGACACTCACCACTCTCCACCACTGACACTCACCACTCTCCACCACTGACACTCACCACTCTCCACCACTGACACTCACCACTCTCCACCACTGACACTCACCACTCTCCACCACTGACACTCACCACTCTCCACCACTGACACTCACCACTCTCCACCACTGACACTCACCACTCTCCACCACTGACACTCACCACTCTCCACCACTGACACTCACCACTCTCCACCACTGACACTCACCACTCTCCACCACTGACACTCACCACTCTCCACCACTGACACTCACCACTCTCCACCACTGACACTCACCACTCTCCACCACTGACACTCACCACTCTCCACCACTGACACTCACCACTCTCCACCACTGACACTCACCACTCTCCACCACTGACACTCACCACTCTCCACCACTGACACTCACCACTCTCCACCACTGACACTCACCACTCTCCACCACTGACACTCACCACTCTCCACCACTGACACTCACCACTCTCCACCACTGACACCACTCTCCACCACTGACACTCACCACTCTCCACCACTGACACTCACCACTCTCCACCACTGACACTCACCACTCTCCACCACTGACACTCACCACTCTCCACCACTGACACTCACCACTCTCCACCACTGACACTCACCACTCTCCACCACTGACACTCACCACTCTCCACCACTGACACTCACCACTCTCCACCACTGACACTCACCACTCTCCACCACTGACACTCACCACTCTCCACCACTGACACTCACCACTCTCCACCACTGACACTCACCACTCTCCACCACTGACACTCACCACTCTCCACCACTGACACTCACCACTCTCCACCACTGACACTCACCACTCTCCACCACTGACACTCACCACTCTCCACCACTGACACTCACCACTCTCCACCACTGACACTCACCACTCTCCACCACTGACACTCACCACTCTCCACCACTGACACTCACCACTCTCCACCACTGACACTCACCACTCTCCACCACTGACACTCACCACTCTCCACCACTGACACTCACCACTCTCCACCACTGACACTCACCACTCTCCACCACTGACACTCACCACTCTCCACCACTGACACTCACCACTCTCCACCACTGACACTCACCACTCTCCACCACTGACACTCACCACTCTCCACCACTGACACTCACCACTCTCCACCACTGACACTCACCACTCTCCACCACTGACACTCACCACTCTCCACCACTGACACTCACCACTCTCCACCACTGACACTCACCACTCTCCACCACTGACACTCACCACTCTCCACCACTGACACTCACCACTCTCCACCACTGACACTCACCACTCTCCACCACTGACACTCACCACTCTCCACCACTGACACTCACCACTCTCCACCACTGACACTCACCACTCTCCACCACTGACACTCACCACTCTCCACCACTGACACTCACCACTCTCCACCACTGACACTCACCACTCTCCACCACTGACACTCACCACTCTCCACCACTGACACTCACCACTCTCCACCACTGACACTCACCACTCTCCACCACTGACACTCACCACTCTCCACCACTGACACTCACCACTCTCCACCACTGACACTCACCACTCTCCACCACTGACACTCACCACTCTCCACCACTGACACTCACCACTCTCCACCACTGACACTCACCACTCTCCACCACTGACACTCACCACTCTCCACCACTGACACTCACCACTCTCCACCACTGACACTCACCACTCTCCACCACTGACACTCACCACTCTCCACCACTGACACTCACCACTCTCCACCACTGACACTCACCACTCTCCACCACTGACACTCACCACTCTCCACCACTGACACTCACCACTCTCCACCACTGACACTCACCACTCTCCACCACTGACACTCACCACTCTCCACCACTGACACTCACCACTCTCCACCACTGACACTCACCACTCTCCACCACTGACACCACTCTCCACCACTGACACTCACCACTCTCCACCACTGACACACCACTCTCCACCACTGACACTCACCACTCTCCACCACTGACACTCACCACTCTCCACCACTGACACTCACCACTCTCCACCACTGACACTCACCACTCTCCACCACTGACACTCACCACTCTCCACCACTGACACTCACCACTCTCCACCACTGACACTCACCACTCTCCACCACTGACACTCACCACTCTCCACCACTGACACTCACCACTCTCCACCACTGACACTCACCACTCTCCACCACTGACACTCACCACTCTCCACCACTGACACTCACCACTCTCCACCACTGACACTCACCACTCTCCACCACTGACACTCACCACTCTCCACCACTGACACTCACCACTCTCCACCACTGACACTCACCACTCCACCACTGACACTCACCACTCTCCACCACTGACACTCACCACTCTCCACCACTGACACTCACCACTCTCCACCACTGACACCACTCTCCACCACTGACACTCACCACTCTCCACCACTGACACTCACCACTCTCCACCACTGACACCACTCTCCACCACTGACACTCACCACTCTCCACCACTGACACTCACCACTCTCCACCACTGACACTCACCACTCTCCACCACTGACACTCACCACTCTCCACCACTGACACTCACCACTCTCCACCACTGACACTCACCACTCTCCACCACTGACACTCACCACTCTCCACCACTGACACTCACCACTCTCCACCACTGACACTCACCACTCTCCACCACTGACACTCACCACTCTCCACCACTGACACTCACCACTCTCCACCACTGACACTCACCACTCTCCACCACTGACACTCACCACTCTCCACCACTGACACTCACCACTCCACCACTGACACTCACCACTCTCCACCACTGACACCACTCTCCACCACTGACATCACCACTCTCCACCACTGACACTCACCACTCTCCACCACTGACACTCACCACTCTCACCACTGACACTCACCCTCTCCACCACTGACATCACCACTCTCCACCACTGACACTCACCACTCTCCACCACTGACACTCACCACTCTCACACTGACACTCACCCCACTCTCCACCACTGACACTCACCACTCTCCACCACTGACACTCACCACTCTCCACCACTGACACTCACCACTCTCCACCACTGACACCACTCTCCACCACTGACACTCACCACTCTCCACCACTGACACTCACCACTCTCCACCACTGACACTCACCACTCTCCACCACTGACACTCACCACTCTCCACCACTGACACTCACCACTCTCCACCACTGACACTCACCACTCTCCACCACTGACACTCACCACTCTCCACCACTGACACTCACCACTCTCCACCACTGACACTCACCACTCTCCACCACTGACACTCCACCCTCTCCACCACTGACACTCACACTCTCCACCACTGACACTCACCACTCTCCACCACTGACACTCACCAACTCCACCACTGACACTCACCACTCCACCACTGACACTCCACTCTCCACCACTGACATCACCACTCTCCACCACTGACACTCACCACTCTCCACCACTGACACTCACCACTCTCCACCACTGACACTCACCACTCTCCACCACTGACACTCACCACTCTCCACCACTGACACTCACCACTCTCCACCACTGACACTCACCACTCTCCACCACTGACACTCACCACTCTCCACCACTGACACCACTCTCCACCACTGACACTCACCACTCTCCACCACTGACACTCACCACTCTCCACCACTGACACTCACCACTCTCCACCACTGACACTCACCACTCTCCACCACTGACACTCACCACTCTCCACCACTGACACCACTCTCCACCAGACACTCACCACTCTCCACCACTGACACTCACCACTCTCCACCACTGACACCACTCTCCACCACTGACACTCACCACTCTCCACCACTGACACTCACCACTCTCACCACTGACACTCACCACTCTCCACCACTGACACTCACACTCTCCACCACTGACACACCACTCTCCACACTGACACTCACACTCTCACACTGACACCACTCTCCACCACTGACACTCACCACTCTCCACCACTGACACTCACCACTCTCCACCACTGACACTCACCACTCTCCACCACTGACACTCACCACTCTCCACCACTGACACTCACCACTCTCCACCACTGACACTCACCACTCTCCACCACTGACACTACCACTCTCCACCACTGACACTCACCACTCTCCACCACTGACACTCACCACTCTCCACCACTGACACTCACCACTCTCCACCACTGACACTCACCACTCTCCACCACTGACACTCACCACTCTCACCACTGACACTCACCACTCTCCAC
>WNGS01093290.1:0-10088 GCA_020271785.1 Procambarus virginalis | reverse complement strand
TGTGTGTACGATCTGTGTGTGTATATTTATTTATTTATTTTTATTTATTTATTCATATACAAGAAGGTACATTGGGAATGTGAGAATATATATGGTAATTACAATCTTGTAAAGCCACTAGTACGCGCAGCGTTTCGGGCAGGTCCTTAATCTAAGAAAATTTTTAGTAGGTAAATACTAGCAAAAATTATAAAAAAGAAATGATAACAGTTACATGGCAAGAAAGAAAAAAAAAAAAAAAAGATGAGAGAAAATTGTAGGTACAGTATAATAAAGCACTTAGGTAGCTAAGATTGATTGCAATGAAAGCTTGAATGGTAGTTGACAAAATTTGGTAGGCACAATACAGCAAATGGCTAGCACATAAAGGAAGACAGCAATGAACACAATGATAAGGTTGTTTGGGTTAAATACATAAGAATTAGGAGATTGGGTAACACTAGATACAGAGCAAAAATAAAGCTCAGTGTAGGAAACTAAGAAGATGAAATTAAGTACTTTTTGGTTTTGTTTTTAAATAAGGCAAAAGTTTTACAGTTTTTCAATTCACTAGGGAGTGAGTTCCATAGACTAGGTCCCTTAATTTGCATAGAGTGTTTACACAGATTAAGTTTGACCCTGGGGATATCAAAGAGATATTTATTTCTGGTGTGGTGATAATGGGTCCTATTACATCTGTCCAGAGAGAGTTTCAGAGCATGGTTTGCATTTAAGAACAGGGTTTTGTAGATGTAGTTGACACAAGAGAATGTGTGGAGGGAGTTAATATTTAGCAAGTTTAGGGATTTAAACAAGGGAGCTGAGTGTTGTCTGAAAGCAGAGTTAGTTATTATTCTGATAGCAGATTTTTGCTGGGTGATGATGGGCTTAAGGTGGTTTGCAGTGGTAGACCCCCATGCACAGATACCATAATTAAGATAGGGGTAGATTAGAGCATAATAGAGAGAGAGGAGAGCAGAGTTAGGAACATAATATCTGATTTTGGAGAGTATACCAACTGTCTTAGAGACTTTCTTAGTTATGTGTTGAATGTGGGTGCTGAAGTTGAGTCTCTTGTCTAGGAATAGGCCAAGAAACTTGCCATCATTTTTATTACTGATGTTAATGTTGTCTATCTGTAGCTGAATTGCATTTGATGATTTGCTTCCAAATAAGATGTAGTAAGTCTTTTCGATGTTTAATGTTAGTTTGTTAGTTGACATCCATAAGTGGACTTTTTTTAATTCATTATTCACAACATTATTTAGTGTATGTGGGTTGAGGTCTGAATAGATAAGAGTAGTATCGTCAGCAAACAATATAGGTTTGAGAATATTAGAGACATTAGGCAGATCGTTATATATATAAGAAATAGAAGAGGTCCTAAGATACTGCCCTGTGGCACTCCAACGGTAATTGGTAGAGTGGAAGAAGTTGTTTCATTGATAGTTACATATTGGTGTCTGTCACTAAGATAGGATCGGATGTAGTCAAGGGCAAGGCCTCGGATTCCATAATGCTGGAGTTTAAGTAAGAGGTAGTTGTGATTAACAGTATCAAAGGCTTTTCTTAGGTCAATGAAGAGTCCAATCGGAAACTCATTTTTGTCAAGTGCTGAGTAGATTACGTCAAGGAGACTAATGATTGCATCGTTGGTGCTCTTTTGGGACCTGAAGCCAAACTGGCAGGGGCTGAGTATGTCGAATTTTACGAGGTAGGAATAGAGCTGTTTGTAAATAATTTTTTCAAATATTTTTGATAGAATGGGTAGATTTGATATTGGTCTATAATTGTTTATGTCCGCCGGATTGCCTCCTTTATGGACTGGCGTTACTCTTGCTTTTTTGAGGATATCAGGGAAGGTGTGACACTCTATAGATTTGTTGAACAGTAGGGCTATGGGTGGGGCAAGGGCATGGGAGGCTCTCTTGTATACAATGGACGGAATTTCACTGGTGTTCCCTGCCTTTGTTTTTAGAGAGTGTATGATGGACACAACATCTTCCGGGCTGATTGGTGAAAGGAGAAGAGAGTTTGGATAGCTGCCTGAGAGATATGTGTTAATATGTGTCTGAGTCTGTGGGATTTTACTGGCAAGATTAGCACCAACCGATGAAAAGAAACTATTAAATTCATTTGCCATTTCTAAATCAGTTGACGGTATATCCCCATCCTTGTAGAGTTTTATTTGGTTATGTGAGTGTTGTTTAGTTCCTAGGATACTAGAGATGGTTTTCCAAGTGCTTTTCATGTTGCCTTTTGCTTCATTGAATCTATTCACATAATATGCAAGTTTTGCCTTTCTTATGATACTGGTAAGCATTGATGAGTACCTTTTAGCTACTTCCTTTGAAACTAGGCCAATCCTAAGTTTCTTTTCATATTCATGTTTCTTGTTGATTGAATTGAGAATGCCGCTTGTGAGCCATGGATTGTTTAATCTTTTGTCAGTTACTTGCTTGGTAAGAAGGGGACAATGAAGGTTGTAGAGGCTTAGAGTTTTGGAGAGGAAGAGGTTAGCTAATGAATTTATATCCTGGGTATTATTGAATTCAGAATCCCAGTTAATATTGTGAAATGCATCTGTAAGATTGCCCAAAGCTGATTCACTGTGTAGCCTAAATGAAAGTTTCTTGCTTTTTGGTGGTGTTATGTCCATGTTCGCTATGAGAAAGGTAGGATAGTGGTCAGTTGTTCTGTCGTAGATTATACCAGATACAAGGGGAGCTGTTATGTTTGTCCATATGTGGTCCAAGGTAGTGGCTGATGTTTGAGTGACTCGGGTAGGTTTGGTGATTGTGGGGATTAGCATACAGGAGTTCATGCTGTTAAGGAAATAGTCAACTTGAGAGCAATTTTGTTGACCCAGGTCAATATTAAAGTCTCCTCCCAGAATGATGTGGTTTTTGTTGAGATTGTTGTTTATAATAAGATTACTTAGGTTGTCTGAGAAAGAAGCTATGTTAGTATTGGGAAATCTATAGATGGCTCCAATAGTCAATGAGGATTTAAGGGATTTAATTGTAAACTGAGCAAAAGTATATTCACAGTAGTCATCTCTGTCACTAATAATACTGTTGCAGATAAATGTATCTCGGTAATATATAGCTGTGCCACCACCTTTTTTATTTGGCCTACAGTTATGAATGGCTTTATAACCAGCTAAGTTGTAGAGTTGGGTATAGTCTTTATTTAGCCAAGTTTCTGTTAGAATAATGAACGATAAGTTAGTACCTAGTGCTGTGAGTAATGCATTTAAATCGTCAAAATGTTTACCAAGTGATCTAACATTTTGGTTGTAAACTGATAAACAGGTGTTATTTTGGAGTTTGTTTTTAGCCTGGTGTGCTGTGAAATACTTGCAATAATGATGATCAATGTGCTGGTTGGTGTAGATATGAGACAGAAGATTTTGATCAGGATCAATATCAGTGTGCATAGAGATGCAGAGGGATCACGATACAAGATACATGATATAGCAAAACACAAGAATAAAAGCAAATACAATAAAATAGTAACAATTTAGAAGTAAAATAGAGATCCAATAGATAGCCAGGAAGGACACAGAAGTTAGATAAAATAAAAAAACAAAAAATCAGTAGAGACTGACAATATAAATGTAAAATAAAAAATAATAAGAAAAATAATAATCATAAAGTAAAATGAACTTGAGGATAATTAGCTTAGTAATGGTTAATTAAAATCCTATAGTTGGTATGAACCTAAGAAAACAAAGTGAGCTCAAATAGATAATTCCGAAAAAAAAGAAAAAAAAAAGATATATTACTCAGATATATGTATATCTGAGTAAATCTTGAATTTTACTCTAATATAAATCTAAGTGTAAAAATAAACAGGGTGAGAGTATATTAATGTGGAAGATTTTACTATGATACTGTGGTAGATGATATAAACAATTATACTATTACTTAATTCCAATAAATGATTACAAGAAACAAATACCAAGTTACTTTAAATATAACAGGGTAATAAGATCCCTAGGTTTAGTGACAAGGGGATTAACTAAGAACAAATAATTAAGAGTAAAAAAACAGGCATAGATGACAAACAAAAAATAAAAATAAAAATAAAAATAAAAAACCTTTGGAAAGGAAAGGCAGAGCTTAAGTACACTTTGGTTGTATGTGAGACTACAAATTATGATCTGGTTATTCAGCTGATATCCCACAGTCAGCCAGGAAGGAAGTGAGGTGAGCCTCAGTGGTTATGACATAAGTTTTTCCAGAGTCAGTCTTCCTAGCTATTATTTTACCATCGCGCACAAAACAATGTTTAATAGCAGGGGATTTTTTGCAGATTCCACGTAGTTTATATAAGAGATTTTGTCTGAATCTGGTTAGACATTCGTTCACATAAACATTGGATTTCCCACCGACTGCAGCAGTGATAAGGTCAGACTTGCGGGAGCAGCTATCTAACTTCACACGTATCTTCCTGTTATTTGTGCCAGATGATTTCGTACCCACTCTATAAGCTGACTTGATGTCACTTGCTTCGATTGAATAATTCAGCTTAGTACGCAATTCCTGGATCACGATGGCAGTACAGTTTTCCCTGTCAGTTTCATGGGGAAAATCAAGTGATGAGATGATAACAGAATCAAGGAGCTTAAGTTGATCTGATTCGTCTTGGGTTGTAGTGTGTTGCTGTTGTAGGGAGTTAAAATGGTTCTCTAACTTTTGTTAGAGAACCATTGGTTCTCACACATGTTTACGAATGTGTGTGTGGGTTTACGAATGTGTGTGTGTGTTTTTTTTGTTTGTGGTGTGTGTGTGTGTGTGTGTTGTGTGTGGTGTGTGTGTGTGTGTGTGTGTGTGTGTGTGTGTGTGTGTGTCTTTGTGTGTGTGTGTGTGGTGTAATGTGTGTGTTTTTGTATGTTTTTTATATATGTTTTGTTTTGTATAAAAAAGATGAATACAAATGATAAACTTTCAATTAACATACAAATCGAACATATAAATAAGACAAGTTTAACACTAAAAAACTCCTGGATATATTATTTTCCCCTGAGATTTAATCTAACAAGACAATTATTTATAGCTGATAAATTATATAATAATAATAATATCGATGATTCTCATATTACTTTTACTTATCCAAACAATCTTAGCAGAAGACAATTAATATATCATAAGATTTATGACATGTCAGGACTAACAGCTGATAATAATTTGTCTGGTATGAAAGATTTTTCACGCAAATTCATAATCAAAATATTGTATATGAAGACGATCAGGGCTTTTCACTTTCAGTTTATTCTAGAGCTCATTCCCCTTTTAAATTTGAAAAAAACAAAATGATAATTTTTATCAACGAGGTTGTTTATTTAATGTTGTTTCTTTTAGATGGGGTAAGAGATATTACCCAAAGTTTAAAACAAAGTTTATTAAGGAGTATATTATTAAATTGTATAAATTATCAAAAAACATTAAAAGCAAATAAAAAAACTATTAAAACTATTGATATGTACATTTGTATTAATGATTTAATTAAATATGATGAGAATATCATTGAGCATCTTATTACATATTTTGAAAAAGATAAAAATTGGTCAGAAAAAAAACATATATCATTATCCACTGCATGGCATATGCATTGTGAGTTATTACAAGAATTTACAATGATTAAAGAAATTAAAAATATTATATCATTACCAAGACATGCAAAATTTCATTTACAACTTTTCCCTGATTATCAAATAACTAAAGTGATAGCTTACCTTCCACAACAAAGAGAAAATAAATATATTTGGAACAATCAGTACAGAAATTATCATATTAAAATAAATGGTATTATTATTGAAAAGAGGAGATATCAGGTGTCGGATGAGATGGAGGAGGGAGGTTTGGAGGAACTGGAGGGAGTTGGGGTGGAGGTGGAGGATGAAGTGGATCAGGCGTTGGAAGATCAAGGGATCAAGAGGTGGAGGAGGTAGTGGAAGAGATTGATGATGATGGAGAGGAAGAGGAGGAATATATTTGTTCAACATACAATTGATGTAATAATAAACAATATTTACTCACTGAGCTTATTTAACTCAGCTTTAATGATTTAACTAGTGAGCTTTAATGTTTAACTACTATTGCAAAATTCATTAACATATTTCATAAATAAGTCTCGAGGTAACCCACCATATTCATGTGCAATATATAAGAAGGATATTCCCCAGGGTACCTCTGTTGTATGTCCATCAATATTTCGTAAAATTTTCCAGGTTTTTATATTTTATATTTTTTTCTAAATAGGAAATTTCATATTGAACTTCAACACTGGAATGGGAATACATTTCTGATGATTGTGGTAGTGGTGGTTGTTGTGGTGGTGGTGGTTGTGGTGGTGGTGTGGTGTGGTGGTGGTGGTTGATAAAAATATTTTGAAGGGAAATCAGGAACGTAACACGAAGAAGGTTGAATTAAATAAATTGAATATGGCACTGAAGTCATATAATAACTATTGTAATTGTACGGTGGTACAATCATATATGGAGTTGCTTGAAATGGTATCTGTGGAATGGTTGGTTGATAATAATAATCATTTCGATGACACCCATATTCTTCACCCCCACCACCACCACTATTCCAGTTCCCTGTATATTCCTCTTCAAATTGAGGATTTATCCCACTTTCAGCATCACTATTTACTCCAGCTTCCACCATGATTCCAGCATTCTGGTAAATGAATCCTCAAATTTCATTATTATATTGATCAATATTAAAAAAATAAATAAATACTGTTAACAATTTCATAATGAAAACTGTTACAGTCTCTGATATTGCAATTGCAACTTACATAGTACATCGTATATCACAACGAAAAACAATGGAGATTCTTCAACAAAGAAATGGAAGTAAGTATTTTAAAATATTACCATTCACAATATACCATGGAAAAATATTCCTCCCAATTTCCCAAAAGCTTTCTTAGATGAAAATCCTAGCGACTTTGAAGTTAAATTTACAACGCTAGGTTGCAACATGCTAAAATGTTATTATGATGTAAAAACTGCTTGTCAACCGGATCTGGATCAGCTATTTTAATAAACGAACGTGAATATGCCTGTAGTGAATCATGTTATGCTGTTTATAATGAGGTCCTTGAATTCCTTCAAGAAAGATTTGGTAATGATTTAAAATCTATTCTAAACAATACAGAAACAGAGAGTCATTATTTCTCGAAACCTATTCCTATTGAAACTTGGTCAATTAATGTCAAAGAATCTAACGAAAATTATTGTGGTGTACAGTTGTCTGCCCTTAAAACATTGGCGCTAAGACCTTCAAGTCGATGGAGTCCTTCTAATGAAAACGATTTACAATCTTATCAAAAGAACCCCATTGCTTATTCCAAGAATAAAAATACATATCAATTGAGAAAAGCTGTTGCTGGCTTAATCGATGCTCCACCATTGACATGGAATATTCAACAACAGAATATAAACTTTAATCCAGTATATTGTAAATTTTTCGTAAATACTATGATAGCCAGTCAGATCAATGCCATAGTCATGTCCACCGCCAGATATTAGGTTTTATATTTGGCAATCAAGTTATCAACCAATTAAGTGATGGTGAATTAGTGGACCTACTTAATCCGGAAACAGGAATGAGTATGATTCTTATAGATAAATTGAACAAACAAAATTATATGGATGTTGACCAAGGTTATATTGAAACAGTTGTTCCACAGTCAATAGTAGAAAAAGAACAATTTGTTGATGAAGCGGATATAGTAGTATCCTCTGAAATGTATCATTTATTGAGCAGTATACTACTTATAATTTCTTAGATGTTATAATATCACGTTTAGAATCTGAGTTTTCCGATTTATTATCATTAATAAAAGATGAGGCTATTACTATAACCGAAATTGAAGTTACAACTCGAGTGCCTAAGATAATTTCAAGACTGTTAAAATATTTTTCTGAAAACATTCTCCATGATGCTCTTCAAGAAGTATTATCAGTAATTATGGTCGAAGCTTCATCTCAACAAATGATTATTCAACTTTTAGCGATGATCATTCGATCATCTATGGTTGAAATGAGCATTCAATTTTCAATACGGCTTTTATCCATTTTATCTTCGTCTTTATCCCTTGTTTTATCTGTGGGATTAGTGTTGTTACCATTAGAATTATATTTATCGATAGCTAATATTGGTGGGTACAATAATGAAATAACTCATGCTGCATTAGAAAACCTTCGCCATAAAATAATTAATCAATTGTTAGAAAAAGATATAAACTTTGGACAATATATTAAATTGGGACCTCCACAGTCTATAACCACACCACAAATAACACCAGATATGATATATTTATCTGCCATAAATGAAATAATACGCATTTATCCCCAATGTACAAACATAATTGGTATGGATGGAACTACCACAAATTCTTTAGAAGAGAACAAGATGATTTTAAGCCTGCTTAGTCAATTTGATGTAAACAGCCTTGGTAAAGCAATTACTCACAATATTAATTCTAAAACCTATGATAGAGATTCTAAAGTGATAGATATGAGTAACTATATAATTAATGAAGCAAAATATAAACATTATCCCATTCAAACGGCAGATTTGGAATTACAAGAAGTAGAAAATTTAATTTCAATTCTAAAAGAGATATATTAATTTTATGTTTAGCTTTGATATTTTTCATTGTCAGTCTGTTCCTCTTTCTCTTCAAGAAGCAATGTTATTCTTTTTATACACTAGATATAAGTAATTGTTTTTTATATATATTGGTCTCTTTCTACACCTTGGTTAAATTAAAGATCTATATAAATACTGAGTGTACTCACTATTTGTACTCACCTATTTGTACTCACCTATTTGTGCTTGCGGGGGTTGAGCTTTGGCTCTTTGGTCCCGCCTCTCAACTGTCAATCAACTGGTGTACAGATTCCTGAGCCTACTGGGCTCTATCATATCTACATTTGAAACTGTGTATGGAGTCAGCCTCCACCACATCACTGCCTAATGCATTCCATCCGTTAACTACTCTGACACTGAAAAAGTTCCTTCTAACGTCTCTGTGGCTCATGTGGGTACTCAGTTTCCACCTGTGTCCCCTTGTTCGCATCCCACCAGTGTTGAATAGTTTGTCCTTGTATACCCGGTCGATTCCTCTGAGGATTTTGTAGGTTGTGATCATATCTCCCCTTACTCTTCTGTCTTCCAGTGTCGTAAGGTGCATTTCCCGCAGCCTTTCCTCGTAACTCATGCCTCTTAGTTCTGGGACTAGTCTAGTGGCATACCTTTGGACTTTTTCCAGCTTCGTCTTGTGCTTGACAAGGTACGGGCTCCATGCTGGGGCTGCATACTCCAGGATTGGTCTTACATATGTGGTGTACAAGATTCTGAATGATTCCTTACACAGGTTCCTGAACGCTGTTCTGATGTTAGACAGCCTCGCATATGCCGCAGATGTTATCCTTTTTATGTGGGCTTCAGGAGACAGGTTTGGTGTGATATCAACTCCTAGATCTTTCTCTCTGTCCGTTTCATTAAGTACTTCATCTCCTATTCTGTATCCTGTGTCTGGCCTCCTGTTTCCACTGCCTAGTTTCATTACTTTGCATTTACTCGGGTTGAACTTCAACAGCCATTTGTTGGACCATTCACTCAGTCTGTCTAGGTCGTCTTGTAGCCTCCTACTATCGTCCTCAGTTTCAATCCTCCTCATAATTTTTGCATCATCGGCAAACATTGAGAGAAACGATTCTATACCCTCTGGGAGATCATTTACATATATCAGAAACAGTATAGGTCCAAGGACTGACCCTGCGGGACTCCACTCGTAACGTCTCGCCAATCTGAGACCTCACCCCTCACACTGACTCTTTGTCTCCTGTTGCTTAGGTACTCCTGTATCCAACGGAGTACCTTCCCTTTCACTCCAGCCTGCATCTCCATTTTTTCACTAGCCTCTTGTGTGGCACTGTATCAAAGGCTTTCTGACAATCCAAAATATGCAGTCTGCCCACCCTTTCTCTTCTTGCCTTATTTTTGTTGCCTGGTCGTAGAATTCAAGTAACCCGGTGTGGTGTTGGTGTGTGTTGTGTGTGTGGTTGTGTGTGTGTGTGTGTG
>WNGS01093287.1:0-11927 GCA_020271785.1 Procambarus virginalis | reverse complement strand
CTTTCCTGGTGCCACAGTACCTTAGAGGCCCCGTTGCTGTCGGAGTAGTCGCGGGCGATAAGGTTCCTGAAGTAGGTCTTCCAAGAAATGAAGGCGTAGTTACCTTCCATTACGCGCTCCATAGATTCCTTCGCATCGTGGTACTGCATCTTCCGGAACATGCTTGGTAGACCGGCACCTGGAACCCAGAAATTTGGTGTTAACCTACGAAGATTGGTTAAAATAATATCACAACCGTAGAATAGAAGAAACAAGAGGGGATATGATCACAACATACAAAAAATAAAGGGAAAAAAACAAGTTTAACAGACACCCTCTATTGAAAGACAATGACAAGAAAGACAGACATTGAAAGAAAGCAGTACAAGAGGATATAGATGGAAGCTAGAAACGCAAATTAGCCGAAGAAATATAAGGAAATACTCGAACCCTGTGTGAGGGGTCAACAAGTGGAGGGAGGAAGGGAATTATCAGGGGACAGCGCCAAGCCATTACAACTATATAAAGCACTGGGAAGGGATCAAGATACTACGGGCTCACCATAGCCCGTGCTACTTGGAACTTTGTTCCGGGTAGCGAACCTTAAACAACAACAAGGATCAAGATAAGAATTTGGGATGGGAAGGGAGGAAGGAATGGTGCCCAACCACTTGGACGGTCGGGGATTGAATGCCGACCTGCAGGAAGCGAGACCGTCGCTCTAAAGTCCACCTCAAGTGGTTATGCACGGAATGAAGTCGTGGAAACCGCCTCCATCTGCAACTATCAAGCTAGATTCGACAAAGAATTCGAACGTCAGGAAAAATGTAAATGCATCAGGTACAACAAGGCCAGTAGGCGGGGCTTTGAGCCCTAGACCTGGCGTCCTCATAGGCACTATCAGGTAACAACACAACACAATAAATGGAGACACTCCTTGAGAGCGAGTACCTCGGAGGAGCGGAAGAGCTGGTAGCCGGAGTCATACGTGTTGAGCATGCCCCACTGCAGGAGGCTGGAGGCCAGCTGCTCGAGGGTGTCCAGAGCGGGGCTGAGGGCGGGCACCGTCAGGTGGGAGATGAGGATGCCTCGGTACAGTGTGGTGGTCAGGATGCAGAAGAACCACCACAAGCCGCACCACATCCGGCTGCTCAGTGACCTGTAGGTCACCACCGGGGACCAGTCTTACTGATGTTGTGTGTGTGTGTGTGTGGACGTGTGTGTGTGTGGTGTGACTGTGTGTGGTGTGTATGTTCACACAGTTGTATTCACCTAGTTGTGCCTGCGGGGGTTGAGCTCTGCTCTTTCGGCTCGCCTCTCAACTGTCAATCAATCAACTGTTACTAGTTATTACACACAGAAATCACAATAACGTGATGCATCAAATGAACAAATCCACAAGGGCCGTGACGAGGATTCGAACCTGCGTCCGAGAGCATCCCTAGTTATTATTTTTCCACACACTGTGTGTGCTTACGTTAATAATTGTTTTAAATGGAACTTACAGTAATTTAACCAGTCTATTAACTGTCAGTTAATTACATGCAACATAAAGCCTAAAATATAAATTGTGAGACATAATGTGACCAATAGGCTAAACAACAAGTCTACCTTGTATAGATAACATGTATGGATCACGAGTATAGATACAAAAGTATAAATATAAACAACTTTCTTTTTAGAGAGAGTGAAGATGATGTGGTCAATACTGCGTGACTGGACGCCTCGACCCGCTACACAAGGACATCATAATGACCTACTGCGTGACTGGACGCCTCGACCCGCTACACAAGGTCATCATAATGACCTACAGCGTGACTGGACGCCTCGACCCGCTACACAAGGTCATCATAATGACCTACTGCGTGACTGGACGCCTCGACCCGCTACACAAGGACATCATAATGACCTACTGCGTGACTGGACGCCTCGACCCGCTACACAAGGTCATCATAATGACCTACTGCGTGACTGGACGCCTCGACCCGCTACACAAGGTCATCATAATGACCTACTGCGTGACTGGACGCCTCGACCCGCTACACAAGGTCATCATAATGACCTACTGCGTGACTGGACGCCTCGACCCGCTACACAAGGTCATCATAATGACCTACAGGATAGACGCCATCACCATCTGCTCTGATATATTGTTCATCTCTTCAGATTTCCACATTTACGGGTTTCTAGGTTTATTTTATTTTGCCTTCATCACTAGAGTTTTTAGAATTGTTTTGTATGCGTTTACAAGACAAGTCTCCAGACTTTGTTTATTTTAATATTTTTTGCTTTAAGCAGATGTTGTACAGTGGGTCGTGCGTCTAGTGGACATCCACTAATATTACTTTAGGACTTTAACTACTACTAAAGTACTACTTTAGTACTTTATTACTAAGACAGCTGTACTTTAACTTCTAAAGTACAGTTGGAAAAGATCATCAAGGCAAATGGGGGACCTTCGACGAGCCGCCGGCTTCCTGTCCTTGTCGAAGCAACTAGTGTTAGTGGGTCTCAGGTAAATTACATGCACTGAGGGAGGGAGAGACTGACGTGGGGTAGAGAGGGGCGGAGGCGGAGAGGAAGGGCGCCAGCATGTAGAGGCAGAGCGCCCCGAGGCCCAGCCGCGAGGTGTTGACCCTCCTGAAGGTTGGTACCCCACCTCCTCCCTCTCCCTCATGACTTCTCTCGCGTGGGAGAGGGAGAGGGGAGGGAGAGAGGCGGAGCAGCAGCCAGAGGCCGGGTCCAGACAACACCACACTCGCCACCATCACTGCCCACACCAACCCTGTAACACCATAACTCACCATCACTGCCCACACCAACCCTGTAACACACCATGCAGGCTGTAACACATCCTGTAACCACACCCTGCAGGCTGGCTGTGGCCACACCTTGCACGATAACTTTTTAACAGGCAGAGAAAAGGGATCACTTCTTGGCGAAATTATTAGGAATACAACTTTAGTATCATTAAATATTTAATTAGAGTATTAAAACAATATAAACACATGTATGTTTACGTGTACATGTTGAGATGTTGTGTGCGATGGTAAGGGCGGGCTGGCTGACTGGAACTCACAATGAAAAGGCTTGATAGGCGCCTGCCACTGGGCAGCGAGCCGGGTTTCCTCATCACGAAGGTCATGGGCTCGATGCAGTAGGCCCGGGTGAAGCTGACAGCGTAGGACCTCTCCCAGGTTATGGAGAGCATCATGGAGAAGTCTGCCTCCTGACGCTCCACCGTCCCTACAGTCCCCGTCCACGACCCATTCTCTAAGAGGTACCTGGAGAGAGGAGCCGACACCCTAACTCCCTTTACCCATCACCTTATCTTGGCGGCTATCTCTGATACCCGTTTCAAAAAGTTGCCCCTTAACCTTCCGAATCTGATGTCATTAGTCGTGTGTGTTTTCCTCGCGTATTGCACCCCTGAATGATATCTTGGAGGCTGGTAATACTCAGACTCACCCGGTGCCACATACCCAGACTTTGCGCCTCTTTAGAACAAGTCCCCTTGTGCTTTCTCGTATCAGAATCTGCTTACTCTTCCTTCCCCTCCGTCCCATCTCTAATCCTTATCCTGGCCCTTCCAACTGCTATATAGTCGTAATGGCGCTTTCCCCTGATAACTCCCTCCCTCCCCTCATCATAGGCTATCTTACTCTCCCTTCATCAGAAGCCACCTTACCCCCACACGCCGTCAGCAGGTTCCCTTAACAGGAAGGAGAAGTTGAGAAGTGTGGCAGCCTCCTGCAGGATGCGTATGTCCATGGAGTCCTTGGGTCGCGTGACTCCCCCCGGAGCGACCTGGGTCCTTTCGTAGTCGATGAAGGGAGGGAAGTCCATGGTGACAGCATGGAAGACGTGTCCATGGAAGTCCCTGAAGGAGGCGCATACCGCCAGGGTCACCAGGTGTGTGGAACAGCAGGAATAACAGTATATGCTGTACACTTGATACGTGGGACGTTTTGTTACACGAGCGACTATAGCAGTGAGTGACGCCAGGTGTACCAGTGAGTGACGTCAGGTGTGAGACAAGAGGAAAGAAGGAAGCTTTGTACGACACTGGAGCTCAGGAGTCGCCACACCATCGTCTATGAGGGTCACTACAACAACTTGTCCTCTTACAAAGAACGTCGCATTTCGATCGTATGCGTTACTTAAGGCCAAAAATTGTCGCACTAGAAAATGGAAGCGGCTCGCGAAAGTGACTTACTGTCCCGTTTTCTGTTTTGGATCATCTGGTAGGTTAGGAGAGGACACTTTAAATTGACCGTTTTCTTGACGTTAGGAAACCTGAGGAGAACGGGCTGCACTAACGACGAAAATTCTAAGGTTTTATAATCAAGGACAACACCAACAGACAAATCGATCTAAACGAGGGTATTTGCTTCTGGCAGGCTCCTGGTGAGTGAACTAAATAAGTCGAGGATTTACAGGAAGATTATATTTAAATAAATAGTAAGTAATTATCACAAGGTTTAAAGGGAAATATTTATCTAGCATGTTATACGTATATACAACATCAATTTTACCACTAATAAATGACCGGCATTCGCTTCGTGGGATTGAATTCGTTTGTCTTTAATTTGAGACTATATTCGTTACCAACAGGACTAAGATAGATGCTTAACTCACCTTAGATGGTCGTCAAAAAGATTCTGGAGCCGTGAGGTGCCACCTGGCACCCACCTGGTTGTCAGCACCACGCCCACACCGCCGCCCACACAGTACTGACACCGCTGGTACACGCCCACCTCCACCCGCACACCTGATGCACAAGCATAATGGGTTAGAATACAAGGAACTAAACAGACACTTGTAATTGTCAAGTGTGTAGAAACTCGGTCATCTGTGTGGAGGGACTGGCAGCAGGAGGGTAGACCTCTCACCTGTGTGGAGGGACTCTGGCAGCAGGAGGGTAGACCTCTCACCTGTGTGGAGGGACTCTGGCAGCAGGAGGGTAGACCTCTCACCTGTGTGGAGGGACTGGCAACAGGAGGGTAGACCTCTCACCTGTGTGGAGGGACTCTGGCAGCAGGAGGGTAGACCTCTCAACTGTGTGGAGGGACTCTGGCAGCAGGAGAAAACCTTGGACGCCTCGGGGTAGGGGCAGCTCCAGCAGGAGACACTTGGTGTCTGCAGCTGAAACAGAAGCAGATAATGAAACACAGTCGAGCAGGAGGTGTCGTCGCCGGCGCTCACCAGCGGTGATCACGGAAAATAAATAATGGTTAATGATAAAAAAATTACGAAATAAAAGCTCGAGCCCAAAAGCTCCTGATGATTACTTGCAGCTTCAAGCGTGTGCTTCACTAGGCGCCATTTCATCATAAATCACACGGATCTCTTGAATGATAATAATAATTTTGATAAAATAATTAACAATTAAAATATGACAAACACACCAGAGAATCAGGTGTACCGCAGGTGACCACGACTGGGCCACTCCTGTGGAACATTTACTTCAGTGACATCCTAAAGTTATTCGCAGATGCTTGTACTAATGTATATGGTTGTACATTCTTTACGAATCGCACTGAGAAAAACCTGGGGGTCGATTGATTGTTGATTGTTGCCGCCGAAGGCGGCTAGTTTATTGTGCACCCCATACTCATCCTGTGAGCGGTAGCGCAAAAGCATTACAGAGGGCACAAAAGGTCTTTATCAGACCTCATCTTAGATTATTACATTAACAATTACATCTATCATTCACACCTTATAGTTACAATGTCAGCTAGTTACAGAGTAAGTGCTATTTCAAGAGCTACATATTTACAGTAAGTCATCATACATTAATGGTAGGTCTTATCGCTAATACATAATAGTTTGACCAATGGGGACATTACAGTCATAGGGAGCTTCTGTTTATTATTAGTCCTCACAGTACACTACTTGTTTCTGAATCTCATATGTCGTTCATCTGCTGGAAGCGAAATGTGGATACAGTGCAAGGATTTCAGGTAATTTATCCATAGTAATAAGATAGGTTGCCATATCATACAAAGTGAGCTTAGATTTATCTCTAAATGGCTCAATTTTACTACAATCCAAGATATAGTGTTCGAGTGTGTGTCCCTGTCTTTGTCCACACACTTTACACTTTACTTCATCTAGATCCCTATACAAGCCGAACTGCCAGAGATACCTGTAGCCAAGTCTTATACGAGCTGTGACAACATCTGTTAGTCTAATGACTTTGTTACTTGCTCCATACACATGTTTTACTTCACACATTTCATTGTGATGAACAATGGACCTGCTAGTTCCAGTTTGCACAGTTCTACTTTCTTCAAATTCATCCAGGAGTTCTCGTCTAATGACATTTTTAAGGGACCTATTTGATAATTCAAGATTCCGTTCAATACTGTCTTTATTTACTGCAGCCTTAGCAAGGGCGTCAACTTTGTCATGTTCCTGCAGGCCAATGTGAGAAGGAATCCACAACATTTTTATATTTACCCTCTTGCTAAGTATTCTTCTATATCTACGTCTAGCTTCCAAGACAAGCACGTTATTACTTGATTGCAAACTGTTTTTTGCTCGTAGTGAGGAAAGGGAGTCAGAAATAATTAAGCTGTCTACTTCAGTGTTGTCAATAATTTCGAGTGCTACCAGTATCGCTACCAACTCGGCTTGCATAGTGGACGCCCAGTTACTAATTCGGATATTCCTTTCAATTGTGCTGCCATCGGGCTGATGAGCAATAACAGCACTTCCTGCCCTTCCTGTAGCTGTATTGAGTGATCCGTCAGGGTATATGGTCTGTGCAATGTTGTTTTCAGCTTGTATATTGTGAATGTGTTCTATGGTGCTTAATTTAGCAGCAAGCTGAGCATGAGGGTTGTTTGTGATTAGTTCTTGGTGGGGTATGCAGGGGTCAGGATGTCAAAAGGTACTATCTGCCAGGGTGGAAGGAAGTGCTGTACTCTTTCATCTGTATATACATCTGTTACGACTCTGGGTTCTTTAGAGGGAAACCAGAGGTCAAAATTTGAGCTTATTGAGCTACCATAGAGTAAAAACGCATTGCGAGTGGCATTTGTCGTATCTTCCCTGCCAGTCGTAAGATTAGTCTTGTCTCTCGAAGAGTATTTAAAGATTGAGCTTGGGGTTGTTTATTAAATAATAAAATAGGCATCAACTATGTTTACTAATACTGTCTAATCATTTGTAAAGTAAACCTGAGTAAATTTAGTATCGGGCACCGGTATGATTAGTTGAACAGTCTGCCGGCAGCATAGCTTTCGGAGAGGGAGACGGGAGACTGGGACGCTCTTCTCTGCTGGCTGCTGTGCTGTTCGGACGCCCTCTCCTCCTTCCTCTTATTCTTTTTTTTCTGTGACTTAGTTGGTTAAGTACTCCATTACTCAGTTTGTATATGTCTGGCATACCTATCGTTATATGTGTAGAGTAGTATACCTGGGGTGTAGTAAGTATATTTAAGTTTTTGTACCTGTTATGCTAACAGGGGTCCCAGTGTACCACGTGGTCCCCTACCCTAGGCTGACTCTAGTGTGTTATAGTAGAGCTTTACCCTAGCTTGCTTTCAGTGTAAAACCTTGTATCCTGCCTATGTGGACCAAGGCTTTTAACGTAAGATTGTGTGGTAAAGTTAGTATTAAATTGTTATTGGTGTGATTGTGTATGGGGGGTGTTAAGGGGTTAATAAATAAGTAAGTTTGAACAGAGTATCCCTTATTCCTGTGTGGGAGTACAATAATCATTTCCTAGACTAACCAGGTTTAGTAGCAAGCATTTATTATTGTGGATATTTTACTTTGGGGGCCGGGCCTTTTGTTCTCCCATATCTTGATACCTCTAGTCTACTTACCCTTACCCCTTAATAGTACCAGTTCCCCATAGCAACCCACATATTTTTTATAACAAGTGGTTGGCCAGTCCGGGAAGAACTATTATTGTAAAAAATTAGATCTTTGAATGCCAAAACTAAAAAATTCTTGTTTCCGCAGAACGGTTGTGTGCTAGCCTAGGGTCCAGCTCACCTGGCGTAGGACATTCATTGCACTGACTGGACACCCAACTGGATCTCTTCACGATTAAGGTTAGTGTGGCCTTGTGTTAGGGGCCGTGCAAATTTTTGTTTTTTTTTCCAATTTTAATTTTAAATTTTTCTGTGGCTAGGAGCTAAATTTTTAGTGATGTCTTCTGACATGCAGAGACTGGCAGAGGAGCCTTCATTGGGGGAAATAAAGAAACTTACCAAGTCTAATTTAGTATTGTTAGGCAAGGAATTTGGTCTAGAATTAAATGCCGCAAATAAAAAGTGGATCTTGTTGAATGAAATACTACAACATTGTATCGATGAAGGACTATTGGCAGAGGATACTCCTTTATGCCAGCCTAGCCAAACAGAAAGTGCAGCTCATACAGAGAGAGAGTTAGCTCTAGAGTTAGCAAGAATAAAATTAGAGGAGCAAAGACTCAAAACCGAGGAGGCTAGAATTAGAGCGACTGCCCCTAGACCTCCACCTACCGGGGATTCAAACCCCAGGCATTATGAGAAGAAGCATAACTTGCCTGAATTTTCAGAGTCGGATCCTGAAAGGTTTTTCAACCATTTTCAGAGATTGGCCCTGTCCATGACCTGGCCAAAGGAAGAGTGGGTGAAAATCCTACAGGGAAGACTCAGGGGTAAAGCCCAAGATATTTTTATTAATATGCCTGACGACGAGTGTTTTGATTATGATAAAGTCAGGGAACGAATTTTGAGGGCATATGAAATTACTCCTGAAGCTCACCGCCAAGCTTATCGCAACCTTAGGCCTACACACAACCAACCGTTCACGGAATTCGCGACTGATCAAAGTAGGCTGTTTGATAAATGGATTCGCTCGGCTAAAGCCGAAACATTCGAGGCATTGAAAGACTTAGTTTTAAAGGAACAGTTTATAGATAGTATGCCAGACATGGTAGCTCAGTATTTAAGAGGAAGGTAGAGTTAAATTCTAAAATAGGGGATTTGGCCAAGATGGCAGAAAACTACCAGTTGGCGGGCAAAAGGCCCAATAAAAATAATTTTACCCCACAGAGTAGCAAAACTTATACCCACAGCCAGTCCAGACCAGCTCATTCTAAACCTTTACCTAATGCACCTTCTGTTTCAGACATAACTAACCCTGTTAAATTGTTTAGCCCCACGACACTCAAGAGTGAACCGAAGGGTAATTCGGTTAGTAATGTCTCTTCTCCCCGACGTTTTTGTGGTCATTGTAAAAGTTCAACCCACCATATTAGCCGTTGTTGGCAACTGTACCCGGAAAAAAGACCCAATGCTCTCGTTGTGACACAGGGCTTGAGGCCTTCTGAAGGGTTAGGGAGTAAGACTTCCAACCCACAGTGGTTGGACCTGCTTACCCCATTCTTATCGAAAGGGAGACTACTTTTGTCTGAGGGTTCTTCCTGGAGGGACGTGGTGATCTTCCGAGACACCGGTGCCATCCAGACTTTAATTTTAGAGAGTGCTTTGCAAGGTGCCAATACTCTCGACACTGGAGAGGTGGTACTGGTCGAGGGTGTCACTAGTGATACTCGAGCAGTACCCCTCCGTAAGGTTACCCTGGAATCTGATTTCCACAAGGGTATTTGTACAGTCGGAGTCACTTCGTACCTACCTTTCCCTAATGTTGATGTAATATTGGGTAATGATTTAGCCGGGGATAAGGTAGGGGACTCCAGACTGCCTGTTATGTTGCCTAACCCAAAGGTTTGCCTGGATTCACCCACCGCAGAGGATAATGTTGTGTACCCTGCGTGCGTGGTGACTAGGTCTATGGGACTTAAATGTAAGGGCAGCCCTGTGCTTGCCAAGGTGGTAAATCCCAAGGACACGAGGGACCTTCCGAGTGGTGAAAGCCCAGTGGACCTTGCGGACACATTCATGGCCCGACTCGATGACAGGGCCGAGGACATTGTGGAGAGCCTGCCACTGCCGCCTACCGAGAGTAGTGGGGAGGTGGAGAACACTGTTGAGCCTCGGCCAATGGCATCTGACCAAGGCCTGGATGCCTCCTTGAGTGAGTTACAAAAAGCTGACCCCAGTCTTGCAGATTGTCACGAGACAGCCGTCTCTAGGGAGGAAATTGTAGACGCAGCAACTGGGTACTACTACAATGATCGGATTTTGATGAGAAAATGGAGACCTCAGAGTGCTCCCTTGTCAAATGAGTGGGAGGTAGTCCACCAGGTTATGTTGCCGACCTGCTATAGAGAAAGAGTTTTGTCAGCTGCCCATGATGATCCTATGGGGGGACATCAAGGCATTAATATTACCTATCACAAAATCTGCAAGTATTTTTCTGGCCCAAGCTGAAAAGCGATGTGGCAAAATTTTGTAATGCATGTATTGCTTGTCAACTTGTTGGGAAACCAAACCAGACTCCACCTAAAGCTCCTCTTAAGCCTATTGTCGTGCCGGAGGAACCATTTTCTCATGTGGTAATGGACTGTGTTGGTCCATTACCTAGAACTAAGTCTGGAAATATTTACCTAATTACGATGATGTGTATCACGACTCGTTACCCAGAGGCTTTTGCTGTAAGGAACATCCGAGCAAAGACTGTTGTTGCTCGTATGTTGCAATTTTTTTCCACTTTTGGACTGCCTCGGGTTGTACAGACTGACAATGGTACTAACTTTAAGTCTGATATTTTTGAACAATTTTGTAAGGACCATGGAATAACTCATAAGGTTTCCAGCCCATACCATCCACAGAGTCAGGGGGTCATTGAAAGGTTCCATCTAACTCTGAAGCAGATGTTGAAGACATCGTGCGAGAGTTCCCATACCTTCTGGGACGAGAACTTGCCGTATGTTTTGTTTGCTGCTAGGGAGGGGTTGCAAAGTTCACTGGGTTGTTCTCCTTTTGAGTTAGTCTTTGGCCATAAAGTTCGTGGACCCTTGCAAATGTTACAGGAGAATCTGTTAGGGAACGTAACGTTAACCGAAGGTTCGGCTTTCTTTGCGCAACACCACCAGAGACTCAAGGACTGCAAGGCTGCGGCACTAAAGTATCTTGGGAAGGCCCAAGAGAATATGAAAGAACGGAACGATGCCAAGGCTAAGTTGCGGGTATTTCAGCCCGGTGACCCTGTCCTGGTACTAAAGCCTCGACTGGGGAGCACTATGTCCCACAAGTACGAGGGCCCCTACATTGTGACAGAGAAGACTGGGGACCTCACGTACAAAGTGAGACACTCTGATAAGCGTAAACAGGTAATGCTCGTACACGTGAATCGGCTGAAGAAGTTCCAGGGCCCCAGGCCCATTGCACTAACCAATGTTTCCATTTCCAGTGAGGGAGGGGATGATTGTTCTGGGGACCCAACTAATCTCATTCTCAATAATTCTAGTTCTGTGAATGCTGTGGAGGAGGGACTGTCCCATTTGCAGATGTCCCAACGTGACGAGGTGCAGTCGTTGCTTGACGAATTCTCCAGTCTGTTCGGGGAGGTCCCGACCCAGACTGATGCCATTTACCATGATGTCGAGTTGACGGACTACACCCCCATTCGCCTTCAACCCTATCGGATGAGTCCGGAAAAGAAGGCCATCGTCCGTAAGGAGGTCGACTTCTTGCTCCAGCACGGCCTCATCAGGCCGAGCCAGGGCTCTTGGTGCTCGCCCTGCCTTTTGGTCCCCAAACCAGATGGCTCCTGGCGATTATGCACCGATTATCGGCAGCTCAACAAGGTGACCATAGTGGACGCCTATCCGTTGCCACGTCTCGAGGACTGTATCGACGAAATCGGGAACGCCACGTACGTATCGAAATTCGATCTATCGAGAGGGTACTATCAAATCCCTCTCACTGAACGTGCTAAACAACTAACGGCGTTTGTGACCCCCGAGGGTGTGTTTGAGTATCAAGTGTTACCATTCGGCTTGCGTAATGCCCCTGCCACGTTCCAGAGGCTAATGAACTCTTT
>WNGS01093277.1:0-12477 GCA_020271785.1 Procambarus virginalis | reverse complement strand
AGCATTTATAGGGAAATATGGAAGTTGTACTCTGTCTCAGAGCGAGCAACTAATATTTTTCGCCATCCGGCAAGAATATTTGTGGCTGGATTCAGTAATTCTGGCAAGACACCCCTCGTAGGAAATGTATGTGTTAAATACCACGGAATATTCTCAAAATTGTAGTGTCAACTGCCAAAATACAGAAACATCCCCTTTCAAACATTCCTCTCTACGAAACAAGGTTACTCTCTCCCAGGAGCTGATTAACCCATAGAGTATAAAGATCTTTTTCGAATGAGTCAGTTTTTGTATATAATGATGCTTATACCTGGAAGCCATACAAAGTCCAATTATTGCCAATATCTTCACCCGAGGGAGACACAGTAATATTTCTGTAATTCTAATTAGTCAAAATTTGTTTCCCCAGGGGAAATATGCCAGGACAATAACTCTGAATTGTTCCCATTATATATTAATGAAGCAGAGAGACATAACCCAACTTGAAATTTTAAGTGACAGTTATATGGTTTCGAAAAACTATTAATAATTTCGTTGAAATATACCGTCGGGCAATATCCCAGAGGGAGTATGGCTATTTATTGGTCGACCTGACAGTTCCTGAGCCATTGCAACTACGAACGAACATTGCCAATGAAGACCAGTGTGAAATTGTTTATCAAAAGTAATAATAAAAATGTCTCTAACACACAGAAACGGTCAATTCTTACCACCATCTATAATGACATTTCCAGCTTGGGTGGTTTCACAGGATCAATTCAAAAATTGTATAAGGCTGCCAGACGTAAAGACTCCAACATCAGTATTGCAGATGTTAAGGAGTTTCTTCGTGGAGAGCGATCTTTCACCTTACATAGGGAAATTTAGTTAGGTTCCCCCGCCGGAAAATATTAGCTCCTAAGCCCCGAACCATAATTGCTTGTCACCTGGGGGACTTTTGTAGTTTACAAAAATACAATAATGGTGTTAAATATTTTAAATTTGTGTTGATGTTTATTCCCGCCTAATGCAGACTCAATCTTTAAAACAAAAAATTGAGTGATGTGTTAGTCGCCCTAAGGAAGATATTAGAGGAAACTCCTCATTTCTCGGTGTAAGGCGGATATTCACTGACCGAGGAAAAGAATTTTACAACAGGTCAGTTCAAAATTATTTGAATAAGAAAAATATTAAACTATAGTGTATTTTCGGAAATGAATCTAGCATAGTGGAACGTGCCATCAAAACTCTAAAACATAAACTGTATCGTTATATACCCAAGCTAATTCATTAAAATACATTCACATCTTACCGTCCGCTGTAGATGTATACAACAACACATTCCACCAGGTCACCGAAAAATACTCCACTTGCCATTCATAAATTGCAAATATTGAAGATATACGAAGACAGTTTAAGGTCATGTATTTAAACAATGACTCCCCCATAACTCCCATCAGTCCTCAGCTGCACCTTGGGCAGCATGTACGATTGGCTAAACATAGGAATATATTTCACAAAGGCTTTTGGCCCCAAAATACAGAAGAAATATTTCTAGTGTCACATATTGACAGATCACATCCAATCCCAACCTATAAAATCAAAGATTTAAACAACGAGGTGGTCAGTGGTATGTTTTATGAGCAAGAATTGATCCCAACAACCCTTCCCAAGTATTTTCCTATAACGATATTACGGAGTAGGAAACATCGAAAGGACACGAGAATATTTCGTCAGTGGAGAGGGTACCCAGATTCTGCCAATAGTTGGATTAGTGGTCAAGACATTGCAAATTTAACAAAAATGACAGTTCAACAGGACTCTCTCGTAGAGAAACATCACCACTGTTATTTTTACTAAACATTTATCGCCCAAGAAGCGGAATAAACTAATCAAGGCTCTAAAACGACAGGAAATTGAATCAATTTGTGAAATTTTTGCCAATTTTCTGAACGAAACATCCCGGTTCAACCACAAATAATTAATGGTTACAGAGGTATCAGAACGACATTCGTTCTGTAGCTCGTAAGAAAACTCTTCTCTACAAGAAGAAAAACATCTTAACCTCCAGACGAGGTGGAGCTATATTGGCAGCTCTGCTACCTTTGGCTGTATCATTATTTCCTCCCCCTAATAAGGTAATTACGTAAATAAGTAACGAGAGAAAAAAATGGTGAAGGAATATTGTCTGGTACCACGATTCTAGCTGAAAATATTTATTTAATAAAAACAAGAACACATCACCGCCTCTTAATGAGGAAGGACTGTCCTCCCCCCAGTGGAGAAAGTAAGTCCTTCTCTTAAAAAACGAAAGCAATAGTGTTGGTGGTAGCTGTAACCACTCCAGCTGTGACTCTATCGATGGTGATGGGGGAGTGGGGGGGGGTGGACGCTCTCTCCTCTCACCTGACAACAAGAAGATGTGACCAACGTTGCCACACAAGCTCCTCCAGACGGGCAGGCTTACTCACACAACCATTAAATGACATTGGTCCTACCGCTGCCGCCGCCGCCGCCGCGCCGCGGGCTCGTCCTTTAAACAAAAAACGCGGCGCGGGCGCGCCCCTTTTTTTAAAAAAAAAGAAAAGGGAACATTCCATTCTACCACCCGAAATGCGTGTAATTGTTGCTGGACCACTCCCCATAAAGCCATCATCACGAGTCAAAATCCAAGTCTGGATAACTTAATAAATGTGAATTTTAAAATTGAGGAAATTCCTCATGTCAAAACATTATTGAACATGTTTGAACAAAACAGCCAACAGGTTATGGGATTCCCATGGAAATTTATTAAAACCTGTACGAAATTTAAATATTTTAGATATAATTAAGACTTTAGCCTTTACTAAAGGACAGTTTAGGACAGCTGACAAGGAGATGTAAGGATTTTACTGAAGGTAGCTGGCATAGAACCGACCTTCTACGTAATTATCGTGCCAGATCACAGTTAAAAGGGGGGAGGGGCATCCATAGGAGACCCCATTGGGACCCTATTGAAGACTATATGAACCACTCCTTAATCGTCACTATAGTCAGTTGGGTGTTCACCATGGAGCAAGCTTCCAACCCCCCTCCTCCTGCAACTGTGGAAGACAAATCTCCTCTATTGAAGAAGTTGGTTGCTACTGAACGGTACACAAGTTGTCGAACCCGTCAGGCTCAGCAGCCACGTCCTACAGCCGTTTGCTGGAGCACTCAACCAGGCGTTGGACGTCCCTGCTCGCAATCTACTGTTCGACATACTTGTAGTACCGTTGAGTAGCAACCAACTTCTTCAATAGAGGAGATTTGTCTTCCACAGTTGCAGGAGGAGGGGGGTTGGAGCTTGCTCCATGGTGAACACACAACTGACTATAATGACGATTAAGGAGTGGTTCATATAGGTCTTCAATATGGGTCCCAATGGGGTCTCCTATGGATGCCCCTCCCCCCTTTTAACTGTGATCTGGCACGATAATTACGTATGAAGGTCGGTCTATGCCAGCTACCTTCAGTAAAATCCTTACATCCTCCTTGTCAGCTGTCCTAAACTGTCCTTTAGTAAAGGCTAAAGTCTTAATTATATCTAAATATTTAAATTTCGTACAGGTTTTAATAAATTTCCATGGGAATCCCATATCACCTGTTGGCTGTTTTGTTCAAACATGTTCAATAATGTTTTGACATGAGGAATTTCCTCAATTTTAAAATTCACATTTATTAAGTTATCCAGACTTGGATTTTGACTCGTGATGATGGCTTTATGGGGAGTGTGTCCAGCAACAATTACACGCATTTCGGGCGGTAGAATGGAATGTTCCCTTCTCTTTTTTTTTAAAAAAAGGGGCGCGCCCGCGCCGCGTTTTTTGTTTAAAGGACGGCCCGCGGCGCGGCGGCGGCGGCGCAGCGGTAGGACCAATGTCATTTATGGTTGTGTGAGTAAGCCTGCCCGTCTGGAGGAGCTTGTGTGGCAACGTTGGTCACATCTTCTTGTTGTCAGGTGAGAGGAGAGAGCGTCCACCCCCCCCCACTCCCCCTCACCATCGATAGAGTCACAGCTGGAGTGGTTACAGCTACCACCAACACTATTGCTTTCGTTTTTTAAAGAGAAGGACTTACTTTCTCCACTGGGGGAGGACAGTCCTTCCTCATTAAGAGGCGGTGATGTGTTCTTGTTTTTATTAATAAATATTTTTCAGCTATGAATCGTGGTACCAGACAATATTCCTTCACCATTTTTTTCTCTCGTTACTTATTTACGTAATTACCTTATTAGGGAGGAAATTAATGATACAGCCAAAGGTAGCAGAGCTGCCAATATAGCTCCACCTCGTCTGGAGGTTAAGATGTTTTTCTTCTTGTAGAGAGGAGTTTTCTTACGAGCTACAGAACGAATGTCGTTCTGATACCTCTGTAAGCCATTAATTATTTGTGGTTGAACCGGGATGTTTCGTTTCAGAAAATGGCAAAAATTTCACAAATTGATTCAATTTCCTGTCGTTTTAGAGCCTTGATTAGTTTATTCCGCTTCTTGGGCGATAAATTGTTTAGTAAAAATAACAGTTGGTGATGTTTCTCTACGAGAGAGTCCTGTTGAACTGTCATTTTTTGTTAAATTTGGCAATGTCTTGACCACTAATCCAACTATTGGCAGAATCTGGGTACCCTCTCCACTTGACGAAATATTCTCTGTGTCCTTTCGATGTTTTCCTACTCCGTAATATCGTTATAGGAAAATACTCTGGAAGGGTTGTTGGGATCAATTCTTGCTCATAAAACATACCACTGACCACCTCGTTGTTTAAATCTTTGATTTTATAGGTTGGGATTGGATGTGATCTGTCAATATGTGACACTAGAAATATTTCTTCTGTATTTTGGGGCCAAAAGCCTTTGTGAAATATATTCCTACGTTTAGCCAATCGTACATGCTGCCCAAGGTGCAGCTGAGGACTGATGGGAGTTATGGTGGAGTCATTGTTTAAATACATGACCTTAAACTGTCTTCGTATATCTTCAATATTTTGCAATTTATGAATGGCAAGTGGAGTATTTTTCAGTGACCTGTGGAATGTGTTGTTGTATACATCTACAGCGGACGGTAAGATGTGAATGTATTTTAATGAATTAGCTTGGGTCATAACGATACAGTTTATGTTTTAGAGTTTTGATGGCACGTTCCACTATGCTAGATTTCATTTCCGAAAATACACTATATAGTTTAATATTTTTCTTATTCAAATAATTTTGAACTGACCTGTTGTAAAATTCTTTTCCTCGGTCAGTGAATATCCGCCTTACACCGAGAAACTGAGGAGTTTCCTCTAATATCTTCCTTAGGGCGACTAACACATCACTCGAATTTTTTGTTTTTAAAGATTGAGTCTGCATTAGGCGGGAATAAACATCAACACAAATTAAAATATATTTAACACCATTATTGTATTTTTGTAAACTACAAAAGTCCCCCAGGTCACAAGCAATTATGGTACGGGGCTTAGGAGCTAATATTTTCCGGCGGGGGAACCTAACTAAATTTCCCCTATGTAAGGTGAAAGATCGCTCTCCACGAAGAAACTCCTTAACATCTGCAATACTGATGTTGGAGTCTTTAAGTCTGGCAGCCTTATACAATTTTTGAATTGATCCTGTGAAACCACCCAAGCTGGAAATGTCATTATAGATGGTGGTAAGAATTGACCGTTTCTGTGTTGTTAGAGACATTTTTATTATTACTTTTGATAAACAATTTCACACTGGTCTTCATTGGCAATGTTCGTTCGTAGTTGCAATGGCTCAGGAACTGTCAGATCGACCAATAAATAGCCATACTCCCTCTGGGATATTGCCCGACGGTATATATATATATATATATATATATTATATATATATATAATATATATATATATTATATATATATATATATATATATATATATATATATATGCAACCACCCACAGGTAATAGAAGCATTTATAGGGGAAATATGGAAGGGTGTACTTCTGTCTCAAGCGAGCAACTTAATATTTTCCGCCATCCGGCAAGAATATTTGTGGCTGGATTCAGTAATTCTGGCAAGACTACCCTCGTAGGAAATGTATGTGTTAAATACCACGGAATATTCTCAAAAATTGTAGTGTCAACTGCAAATAATACAGAACATCCCCTTTCAAACATTCCCTCTCTACGAAACAAGGTTACTCTCTCCCAGGAGCTGATTAACCCATTAGAGTATAAAGATCCTTTTTCGAATGAGTCAGTTTTGTATATAATTGATGACTTATACCTGGAAGCCATACAAAGTCCAATTATTGCCAATATCTTCACCCGAGGGAGACACAGTAATATTTCTGTAATTCTAATTAGTCAAAATTTGTTTCCCAGGGGAAATATGCCAGGACAATAACTCTGAATTGTTCCCATTATATATTAATGAAGCAGAGAGACATAACCCAACTTGAAATTTTAAGTGGACAGTTATATGGTCGAAAAACTATTAATAATTTCGTTGAAATATACCGTCGGGCAATATCCCAGAGGGAGTATGGCTATTTATTGGTCGATCTGACAGTTCCTGAGCCATTGCAACTACGAACGAACATTGCCAATGAAGACCAGTGTGAAATTGTTTATCAAAAGTAATAATAAAAATGTCTCTAACAACACAGAAACGGTCAATTCTTACCACCATCTATAATGACATTTCCAGCTTGGGTGGTTTCACAGGATCAATTCAAAAATTGTATAAGGCTGCCAGACTTAAAGACTCCAACATCAGTATTGCAGATGTTAAGGAGTTTCTTCGTGGAGAGCGATCTTTCACCTTACATAGGGGAAATTTAGTTAGGTTCCCCCGCCGGAAAATATTAGCTCCTAAGCCCGTACCATAATTGCTTGTGACCTGGGGGACTTTTGTAGTTTACAAAAATACAATAATGGTGTTAAATATATTTTAATTTGTGTTGATGTTTATTCCCGCCTAATGCAGACTCAATCTTAAAAACAAAAAATTCGAGTGATGTGTTAGTCGCCCTAAGGAAGATATTAGAGGAAACTCCTCAGTTTCTCGGTGTAAGGCGGATATTCACTGACCGAGGAAAAGAATTTTACAACAGGTCAGTTCAAAATTATTTGAATAAGAAAAATATTAAACTATATAGTGTATTTTCGGAAATGAAATCTAGCATAGTGGAACGTGCCATCAAAACTCTAAAACATAAACTGTATCGTTATATGACCCAAGCTAATTCATTAAAATACATTCACATCTTACCGTCCGCTGTAGATGTATACAACAACACATTCCACAGGTCACTGAAAAATACTCCACTTGCCATTCATAAATTGCAAAATATTGAAGATATACGAAGACAGTTTAAGGTCATGTATTTAAACAATGACTCCACCATAACTCCCATCAGTCCTCAGCTGCACCTTGGGCAGCATGTACGATTGGCTAAACGTAGGAATATATTTCACAAAGGCTTTTGGCCCCAAAATACAGAAGAAATATTTCTAGTGTCACATATTGACAGATCACATCCAATCCCAACCTATAAAATCAAAGATTTAAACAACGAGGTGGTCAGTGGTATGTTTTATGAGCAAGAATTGATCCCAACAACCCTTCCAGAGTATTTTCCTATAACGATATTACGGAGTAGGAAAACATCGAAAGGACACAGAGAATATTTCGTCAAGTGGAGAGGGTACCCAGATTCTGCCAATAGTTGGATTAGTGGTCAAGACATTGCCAAATTTAACAAAAAATGACAGTTCAACAGGACTCTCTCGTAGAGAAACATCACCAACTGTTATTTTTACTAAACAATTTATCGCCCAAGAAGCGGAATAAACTAATCAAGGCTCTAAAACGACAGGAAATTGAATCAATTTGTGAAATTTTTGCCAATTTTCTGAAACGAAACATCCCGGTTCAACCACAAATAATTAATGGCTTACAGAGGTATCAGAACGACATTCGTTCTGTAGCTCGTAAGAAAACTCCTCTCTACAAGAAGAAAAACATCTTAACCTCCAGACGAGGTGGAGCTATATTGGCAGCTCTGCTACCTTTGGCTGTATCATTAATTTCCTCCCTAATAAGGTAATTACGTAAATAAGTAACGAGAGGAAAAAATGGTGAAGGAATATTGTCTGGTACCACGATTCATAGCTGAAAAATATTTATTTAATAAAAACAAGAACACATCACCGCCTCTTAATGAGGAAGGACTGTCCTCCCCCAGTGGAGAAAGTAAGTCCTTCTCTTTAAAAAACGAAAGCAATAGTGTTGGTGGTAGCTGTAACCACTCCAGCTGTGACTCTATCGATGGTGAGGGGGAGTGGGGGGAGTGGACGCTCTCTCCTCTCACCTGACAACAAGAAGATGTGACCAACGTTGCCACACAAGCTCCTCCAGACGGGCAGGCTTACTCACACAACCATTAAATGACATTGGTCCTACCGCTGCCGCCGCCGCCGCCGCCGCCGCGGGCCGTCCTTTAAACAAAAAACGCGGCGCGGGCGCGCCCCTTTTTTAAAAAAAGAGAAGGGAACATTCCATTCTACCGCCCGAAATGCGTGTAATTGTTGCTGGACACACTCCCCATAAAGCCATCATCACGAGTCAAAATCCAAGTCTGGATAACTTAATAAATGTGAATTTTAAAATTGAGGAAATTCCTCATGTCAAAACATTATTGAACATGTTTGAACAAAACAGCCAACAGGTGATATGGGATTCCCATGGAAATTTATTAAAACCTGTACGAAATTTAAATATTTTAGATATAATTAAGACTTTAGCCTTTACTAAAGGACAGTTTAGGACAGCTGACAAGGAGGATGTAAGGATTTTACTGAAGGTAGCTGGCATAGAACCGACCTTCATACGTAATTATCGTGCCAGATCACAGTTAAAAGGGGGGAGGGGCATCCATAGGAGACCCCATTGGGACCCTATTGAAGACCTATATGAACCACTCCTTAATCGTCATTATAGTCAGTTGTGTGTTCACCATGGAGCAAGCTTCCAACCCCCCTCCTCCTGCAACTGTGGAAGACAAATCTCCTCTATTGAAGAAGTTGGTTGCTACTGAACGGTACTACAAGTATGTCGAACACGTCAGGCTGCGAGCGCCACGTCCAACAGCCTGGTTGATACCAGCTGTTGGACGTGGCTGCTCGCAGCCTGACGTGTTCGACATACTTGTAGTACCGTTCAGTAGCAACCAACTTCTTCAATAGAGGAGATTTGTCTTCCACAGTTGCAGGAGGAGGGGGTTGGAAGCTTGCTCCATGGTGAACACACAACTGACTATAGTGACGATTAAGGAGTGGTTCATATAGGTCTTCAATATGGGTCCCAATGGGGTCTCCTATGGATGCCCCTCCCCCCTTTTAACTGTGATCTGGCACGATAATTACGTATGAAGGTCGGTTCTATGCCAGCTACCTTCAGTAAAATCCTTACATCCTCCTTGTCAGCTGTCCTAAACTGTCCTTTAGTAAAGGCTAAAGTCTTAATTATATCTAAAATATTTAAATTTCGTACAGGTTTTAATAAATTTCCATGGGAATCCCATATCACCTGTTGGCTGTTTTGTTCAAACATGTTCAATAATGTTTTGACATGAGGAATTTCCTCAATTTTAAAATTCACATTTATTAAGTTATCCAGACTTGGATTTTGACTCGTGATGATGGCTTTATGGGGAGTGTGTCCAGCAACAATTACACGCATTTCGGGTGGTAGAATGGAATGTTCCCTTTCTTTTTTTAAAAAAAGGGGCGCGCCCGCGCCGCGTTTTTTGTTTAAAGGACGGCCCGCGGCGGCGGCGGCGGCGGCGGCAGCGGTAGGACCAATGTCATTTAATGGTTGTGTGAGTAAGCCTGCCCGTCTGGAGGAGCTTGTGTGGCAACGTTGGTCACATCTTCTTGTTGTCAGGTGAGAGGAGAGAGCGTCCACCCCCCCCACTCCCCCATCACCATCGATAGAGTCACAGCTGGAGTGGTTACAGCTACCACCAACACTATTGCTTTCGTTTTTTAAAGAGAAGGACTTACTTTCTCCACTGGGGGAGGACAGTCCTTCCTCATTAAGAGGCGGTGATGTGTTCTTGTTTTTATTAAATAAATATTTTTCAGCTATGAATCGTGGTACCAGACAATATTCCTTCACCATTTTTTTCCTCTCGTTACTTATTTACGTAATTACCTTATTAGGGAGGAAATTAATGATACAGCCAAAGGTAGCAGAGCTGCCAATATAGCTCCACCTCGTCTGGAGGTTAAGATGTTTTTCTTCTTGTAGAGAGGAGTTTTCTTACGAGCTACAGAACGAATGTCGTTCTGATACCTCTGTAACCATTAATTATTTGTGGTTGAACCGGGATGTTTCGTTTCAGAAAATTGGCAAAAATTTCACAAATTGATTCAATTTCCTGTCGTTTTAGAGCCTTGATTAGTTTATTCCGCTTCTTGGGCGATAAATTGTTTAGTAAAAATAACAGTTGGTGATGTTTCTCTACGAGAGAGTCCTGTTGAACTGTCATTTTTTGTTAAATTTGGCAATGTCTTGACCACTAATCCAACTATTGGCAGAATCTGGGTACCCTCTCCACTTGACGAAATATTCTCTGTGTCCTTTCGATGTTTTCCTACTCCGTAATATCGTTATAGGAAAATACTCTGGAAGGGTTGTTGGGATCAATTCTTGCTCATAAAACATACCACTGACCACCTCGTTGTTTAAATCTTTGATTTTATAGGTTGGGATTGGATGTGATCTGTCAATATGTGACACTAGAAATATTTCTTCTGTATTTTGGGGCCAAAAGCCTTTGTGAAATATATTCCTACGTTTAGCCAATCGTACATGCTGCCCAAGGTGCAGCTGAGGACTGATGGGAGTTATGGTGGAGTCATTGTTTAAATACATGACCTTAAACTGTCTTCGTATATCTTCAATATTTTGCAATTTATGAATGGCAAGTGGAGTATTTTTCAGTGACCTGTGGAATGTGTTGTTGTATACATCTACAGCGGACGGTAAGATGTGAATGTATTTTAATGAATTAGCTTGGGTCATATAACGATACAGTTTATGTTTTAGAGTTTTGATGGCACGTTCCACTATGCTAGATTTCATTTCCGAAAATACACTATATAGTTTAATATTTTTCTTATTCAAATAATTTTGAACTGACCTGTTGTAAAATTCTTTTCCTCGGTCAGTGAATATCCGCCTTACACCGAGAAACTGAGGAGTTTCCTCTAATATCTTCCTTAGGGCGACTAACACATCACTCGAATTTTTGTTTTTAAAGATTGAGTCTGCATTAGGCGGGAATAAACATCAACACAAATTAAAATATATTTAACACCATTATTGTATTTTTGTAAACTACAAAAGTCCCCCAGGTCACAAGCAATTATGGTACGGGGCTTAGGAGCTAATATTTTCCGGCGGGGGAACCTAACTAAATTTCCCCTATGTAAGGTGAAAGATCGCTCTCCACGAAGAAACTCCTTAACATCTGCAATACTGATGTTGGAGTCTTTAAGTCTGGCAGCCTTATACAATTTTTGAATTGATCCTGTGAAACCACCCAAGCTGGAAATGTCATTATAGATGGTGGTAAGAATTGACCGTTTCTGTGTTGTTAGAGACATTTTATTATTACTTTTGATAAACAATTTCACACTGGTCTTCATTGGTAATGTTCGTTCGTAGTTGCAATGGCTCAGGAACTGTCAGATCGACCAATAAATAGCCATACTCCCTCTGGGATATTGCCCGACGGTATATTTCAACGAAATTATTAATAGTTTTTCGACCATATAACTGTCCACTTAAAATTTCAAGTTGGGTTATGTCTCTCTGCTTCATTAATATATAATGGGAACAATTCAGAGTTATTGTCCTGGCATATTTCCCCTGGGGAAACAAATTTTGACTAATTAGAATTACAGAAATATTACTGTGTCTCCCTCGGGTGAAGTTATTGGCAATAATTGGACTTTGTATGGCTTCCAGGTATAAGTCATCAATTATATACAAAACTGACTCATTCGAAAAAGGATCTTTATACTCTAATGGGTTAATCAGCTCCTGGGAGAGAGTAACCTTGTTTCGTAGAGAGGGAATGTTTGAAAGGGGATGTTCTGTATTATTTGCAGTTGACACTACAATTTTTGAGAATATTCCGTGGTATTTAACACATACATTTCCTACGAGGGTAGTCTTGCCAGAATTACTGAATCCAGCCACAAATATTCTTGCCGGATGGCGGAAAATATTAAGTTGCTCGCTTGAGACAGAAGTACACCCTTCCATATTTCCCCTATAAATGCTTCTATTACCTGTGGGTGGTTGCATATATATATATATATATATATATATATATATATATATATATATATATATATATATATATATATATATATATATATATATATATATATATATATATATATATATATATATATATATATATATATATATATATATATAGA
>WNGS01093273.1:7125-19091 GCA_020271785.1 Procambarus virginalis | reverse complement strand
AGTGCTGATAATCAAAATAGAGATTATAAATGTAGTTATTGTCCTTGTATATAAGTCACCGGAGGCAAACCCTCAGCAGTTTAAAGACCAACTAATGAAAGTAGAACACTGCTTGGAAAACCTCACAAATCCAGCTCCGAACATCATCCTGCTTGGGGACTTCAACCTACGGCACCTGAAATGGAAGCACCTGGCTAATACAGTAATATCAGAAAGAATACCAGGAAGTAGCCTTAATGAACAGGCACATGCAAATGACCTGCTACGGATGTGCGACAGGTTTGCCTTAAACCAGCAAATAGTAGAACCAACCAGGAAGGAGAACACGCTGGACCTCATTTTCACTAATAATGATGAATTGATCAGGAACATAATGATTACAAATACCTGTTACTCAGATCACAACTTAATTGAAGTTATGACAACCATGGGGAATAGACCTTCAAAACCAGTCCAGATTCCCGGTGGAGGAGATTTCAGCAAATTCAACTTCAATAATAAACAGATAAACTGGGAGCAAATAAACCAGGACTTCACAGAAATAAACTGGGAAGAACAGCTAGGAAATGCGAACCTGAACCAGTGCCTGGAAAAAATAAGCTCAGTAGCACTAGAAATATGTACAAACCGCATCCCCCTAAGAAAAAAGAGGAAGAGATGCAGATTGGAACGAGAACGTCGTTCCCTATATAGGCGAAGAAAACGAATCGCGGTACAACTTGAGAGTCGCACCCTATCTCAGGAACGGCGAAGAAGGTTAGGTAGCGAAATAGGAAAAATTGAACTCAAGCTACAAGAATCATACAAAACGCAGGAGAGGGAAAGAGAGCAAAAGGCCATCAGTGAAATAGAGAGAAACCCGAAATATTTTTTCTCCTATGCAAAATCAAGATCAAAAACCACATCTAGTATCGGGCCCCTGCGAAAGGAAGATGGAACTTTCACCGATGACAACAAAGAAATGAGCGAGCTACTGAGGAAGCAATACGACTCTGTCTTCAGCGAGCCATTAAACGCACTAAAGATCGATAACCCAAATGAATTTTTCATGGATATGATACCAACATCAAATCATATATCAGACGTCACCCTATCCCCACTGGATTTTGAAGAAGCCATAAACAGTATGCCTATGCACTCCGCACCAGGCCCGGATTCTTGGAACTCCATATTCATCAAGAACTGTAAAAAACCACTATCGCAGGCCCTTCACATTCTGTGGAGACAAAGCCTAGATACTGGCGTTATTCCTGATATACTAAAAACAGCAGAGATAGCACCACTTCATAAAGGAGGAAATAAGGCAGAGGCAAAAAATTACAGACCGATAGCACTAACATCGCACATCATAAAAATTTTTGAGAGAGTGCTAAGAAGTAAGATCACAAAATACATGGAATCACAGCATCTCCATAACCCCGGACAACATGGTTTCAGAACAGGGCGCTCTTGCCTGTCGCAGTTGCTGGACCACTATGATATGGCATTAGATGCTATGGAAGACAAACAAAACGCTGATGTAATTTACACAGATTTCGCAAAAGCTTTTGATAAATGTGACCATGGTGTTATTGCCCATAAAATGCGCTCAAAAGGAATTACCGGAAAAGTAGGCAGATGGATCTACAATTTCCTGACCAACAGAACCCAATGTGTAATAGTCAACAAAATAAAATCCAACCCGTCAACCGTTAAGAGCTCAGTCCCCCAGGGTACTGTGCTTGCTCCAGTACTTTTTCTCATCCTCATATCGGACATAGACAAGAACACAACCTATAGCACTGTATCATCCTTTGCAGATGACACTAGGATCTTCATGAGAGTAGGCAACATAGAGGACACGGCGAACCTCCAGTCAGATGTAGATCAGGTCTTTCTATGGGCTACAGAAAATAATATGGTGTTTAACGAAGACAAGTTCCAGCTCATGCGCTATGGAAAAAATGAAAATATAAAAACGGAAACCACGTACAAAACTCAGGCAAATCATAACATAGAACGAAAAGGCAATGTAAAGGATCTGGGTGTACTCATGTCGGAAGACCTTACCTTTAAAGAACACAATAAAGTAGCCGTCACAACTGCAAGAAAAATGACAGGTTGGATAACAAGAACTTTTCACACTAGAGATGCTATACCGATGATGACACTTTTCAAAACGCTTGTGCTCTCTAGAGTGGAGTACTGCTGCACAATGACAGCCCCTTTCACTGCTGGTGAAATTGCTGACCTGGAGAGCGTGCAGAGATCCTTTACTGCTAGAATCCACTCGGTAAAACATCTAAACTATTGGGACCGACTAAAGAGCCTAAATCTGTATTCCCTTGAGCGCAGGCGGGAGAGATACATAATAATTTACACGTGGAAAATATTAGAGGGGCTGGTCCCAAACCTGCACACAGAAATAACATCACATGAGACCAGAAGACATGGCAGGATGTGCAGAATACCCCCGTTGAAAAGCAGAGGTGCAACTGGTACTCTGAGAGAGAACTCTATCAACATCAGAGGCCCGAGACTGTTCAACACGCTTCCACTACACATAAGGGACATAACTGGCAAACCCCTCACAGTGTTCAAGAGAGAACTGGATAAGCACCTCCAAAGGATACCTGATCAACCAGGCTGTGACTCATACGTCAGGCTGCGAGCAGCCGCGTCCAACAGCCTGGTTGATCAGTCCAGCAACCAGGAGGCCTGGTCGATGACCGGGCCGCGGGGACGATAAGCCCCGGAAGCACCTCAAGGTATCCTCAAGGTAAGGTATCCTACTCAGCAATCGTTCCACAAGGACATGAAGGGGACAGTCGTGTACGACGGCTCAACTTCTGAACCAATCAACATTAACAGTGGTGTTAAACAGGGGTGTGTTCTTGCTCCAACCCTGTTTGGCATCTTCTTCGTGATCCTCGTCAAGCATGCCTTTGGAACAACCACAGAAGGCATCTATCTCCGTACAAGATCTGATGGAAAGCTCTATAATCTATCCAGACTCCGAGTAAAGACAAAAGTACAGATGCGAATCCTCAGGGAGTTCCTCTTTGCCGACGACGCAGCGATCACCACACACACAGCAGCAGGCCTGCAGCAGCTACTCAACCGCTTAGCCGCAGCCTGTTCCGCATTCGGCCTGACAATCAGCCTGAAGAAGACACAGGTGATGGGACAAGATATCAATGAGCTACCCTGTATAAATATAGCAGACTATGTGCTGGAGGCAGTTCACGAGTTTGTGTACCTGGGTTCCACAATCTCAGACACCCTTTCCCTGGACACTGAGCTCAACAGGCATATTGGAAAGGCCGCAACAACACTGGCCAGGCTCACAAAGCGCACTTGGGAAAATGCCAACCTGACAGTGCACACCAAGGCACAAGTCTACATGGCATGTGTGGTAAGTACACTTCTCTACGGCTCAGAATCCTGGACCCTGCGCTCTCGCCAGGAGAGACGGCTTAATACCTTTCACATGTGGAACCTGAGATGCATCCTTGACATCACGTGGAAAGACCACGTCACCAATAACACTGTACTCGAGAGAACAGGAGTCCCTTCAATGTTCACTCTCCTGAGTGAACATTGAAGGTATTTTATGAAATCATTTCATGGTATTTTATGAAATCACCTCATTCTTTGGGGCACACGTGAGGAACATAAATGTGAACAAGCCTGAATGGTCCCCAGGACTATATGCAACTGAAAACTCACACCCCCAGAAGTGACTCGAACCCGAAGTGATAAAATACCATGCCCAAGGTTACCAACCAAGTGCCGGCAGGGGGATGGAAATAGCCTCGGCTACCATCCTCTTTTGTCCGGTCATGTTGGTCGAGTGGTTAAGGGATCCTGTACGTCAGCAGAGGGCTCCTGGCAGTATGGGTTCGAGTCACTTCTGGGGTGTGAGTTTTCAGTTGCAAGTATGCCTGGGGACCATAGTTGCAAAGTTGCATAGTTGCACCAGTTGCAAATGTGTACCCCTGCATATAAGACGTATAGAAACTTTAGACACAAACACCCACCAGGGACTTGAACCCTGGCCATCAAGATGGCAGGTACGCACTTATACCCACTACACCATACTCAGAGCCCTATAAGAAGTGGGGCTCTGAGTCTGAGGTGTTTTGTGTGTAAAGCTTCTATACTTCTAACGTGCGTGTTTAAGCAAGTGTGTGCATTAAGCATGGACTACGTGTTCTCACATATATAACAGGGCTTGATAGAAAACGTCAAATACCCCTCACTGTACCATTCCTTGGAAGAAGATGGATTGTCTGGGAGTTAAATACCCCAGAATTCCCACTTATTATAGGGCTCTGAGTATGGTGTAGTGGGTATAAGTGCGTACCTGCCATCTTGATGGCCAGGGTTCAAGTCCCTGGTGGGTGTTTGTGTCTAAAGTTTCTATACGTCTTATATGCAGGGGTACACATTTGCAACTGGTGCAACTATGCAACTTTGCAACTATGGTCCCCAGGCATACTTGCAACTGAAAACTCACACCCCAGAAGTGACTCGAACCCATACTGCCAGGAGCACTTTGCAACTGGTGTACAGGGCTCCTAATCCACTCGACCATCACGACCAGACAAAAGCTGATGGGAGCCGAGGGTATTTGCCCATCAGCCCGCCGGCACTCTGATGGTAATCTTGGGCATAGTATTTTATCAAATCACCTCATTCTTTGGGGCACAGGTGAGGAACACAAATGCGAACAAGCCTGAATGGTCCCCAGCATACATGCAATTGAAAACATATATATATATATATATATATATATATATATATTATATATATATATATATATATATATATTATATATTTGTCACGGGGGGTGGGCCGGGGCTCTGCTACCACTCGGCTGCTAGGGGCTCGAAAGGCCGAATACTCAGCCCCCTCCGACTCCCAGGATTCACCGGAGTCTCCTTGGTCCCACAGGAGATGACCAGCAATGCCCACCTCCGCAGGTCTTTGCTTCCACCACTGAAGGGGTGCCACTGACTCACCCTGGAAGCCCTTCAGTCAACCACGGGGGAAACTGCTATCAGCAATTCCGGCCTAGACCCGTGGAGGAGTGAAGGAAGACTCGGGCTTACTTTGTAACAATGACCTCCCTGAGTCTTGCCTGCCGGACAAAGAGGTTGCAGGAACTCCTTTCCCGCCTGTCTTCTCTATCTTTTCCTCAACAAGGTCGCCTGCTGGGTTATTATATCTACACCCCAGCATGCAGTTCAGTGGGTGTATTATTATATTGTTTGTTGCCAGTGTTGCTACTCCCAAGACAATAAGAAATTCTATAGGGAACGTAATGTTCCCTAGATGGTACTATGATAACCCTCGTGTATGCTCAATAGAGAAATTTTGCAATGGAGGCACACTTAAACACATAGTAAAAAGTGTGAATTTACTGACACGAATTACATGATCACACATTATGAATACAAGAGATACAAGGAAATGAAAATAATAATAATAACTCTGGAGATTGTCAGCAACTCTTCTCTCACGTTCTCCAGGCTCCTTCAACTGGGCAGATAGACAGGAGTCACACACTCTCTCACAGAAGGGCCTCTTCACCACGTCGCCTCCTCTTCTTCACTGTCCTGCCATCCACACACACTGTCCTCTCTGACAGTCCTGGACATAAGCTGCCCTGCAGCCTATTCTGCTACTAAAGCTTTAATATCCTATTTCCACATATATAAGTGAATATAATGGCCTATCTAGCCTACTCTCACAAAGGAGTAATGGGAGGGAAAATGATCTACCTTAACAATCCTTGGCTCACGACGCCTGTCCCTCGATGGTGTGAGGGTTCTATGCTTCCTGAGTCGATCCTCGGTGATCCAGGAACGTTCCCACAGGTCCTCAGGTGTCGTGAAGCCTTTGCGTCTTCGCCGCTCCAATCCCTGGGGTTCAGCTATCCCAATCCTGGTCCATCAATGGGCGCTGAGCTTATCACCATATTCACCCACACGTTCCTTCCACAAGGCGTTGCTCCTCGCCCTAGGAACGGTGTCGTCCCTCTAACAACCTCAGTGGATGTGACCCGGTCACAGCTATGCCTGCCCGCCACACCTCTTCCAGGCCCTCACATCCAGCGTCGCCGCCCAGCGTCGTCACCGAATCTTTCCCACGTTTGGCACTTCTCTGCTCAATCAACTTGGTTCCTTTTGCTTCCCAGAAGCGCGGGGTCACCTATATATCAGGTGGGCTGCGATGGCTAGCTCTAATCCACTGAGAAAGGCCTGTTTAGCCTCCAATCCTTGAGAGTTGACAGAGGAGCGTCCTCTCCCTTTCGCTGTCAGGTCCAATCTGACCATGGCGCCGCCCGGGTACTCGGTGACGTCACGGCGGGCTCTGATTGGTCGCCTGTGACCCGAGTCACCCAATCCGCACACGGCTTGGCGTCCATTCTAAAAGGTCATATCTGCAGTAGGGGATACTCTTTCATTTATATCCGGGCGCCTCTTTCCCCTTACCTACAGACTTATAATGTAAGTTTCTCCCTGCAGGGAGAGTCGATATGACTCTTATAGCAGGCAACGAAAGAGATAGGAGAGGGCACCGTAACAATATATATATATATATATATTATATATATATATATATATATATATATATATATTATATATATATATATATATATATATATATATATATATATATATATATATATATATATATATATATATATATATATATATATATATATATATATATATATATATCTGAAAACTCACACCCCAGAAGTGACTCGAACCCATACTCCCAGGAGCAACGCAACTGGTATGTACAGGGACGCCTTAAACCACTTGACCATCACGACCGGACAAAAGGAAGTGATAGCCGAGGCTATATGAACCACTTCCCCGCCGGCACTTGGATGGTAATCTTGGGCATAGCATTTTATCAAATCACCTCATTTTTTGGGGCAACACGTGAGGAACACAAATGCAAACAAGCCTGAATGGTCCCCAGGACTAGATACAACTGAAAACTCACACCCCAGAAGTGACTCGAACCCATACTCCCAGGAGCAACGCAACTGGTATGTACAGGGACGCCTTAAACCACTTGACCATCACGACCGGACATAAGGAAGTGATAGCCGAGGCTATATGAACCACTTCCCCGCCGGCACTTGGATGGTAATCTTGGGCATAGCATTTTATCAAATCACCTCATTTTTTGGGGCAACACGTGAGGAACACAAATGCAAACAAGCCTGAATGGTCCCCAGGACTAGATACAACTGAAAACTCACACCCCAGAAGTGACTCGAACCCATACTCCCAGGAGCAACGCAACTGGTATGTACAGGGACGCCTTAAACCACTTGACCATCACGACCGGACAAAAGGAAGTGATAGCCGAGGCTATATGAACCACTTCCCCGCCGGCACTTGGATGGTAATCTTGGGCATAGCATTTTATCAAATCACCTCATTTTTTGGGGCAACACGTGAGGAACACAAATGCAAACAAGCCTGAATGGTCCCCAGGACTAGATACAACTGAAAACTCACACCCCAGAAGTGACTCGAACCCATACTCCCAGGAGCAACGCAACTGGTATGTACAGGGACGCCTTAAACCACTTGACCATCACGACCGGACAAAAGGAAGTGATAGCCGAGGCTATATGAACCACTTCCCCGCCGGCACTTGGATGGTAATCTTGGGCATAGCATTTTATCAAATCACCTCATTTTTTGGGGCAACACGTGAGGAACACAAATGCAAACAAGCCTGAATGGTCCCCAGGACTAGATACAACTGAAAACTCACACCCCAGAAGTGACTCGAACCCATACTCCCAGGAGCAACGCAACTGGTATGTACAGGGACGCCTTAAACCACTTGACCATCATTGCTCCTGGGAGTATGGGTTCGAGTCACTTCTGGGGTGTGAGTTTTCAGTTGTATCTAGTCCTGGGGACCATTCAGGCTTGTTTGCATTTGTGTTCCTCACGTGTTGCCCCAAAAAATGAGGTGATTTGATAAAATGCTATGCCCAAGATTACCATCCAAGTGCCGGCGGGGAAGTGGTTCATATAGCCTCGGCTATCACTTCCTTTTGTCCGGTCGTGATGGTCAAGTGGTTTAAGGCGTCCCTGTACATACCAGTTGCGTTGCTCCTGGGAGTATGGGTTCGAGTCACTTCTGGGGTGTGAGTTTTCAGTTGTATCTAGTCCTGGGGACCATTCAGGCTTGTTTGCATTTGTGTTCCTCACGTGTTGCCCCAAAAAATGAGGTGATTTGATAAAATGCTATGCCCAAGATTACCATCCAAGTGCCGGCGGGGAAGTGGTTCATATAGCCTCGGCTATCACTTCCTTTTGTCCGGTCGTGATGGTCAAGTGGTTTAAGGCGTCCCTGTACATACCAGTTGCGTTGCTCCTGGGAGTATGGGTTCGAGTCACTTCTGGGGTGTGAGTTTTCAGTTGTATCTAGTCCTGGGGACCATTCAGGCTTGTTTGCATATATATATATATATATATATATATATATATATATTATATATATATATATATATATATATATATATATATATATATATATATATATATATATATATATATATATATATATATATATATATATATAATTGTGATGGTAAAGTGTTGGAGTATGGTGTTCGGCAGTCCTGCAATGGCAGGTGTCAATGCCTGGTCACACAACAACAAAAAAAAGAGACTGCTTGTCTGTTAGTCTGTGGTAAGGTAAGGGAAGACACGCAAAACACAAAGTAAAAATAATGAAACTTTAATTAATTTAGAAAAGCAAAATAAAATAAAGATAATCTCTTGGCTTACGGGAATTAAAAATAAGTTAACAAACAAAAAATAACTAAAATAAGAATATAGATGAGTTACAATAATACAAAATGAAAATAAAGTCAAGTGCTGAGAATACTGGCTATAGCTGCTACCTCCCTTTAGTATACGTCAGCCAAGGGCGTAATATACCAGAGAGAGATGTCAACTGTGAGAGCACAACGGATATTCTAAGGAAGGTCTGCTGGTGCGACCAGACATTAACTCGGCAAGATGGCGTGCGTGATGCAGGGGCAGTAAGCTGAAGGCGACATCAACCAGCTTGTTGAAGTGTCGCGCTGAGCCGTTGATGGGGGGGGAGGTGGGTATGAACCGCTACTTGATACACGAGGTATATCAAATAGATGTTTACAGCCTAGAGCACAAGATATTCTGAGGAAGGTCTCTTGGTATGACCTAGACGTTGACTTAGGTAGAGGGCGTGCATGGTGCGAAGCAGAAGTGGTGTGATCTTGACTAACCAGTCAGAATGCAGGCAGGCCGACACTGGCAGTTGGCTCGTTGAAGTGTCGCGCTTAGCCGGTGAGGAGAAGTGTGGGGTGAGCGGTGAGTGGCTGCCTTGACAAACGTTTCCTACTGCTGCACGTATCTTTAATGTAGAATTATATATGGCGAATGAAGGGAAGAGCAGGCTCAATCTCTCTTGAAAGAGATTGCCGTCACAACTCTCCCCGAAGCCTGTGGTTCCGGAAGAAGTCACGTTCTCAGGAGGTAGAGTGGTAGGTGGAGCTGCCTCTACCTCATGAACTCTGGAGAGGGCGTCGGCGATGATGTTATCAGGCCCTTTGATGTAACAGATCTTCAGATTGAAGTCTTGTAGATATAAAGCCCATCGCAGCAGACGTTGGTTATTGAATTGGGCTTGATGTAAGAAGCGTAGAGGATTGTGGTCCGAGTAGATGGTGGTGGACCGAGCACCTTGCAGGTATGGTGCAAAGTGCTGCAAGTTCAGGACGATGGAGAGGAGTTCCTTCTCTATAGTGCTGTAGTTTTTCTGGTGAGGCTTCAACTTGTAGCTGTAGTAGCTGACAGGTAGAACCTCCTCGCCTCGTTGCTGCATTAGGACACCCCCGATGCCGGTACCACTGGTGTCGACATAGAGGATGAAGGGCTTCGTGATATCTGGCAAGGCGAGAATAGGATTAGAACAGAGCAGGAATTTGAGTTGTTCGAAAGCAACGGTTTGCTGCATGGTCCAATTATACCGTTGCTTGGGACTGGTTAAGGTGATTAAGGGTGTTGCTACCGTACTAAAGTTCCTCACAAACCTACGGTAATAAGAGGCAAGACCAAGGAAGTGCAGGAGCTGCTTCCTGGTAGTAGGCTGTGGATACTGTTTGATGGCTTGAGTGTGGACATTTAACAGAGCCAGGCTGCCACTCCCTATTACGTGACCCAGATAACGCACTTTACCTTTGGCAAAGGTGGACTTGCCCAGGTTGATGGTGAGGCCGGCTGTCAGGAGCTTGGCGAACAATCGTTGCAGCTGGAGCAGATGTTCGCTCCAGGTGTTAGATGCTACAACGATATCATCCAAATAGGCGTAGGTGTTTTCCAGTTTTGGATGACGCAGTTGACAGCTCTCTGAAAGGTGGCCGAGGCATTGCATAGTCCAAAGGGAAGGCGTTCATATCTGAAAAGTCCGAATGGGGTGATAAAAGCAGATATGTCTTTAGCTCGCTCCGTTAAGCACACCTGATAATAGCCCTTGAGCAAGTCCACCTGGGACAGGTAGCGGGCATTACCAATGGCGTCAAGGATGTCATCAATCCTAGGTAATGGGTACACATCTTTGATTGTCACACTATTTAACTTTCGGTAATCGGTACACAACCGGACCTTACCCTGGGGTTTTGGTACCAAGATACATGGTGAGGCCCAGGGGGACTCACAAGGGGTAGCCGTCCATGGTCTAGGAGGTACTGTACCTCAGCACGCATGATTTCCTTCTTGCTAGGGCTGATTGGTAGAATGGTTGGCGAATCGGCTGGGTGTCAGGTAGCAGTTGGGTGTCGTGCCGAGTCACAGTACACTCTTGTGGATCATCTCGAAACAACTCCTGATGTTCTCTGATGATTTTGATGTGTGAAGCACTATTATCGTCCTGAAAGTAATTATGGATATCAGTAAGGATTTCCGAGTTGGAAAGCGCTGCCTCAGTGTCAGGGCTTTCGGGAGGAGAAGCAGGGAAGGTCTCACTGTGGTGGTATGGAGCTGTAAAGGTGGAGTAGCAAGTTAGCACAGTGGGAGGACTACCATGATATAGCTTCAGTAGGTTGACGTGGCACAACTGGGTCTTCCGCCGCCTATCGGGGGTCTCGAGAACGTAGTTGTGATTATTTCTGCACTCCTTGACACAGTAGGGTCCTGAAAACCTGTTTTGTAAAGGAGAACCTGGGATAGGGAAATAAGCCAGCACGAAGTCTCCCTGTTTAAATTTCCTTACTTGGCTGTGTTGGTCGTAATGAGTCTTCATGCTCTCTTGGGCTTTCAGTAGGTTGTTCTGGCAAAGGAATGCACCCTCTCGAGAATGTGTTGGAGATTTTGAAGAAACTGGGGCACATTCTGATGCTCACTGAAGGTGGCATCACGTAGAGAGTCCTTGAAAGCCTTGAGAGGAGTACAGCACTTACGTCCGTAGAGCATCTCATAAGGAGATACTCCTAGCGACTCATTGGGAAGGCTTCTGAAAATACACATGATGAGACCAAGTTGCTTATCCCAATCCTTAGAGGTCTCATTGCAAAACTTTTTTAGGAGTGCTTTGAAGGTCTGATGACTACGCTCAAGAGAACCCTGTGAAGCAGGATGATAGGGGCTGGACAGTACCTGTTTGATGTTGAACTCCTCCAGTGTCCGTTTGAAGAGATCACTGGTGATGTTGGTGCCACAGTCACTCTGAATCTCCCTTGGAAATCCATACTGGGTGAAGATCTTCAGCAAATTTTTCACCACTGTAGCAGCCGTAATGTTCTTTACTGGAACTGCTATAGGGAATCTGGTGGTAGGACACAGGATGGTTAAGATATAAGCGTTGCCGGAACTGGTCCGAGGTAAAGGACCAACACAGTCAATAATAAGTCTGTGGAAAGGTTCCGCAGGCACCTGGATGGGTGTCAGTGGTGCTCT
>WNGS01093267.1:0-11301 GCA_020271785.1 Procambarus virginalis | reverse complement strand
GGACACAGAGAACTGGAGACACACACATCCAGACAGACACACACACACACACATTATTATTATTAGGAGAACATTGACCCCACACAACCTATAAATTATGTGAGAAATCTTTAAGGAATTCTGATAAAGAAAGAGATCTAGGGGTGGTTCTAAATAGAAAACTATCACCTGAGGACCACATAAAGAATATTGTGCGAGGAGCCTATGTCACGCATTCCAACTTCAGAATTGCTTTTAAATACATGGATGATGAAATACTAAAGAAATTGTTCACCACTTTTGGTAGGCCAAAGCTAGAATATGCAGCGGTTGTGTGGTGCCCATATCTTAAGAAGCTCATCAACAAACAGGAAAAGGTGCAAAGACATGCTACTAAGTGGCTCCCAGAAATGAAGGGGCAGAACTTAGAGGCCTTAGAGGTCATAGATTTAAACTAACTAAAGAAAGATGATGAAGAAATATAAGAAAAAACATTTTCACAGAGTTGTAGACGATTAGAACAAGTTAAGTGAGAAGATTGTGGAGGCCAAAACCATCAGTAGTTTCAAAGTGTTATATGACAGTGCTGGGTAGACGGGACACCAAGAGCATAGCTCTCATCCTGTAACTACACTTAGGTAATTACAGAGTACAGGTCTGTATACAGATGCCTGGTGCTGTATAGAGGCCTGGTACACTATAGAGGAAGAAGTAAGAGCTTATCTGACTTATTAGCTTATAAGCGTATAGAGCAAATCGTAGAGCTTAAAAAAGCAAAAGTAACACCAGTTCATAAAGGAGGCAATCCGGCAGATATAAACAATTATAGACCAATATCAAATCTACCCATATTATCAAAACACAGTCTTCGACACGTACCTGACCACGCCGTCACATTTAAACCATCACCAAGCCTACAAATACGTCAACATCAACCATCATTACACCGTCTAACATACTCTGTCAGATGTAACAACTAAATTTGTGAATTCAAGAACTAATCTATTGTATAACACAGTGTTAGTACGAGAAAAATGTTACTTACATTCGAAGCCGTGTTTTAAAATGGCGGGGATCTTGTTGTACTGCAGCTCCACACTGTGTGTTCGTTTGCGTATGATGAACGTGTGACAATTTACTACAACAATTATTTAATTATTCTTATTCTTTATTTTACTATTTTTAGGATACATGAAATTTCCAAATTATTTATACACAATAATATAAATGCATTGTCATACCCTTATATATTATGGAAAATACGATGCCATGAACGAAGTCAAAGTTAAGTCGAAGTCAAAGTCATTGGCTGAACGTATTAGTCATTTTTTTCTCACAAATGATATACATACATAGTTGATTTACAAAAATAATGTTGGATATATAGATAGAGCTAGTGCGTACAATACCTAAAGCCACTATAGTACGCATAGCATTTCAGGCAACCGGGCAGTATATGTACCCTTACTCAAATCTCTGAATATGTTAGATATTAAGTCCCTGCACATTCTCTCATTTGTATTTTATATATATAAAACGCTGAACTGTAATGTCAATCCTGACCTTAAAAGCTTCCTAGAAGGTTGTAACAGATTCCATGAGCACCACACCAGAAACAAATACCTATTTGATATTCCAAGAGTACGACTTAGTCAAACTAGAAATGCTTTACAAATCAAGGGACCTCGAATGTGGAATGACCTTCCCAATTATGTTAAAGACTGTACCTCTCTGAACCAGTTTAAGATAAAAACTAAGTACTACCTAATTAACTCAATGTAACCTACCTAACTCCCAAAATGTCAATCCATATCTTCTGTTTTAAACAATGCTGTTTTGTTGAACAAATTGTATTTTTACTCTTTTTCTGCCATGTTTCCCCCCCCCCTTTTTCCCTTTTTTCTTGTTTTTTCTCAACACAATTTATACTTTAATTATGCGGATCAGGACATCACCTGATCAAACACATCAAACATCGTTTGACCACCATCAAACACACACATTTCGTGTGTGTTTGACGCTCACTGATATGTTCCAGCGTTGTTTTATATTTGGTGCTATTCTATCTTACGCTTTGTTGCTCTTTTTTACCTACGGGCTCATAGAACATTCTATTGCGAACACATTGACACAAAATTGAATGACGTACATAGAATAATAATGTCAGGACAGTGAAATAATTATAAACTTTCAAAGCTCTGTATCGCGCATGTGTTGTCACGTCACCAATACTGGGTAACGGTTCCACCACTTCCCACACTTTTGCGGGTGGGCCGCGACCATTTTTCTACATTTATATTCATATCATCGTGTTGGGAATTTCATTGCGAGTCCATTGATACCAAAATTAACGCTGTAGGACAAGTGTGGAAGTGATAACAATCCCAAGAGTAAAAACATCTTGTTGCTGTTGGGCGCTCACGGCCAGTCATCTACATAGTTATTTATTTGGTGCTGGTATCCCTATACCTTTTGTGACCTTTTTTTACTGATGTTCTTCTAGAGAATTTTATTGCGAACACGTTGGTATCAAAATGAAATACGTAGCTCAAGAACTAAGGTCAGGAGAGTAAAAAGAGTATACACATTTTTGTTTTGACGCTTAAGGTTATTGTGACTCATCGCCTGCATAGAAACTGTAATTGTGGTTGATCTCGAACCCATTGATAATGTGACGACTTATACTGAATTTTGTAACTATATCATCAAGATTGTAACCAGTTTAGCTAAATGTATTGCGGGGTTCAGTCCCTAAGCCCATATATGTGCCTCTGTAACCATTTAGGTTACAGGGCAAAAACATAAGAACAAAGGTAACTGCAGAAGGCCTATTGGCCCATACCAGGCAGCTCCTATCTATAACAGATAAAAACTAAGTACTACCTAATTAACTCAATGTAACCTACCTAACCACCAAAATGTCAATCCATATCTTCTATTTTAAACAATGCTGTTTTGTTGACCAAATTGTATTTTTACTCTTTTTCTGCAATGTTCCCCCCCCCCTTTTTTTCAATTTTTTCTTATTTTTTCTCAACACAATTTATACTTTAATTATGCGGACCAGGACATCACCTGGAGTCCTGTTTGCCTAGCCGCTTCCGCAATGTGGACATAAAATGATGTCCTCAAAAAATATTTGTATAAAATTCAATTTTAATCCGATTTACTTTGGGTTTGTTTCAAACTGCGCGCCATGAGGTTGTCTTTCTCACCACTAGGCTGCATGGTACAATAAGTTCATGAAAGGTGTGGACCACTTCGATCAAATAGTATTACCATTTTACCAGGAAAACTCACAAGTGGACCAAAAAGACAACGTTTATTTCCTGCAAATGGCATTGCATAATGCCTTTGTTTTGTACAAATACAACACAACTGATCATGAGTGTCCCAAACGGGTTGCAGGTGGGTGACTTTAACCGTTTATACTGGTAATGCTTCCCCCATATCATGTATTATATGCATATGTCTGTTTAGGGAATTTTATTCCGATCAATGTACAACCAAAAATAACTGTGTGCAACAAGTATAAACTTGACAAACATAACAACAGTAAAAACATTTCGTGTGTGTTTGCCGCTCACTGATATGTTCCACGTTGTTTTATATTTGGTGCTATTCTAACTTACGCTTTGTTGTTTTTTTTTCCTACGGGCTCATAGAACATTCTATTGCGAACACATTGACACAAAAATGAATGACGTACATAGAATAATAATGTCACGACAGTGAAATAATTATAAACTTTCAAATCTCTGTATCACACGTGTGTCGTAGCATCACTGATACTCGGTAACAGTTCCGCCATTTCCCACACTCTTGCGGGTGGGCCGCAACCATTATTCTACGTTTATATTCATATCACCGTGTTGGGAATTTCATTGCGAGTCCATTGATACCAAAATTAACGCTGTAGAACAACTGTGGAAGTGATAACAATCGCAAGAGTAAAAACATCTTGTTGCTGTTGGGCGCTCATGGCGAGTCATCTCCGTAGTTATTTATTTGGTGCTGGTATCCCTATACCTTTCGTGACCTTTTTTACTAATGTTCTTCTAGAGAATTGTATTGCGAACACGTTGGTACCAAAATGAAATACGTAGCTAGAGAACTAAGGTCAGGAAAGTAAAAAGAGTATACACATTTTCGTTTTGACGCTTAAGCAACATCCCATCGTCATCCCTTCACCTTCGTGTGGTCTGGTCAACATACTTTAGCCAGGTTATTGTGACTCATCGCCTGCATAGAAACTGTAATTGTGGTTGATCTCGAACCCATTGATAATGTGACGATCGACGACTCGACGAATGGTCGATCTCGAATGTGACGACTTATAATGAATTTTGTAACTATATCATCAAGATTGTAACCAGTTTAGCTAAATGTATTGTGGGGTTCAGTCCCTAAGCCCATATATGTGCCTCTGTAACCATTTAGGTTACAGGGCAAAAACATAAGAACAAAGGTAACTGCAGAAGGCCTATTGGCCCATACCAGGCAGCTCCTATCTACAACCACCCAATCCTACTAATATACATGTCTAACCCGCGCTTGAAACAATCGAGGCAGCCCACCTTCACTACTATGAAGTTCGAAAAATAATTCCTCCACCACTATGAAGTTGAAAAAAATTAACTCTGAAGTTCGTATAGCAGGTTAAGCAAAGGCAAATCCTAAAGGTTTTTTTCAGTTATATTGAACAAAGGTTAGGAAAAGGATAGGTCCATTAAAGATCAAGACAGATCATATATTGGATTTTCGATTTTTGATATTTTGATATTTTTTGATATTCGATTTTTGTATCATCGGCAAATTTGCAAATGCTGCTACTCAAACCTTAATCTAAAATATTTATATTTATTATAAACAACAGAGGTCCCAGTCCAGAGGCTTGAGGCACTCAGCTTACAACATTTTTCCACTCTTATAACCACCCAAGCTCACTCATATACATGTCGAACCCACGTTTGAAACAATCAATCCACGTTTGGCGGTAATTTGTTCCACAAATCAACAACCCTGTTACCGAACCAGTATTTTCCCAGGTCTTTCCTAAATCTAAACTTATGCAATTTATACCCATTATTTCGTCTGGTGCTGATACTTTTAATATCCCATTTGTTATGTCCATTCATCAACTTGTAAACCTCTATCATGTCACACCTAACTCTTCGCCTTTTCAGTGAATGCAATTGGGGAATTAACTTTGTTAATTAACTATGCTGGATACGTTCAAGTGAATTTATATCAATTCTATAGTACGGCGACTAAAACTGAACTGCATAATCAAAATGGGGCCTAACCAAAGCAACAAATTGATTGATTGATAAGAATTAAGCCACCCAAGAGACAGCACGGGAATGAAGAGCTTTAAAGAGCAAGCTATAGCTGAAGAACAAAACCAGGTGTCTTGTTATTAACCCTTCGATTAATAAATCCTAGTGTACTATTTGCCTTATTACGAACATTCATGCATTGATCTCTTGGTTTAAATTCTTACTAATCATAACTCCAAGTTCCCTTTCGAAATACCCGACTTTGCAATCACAACACCATCTATCTCGTATCTTGTAACTCTATCATATATCATTACCTAACCTCAAAACTTTCCATTTATCAGCATTGAACTGCATCTGTCAACCTTTTGCCCATTTCAAAACTCTATTTAGATCAACTTGAAGAGATAGTGAGTCTTCTTCTGTGTTATTTCCCTACCGATTTTTGTATCATCGGCAAATTTGCAAATGTTGTTACTCAAACCTGAATCTAAATCATTTATATATACAGTATTATAAACAACAGAGGTCCCAGGACAGAGCCTTGAGGTACTCAACCTACAACATTTTCAAACTCTGATTTAACCCCATTTATACTAACTCTGTTGAGCGTTGAACATTTATACATCAACTCTGTTGATGTGAGCACTTAATTGGCGGTCAGTGGTGGCGCTTAATTCTTAAAAAGCAATATATACGCTCGATCGTGATGTAGTTTAGTATGCGGTTTAAAGAAAAAAGAGCATATCAATGTTATATCACAGAAAACGAATTTATCATAAACTCATGTATTTGTCTTATCATATGGAAATGCATTCATATTTATAAAATAACAATATGAATAGCAAAATTTCTGTAAATCCCCTACCATGTTGGAATCTGGAAATTAATGAGCAAATGTGCTGGCTGAAGGCCCTGAAGGAAACCACATTGGTTTCATTTTGGATACAAATGTCCATGGAGATTCAGAATGGAAATTAATTATAGTTGAACCTGCAGAGAGGAGTTTAAGAATCTGTGGTGAGAGTGATGGACACAGCCTTCACAATTATACTTCAGAGAATGTAAACATCTAAGAGTCATTAGAAATATGTGTTGAATAATAAACCATACAATGTTTGAGTTCGGGAAAACGCCATTTGTCATATATACTAGCTGTTCTTAAAGATTCACCCATTTTGCAACAGCAAGATAATTATAAGATTTTAAGGGTTGACGAATGTTAATCTTCTTGTTTGATAAACTGTGCACTCGAGACATAGTTAATAAGAACACGCCAATATAAGACAACAAAACGTTTTCAGATTCTTTCACACCAATTTCCAGCAACTTTTATAATTTATATAAATTATTTTAGGGAATAATACATAAATTATATATTTAAACATGATATTAGTGTTTAGTGGAATGCATAACGAGTCAAATTGTGTTAAAAAGAGCGATTTTTTGTAAATTTGGAAAACTACTTTTTTCTGATCATATATATAAGTAAATGGATTGTGAAGGTTTCACTCAGAAAATAAATATCATTCACAATTTATTAATGAATTTTACAAAAAACACCATAAATTTTATATTTAAACATGTAAAAACTATTTGTAATACATTAGGAACAAAATAGTTGTAGAAAAACAATTTATTATAAAACCTATGTGTTTGGATTTTTTGATTAAAAGTTTCTCAAAGGCTCTCCTGCACCATTCTCAATGTAAATCATTCCCACGCCTATGGGAAGAGATAGACGAACGTTTCCTAGATGATTTGTGTTTGCTGGGTGAGTGTTATCAGTGTCTGGCTGATGGTGCAGTGAGTTTTGTAACTGGTAATTTGACAAAATAAATTGTGATACATATATGACACTTGTCTAATTTTATTTCTCTGAGTTCTGAATTTATCCTTTTCTAAGAAAGGGCGTTATCATAGTTGCATTTGTTATACTAATCAGTGGATGCTTTAAGCAATGGTAACCATGTCTCACAAAGGCCACTCAGTTGTGACTATTGAGTCAATTGACTCAAACCTAGAGATGCTACTACCAAAACTAGGCTCTGTGACTGATTACTGCTACAGCATCTTCTCATTTATACGACCTTACTACTCGGTATCCAACACTAAGCTTCCTTACAGAATATGTCATCTTTAGCACCACCTATCGTTTTTCCAGAATTTCGACGTGTCCACTCTGATATGAAAGGGCCATCGTTGGTAGTAGCCATGCTGGCTTTAATCCTTATGTATGGTATTCATAGCCCAAATAGAACTCTAGTTGTAGAGCTGCTGATCACTGCCAAATTAAGTCTTGGGTACTGGTTGGGTTTTTCCTTTGTGGCATTTTTTCTTTGTTACTTTTCCCAGACTTACTTAACCCTGTCACAGTTAGTATCAATCTCTGGCTATAGCCTTACTGGCCACTGCGTTGTATTGCTCATAGCAGAAGTTCTGCACCAGGAGAACAGTCACAGTGTATTCTTCTTTCTAACCACTGTGTTTGGGGGCCTAGCTACCGCTAGACTAGTGATAATCATTTTGGCACGTACCCCAGGACCTGCTCAGAGACTGCTCATCTGCTCCACACTGGCCTGTATTCATCTTATGCACTTAATTTACATACATTTTGCTTGTATGAGGAAGAAATTTGAAATATAAATTCAGTAGACTCGAGTCTCCATTGAATGACAAGTTTCTTTAGTAAATTTATCTTAGATATGTATTTAAAATTGTACATAATGTAGATTTTCAGTTTTTCACTGATCGTTACAGTAGATATTTTGCTATATGGTAGTGTTGGTCACTACCATATGGTTAGGGAATTTTAGTTAAGAGTCACAGTTACTGTTCGTGATGGTCTAGAAGACAAATAACTGACCATGATCACTTTTACACAAGTTAGGGAAGTAAAGTGCAATGGATGTTCTTTACAATATAAAATTAGCATTGATAAAATTGTGACCTTTTTTATAAAAAAAAATTAAGTTTTGGGAATGGTGAGGAACCCATCTAATTATTTATAAATCCTCATGCTGAGCTACATTGAAGTTTTAAACTTTGACTCAACTCTGTACATGATATCAGTAACGGGCATGTTGATTTAAGTACGGATGTTAATACTGTCATAGTAAGAGTCCATCCAACCTGAAGAGGGTCCTGACGTGAGGCCCTCTCTCTGGTAGTTACCACAAGTTGTAAAAAGTTATTGCCTTGAATAAAGGAATAAAGCTGTTAATTTGTTTCATTAATACTTTGAGTCAAGCACCATTTGAAGAATGAATGGATGAAAGGCACCAATGGTATTTGAATGGTCAAATGGAAATTAGCTTGAAAAGTGGCATTATAATAATTGTGTTCCAGGAGTAAATAATTTGGCAGCAGATTGAAAGAGTTATTCATAAGGCTATACATAATAAACATGATAGAAGGCAAATATCTAAATGTAGTTTTAATTGAATGTGTTTGTGGAGAGAAGCTTGTTATTGTATGATGGAATGTAACAAGTTGAAGATTGGAAGGTTTGCCTGATCCTGGTTGTACAGAGGAGTCCCGTTAAATTTAGTGGTAAAAGTGCTAATATTATGTGGGGATCCAAGAATTGAGAGTTGATCAATGAGTACAAGAGGAGAGTTGGAAAGAAAGACTTATCACTATCTCATCCTTAGTAACAAACACACCCTTTCCAGCCCGTTGCCGTCGTGAGGGGGCTTGGCGGGCAGCTGCCAGAATGTGGTGCTCTATGGGATTGCTGGTCCTCTGTCCTTTTGAAGCCTTATGATCCTGCTGCTCTCTTCACTAATTTTACTGGCTGCTTTTTCCCCTTCCTCATGTTTCATTTTTCCTCCCTACCTCTTCCCCTTTCTGGTTGTTCCCTTCCTGCTGACTTTTTGCAATTCTTGAATATTCTTTCCAGTGTCTTCTGTTTTGATGCCGGGTGTTTGGGGAGGCGCACACACTCACCCGTAGAACTGTGGTACCTGACGAGGGATGCTTTTATTGTCAAACTTTGCCTTCGTTGCTGGGCCTATCTCGACGGACTAGCAGCTCTTAAGATGACCATTGCAGGGTGTATACCCACGATGCACCCCTGGGGGCCCCGTCTTGCCGGGTGTCCTATCTTCTAATTGTGGCTCCATGGTGGGTATGGGGGATTATTCGTGGATGAAATTGTTACATGTTTGCTTTTTTTTGGCCTTTTATTGACCCTCTTTTTAACTTCTCAGATTCGTGGGGGTAGGCGACTAAGCTTCCGAGTCAGACTGCTATGGAAGGCCAGGCTCTGTAGGCCCTGATACATTGAGTCCTAACCACACTGCTTCTCTGACTCTCCCGAATGATTCTTCTGCTCCCCTCCCGTCTCTGTGGCAGGGTTGAGCCCCAAACCCCAATGGTGACCACCTCATCACTTGACATGGCTCAGTCTCATTGCAACACTTGCGCCTTTGACCCCCCACTCTTACTGGGGGTGCTCGGCACTGTCGCCTCCGCACGCGCGCATGCATGATTCCTTCCCGATGTAATACATTCCAGGATTTGTTTGGTCCTGCTACATGGACTAAGTATTTTGATCTCAAGTCATGTTGACCCTACTCATCCTGATGATTTATTCCTCTATAAACACCTCATTAATTCGGTGCAACACTTTTGACCCCACCCATACTGGTACCCGTATCATTGCAGTCCCCTCTTATGAAGCGACTGACTACTTAGCTTCATTGTCCTGCATTGGAGAAACCCCTGTTCGAATCTCTCAAAATGCCCTGTTAATTGCCAGCATTGGTACAGTTCTTCTCCGGCACCATGTTGCGACTGGTGATAGGTAACTGAAAGACTGCCACGAGGATATTAAATATATCCTTGAGGCCCAAGGCCATTCTGTCTTCCAGATAGATACCTTCACTCGACCCCCTCGTGGTCATGGTTGTCAGCCTCTTCGCATTTGTGAAGGTCACTTTTGATAGTATGTCCCTTTCATCTGTCATTTTTGCTGGTGCCAGATGCTCAGTTCCGGGCACATGCCCTCTCCTCGCCTTTGCAACAGGTGCTGGAGATTTGGCCATGGTCCCTTCAGGTGAACAAGTAAGGTGTGTCTATGCCCCTTGTGTGGAGACACGAGTTATTCTAAGATGGCGTGCTCTTCTTCCCAAGCTCATTGCATCAATTGTGGTGATGCCCACCCTGCCTTCTCCCATGCATGTGTGCACTACAAATATGAGAAAACCATCCTCAATTTGAAACATCGCAATCATTTATCTCTTCTGAGGCTCCTCTATGCTCTTTGTCAACTGCTTTCTCACTGTCAATCTTCCTTTGTTTTGTAGTTGACTCTCGCAGTTCCCTCATGGCTTTAGAGTCTTTTAATCCTATCCATCCTATGGTAGTCGAAATTCAACATTGGCTGTTTCTTGTCTCCAGCAGACTTAAGGCAGTTGGGTTTTGCTGGGTTCCCAGTTATATTGGTGTTAACTTGAGTGTGCGGATGCTGCCGCTAAGTGGACTATCCTCACTTGTCCCATCTCCCACGAAGGTGTTCCCTATTTCAACTTGTACCCAGTTAGTCATTCCTTAATCCGTGCCCGTTGGCAGGATCGATGGTCTGTTACTGGTAACAAACTACGTGCTCTTAAGGGTAGTGTGTCCCTCTGGCCTTCCTTTTACCACCGTAACCGGTGATGGGAAAAGGCTCTGGCGAGGTTACGCATTGGCCGTACAAGTTTAACTCGCGGGCATTTAATGGAAAGCCGCCCTGCTCCTTATTGTCCAAACTGCATTGTCCCCCTTGTGGTCGTGCATATCCTTGTTGAACGTCCTGACGACTTCCAGGACGTGCGGTGTCTTGCTTCATGATTGTCCTCGATAGAATCCTTGGTGAATCGGATACCTTTGATATCATTTGCCTTGTACGCTTTTGTACTCGTATTGGCATCCTTAGTGATATTAGTGCCTTTGAATGTCCCACACATTTGATGGTGCTATATAGCCTCCCTGGCTTGGTGCTTACTTTTGATAATTAATTACAACTTAGTAACAAAACAATGGAGATACAGTACTGTAC